>CM028669.1:129210179-129722679 GCA_016760335.1 Gastrodia elata
TCTTAAATTATTCTTATATGTAAAATTATTATTTTTTCGCTTTACAATTAGAATATTTTAATTATTATTTTTTCTAAGTTTTTGCAAATCTAATTCTATATGTTATTATGTTTTTCTTGCATTGTTACTGCTACGGGCTGTCTCCGTTGCTACTGCTTGGGCTACTGACAGCTATGGCCTCTGTTGCTGTATAGGCTGCTGGCAACTACTACCTCTGCTATTGCTTGAGCTGCTGGCACTTCTTCTGTTACTACTTGGGCTATTAGCAATTGCTGCTTATGTTGTTGTTGAGCAGCTAGCAGCTGCCTCTATTTCATATCTGCAAAGCTTAACAAAATACAACCCTAACATTTTTTGAAACTAAATATATAGATTGTGAAAAGAATCATTTCTTTAGCTCATAACTTTGACTCTAAGAAATAAACTCACTACTTACTGCATATCTAAAAACCCTAAAATGCATACTCATCATTATTACTATAATACTTTTATTGCTACTTTTAGGTTATTACTTAGTTAGTGCTTCTATTGAATTGTTTTCTTTTTTTATTCTTTATATAAATATTTTGAATCTCATTTTTTGTGTATTTTACAAAGTATTTTAAATAATATTTTTTATTTTTATTTGTTTGATTTGAGCAATCATTTAATATGACTAGATTTGATCTATAATAAATTATTACTATTGAGTATTCACTACTCAAATAAGCATACATATTAGTTTTAAGAAATGATATGTTAAGCTGAGTACTTAACAAACAAATAAGCCAAAATTTGAATAAGATCCTTTAATGTTAATTCAAATAAGTAACATTTGCAACTTATTTTTTATTTGCAAATTATTATACCTTCATTTAAATTAAATGAATATAATTTCAAATAATATTACATTAATACTTTTTGTGTGTTGCTTTGTCATGGTTTGCCTTGGGAATTAAAGCAAAATTTCAAATTTTCTAAATTTTATTTGTATTTCTTGGTTATTGCTTGTGTGAAATGCAAACTTATGTAACAAATAACAATGTATTAATGTGTAATTGTATTAGGGTTGTCTAAATTTTGAATAATATAGCCCCTTCATCCAAAAGATCTGGGAGACTCTTTTTTGTGAATTTAATTTATGATCATTTTTTCAATCTGTTTATTTTTTTCATATATATAAGACATATAAATGCATTGTTAATTTATTATACTATAGTAATATTCAGATATGTAAAATTTTTATAAAATTAATGCTGCATTATTGAAACTGTGACACATCTCTGTTTATTTTTTATCAACAAATTTGTAAGATAAATATTAATATTTAATATCCTTATTGTTTTTAGAAGTACATTTAAATTGTTTTTAAATTTAAAAAAAAATAATTTCGAGCCGACTCAAACAAATTCGAGTCCTCACGAATTCAAAATTTATAAGTTGAAATATAATTTCGAGTCGACTCAAATCAAGTTCTAGTCAACTCGGACTCGAACGTTAATGAGTCAAACTGGACTCGGCTCGAACTCAATTTGAGTAAGTAGGCCTAAACTCAAAATTTTCGAACTCGAGTTTAGACTGACTCGCTCAAACTCTAATGGAATCCAACCTTAATGCCACATAACCCTTTTTATCAAGTCAATGCCAAACGTATATAAGTTCTTGAAGTTAAATAACTTCTAGAGAATTAGATACGCTTGACAATTCTATGCTTACATAGGCATTTACAGTTAAATCTAAATTGTAGGTTGATGTCACTGTGAATATTCAAAGGTTTAGTTGAACCACAAAAAGAGTATATATTTGTGTAAGTAAGAATTCCTATTCATTCTGACTACTCCAGTGCTTTCCTTCCATATTTGCAACTAGTTACTGTCCTACTAGGAATAGAAAATTGAAAATATAGAAAAATAAACAATGGTTAAAAGATTGTTCTATTGTCTGCTCAAAGCATATGGCATGTGATGTTGTTTAGATTCATGCAAATGAAAGATCAAATTCAACTATGCTTTTTAATTATTCTGCCTCACAGTTATCAATAGAATATGATGCCTTTATAGAATGTTACTGATGGCCCGTATGAGCATATCAAAATATCAAAGATAGGGGATAGATAGAATGGCAACAAAACTGAATTGAAAGGGTAAAGAGACCCATCACAAAAAAATCGTGCTATCAATAAGATTACATTGCAAAATAATACATTACAGGTCACTTGGGTTTAATGCAATTCTCTCCACAAAACACTCAAAATCACACAACAGTCAATATATAGAAAAATACATTATGCCCATGGGACTATAATGTAATGTATCGTGTGGTGAATAAAGAATTGTTGTGGTTCATGCAGAAGCAGATTTTTCTACTTTGTTCCC
The DNA here is from genome assembly GCA_016760335.1 of Gastrodia elata. NCBI lineage: Eukaryota > Viridiplantae > Streptophyta > Magnoliopsida > Asparagales > Orchidaceae > Gastrodia > Gastrodia elata. The sequence goes on from CM028669.1 coordinate 129,212,534, forward strand.
ATTGAAGGTATATATATTAGATGATTTCAAGAGTCTATCAAGTGCTTAAAATTACCTAATTTTACTTGGCCTACAATGCAGATGCAACGCAGACTCCTGCTCTAATAATTTTAGCCCTACCATTATTACCAAGCCCTAGCTCCCCATTTCCGAATCACCTGGCTTCAATTTCCTCGACCCAAGTTTTCCCTGACCACTTCGAATCCAATTCCCCTGGTTTTGATCTCAATTCCATCGGGCTTGGCCCCCCATCCAGAATCAGTCATACCACCCTAACCCCTCTGTCTAAGGACCCCTTTAATTTCTTTCCAGGCCCCAATTTTACTAGTCCTAGCTTCCTTCGACCCCCCCAACATGAAGAAGTTGTTACAATCTACAGAGCCAAAATACAAATTACATTCTCTGCAAAACAAATACAGCATTTTTTTTTATTCATATAATGACTATTGAATAGAATATGAATCTAACTATTGCCTCATGCTATCCTAAAACTTTTAGTCATCAAAGAGCACTGTGAAATGGATGACAAGTGAATGCAAAAAATAATGTTTACTCTTGGTCATGATTTTTATTTCATTGCGTCATTCTTATCATTAACTTCAAACCTCACTGAAAGAACTCCATTGATTCTAAGAACAAGGATTTAGCAGTTTTGTAAGATTTCTAATCTGTAATGTTCATCCTTAGCATGGCTTGTTATGGCTTTATAATCAAACTCTGATTCGGAAAATTCAACGGTGGAAACTTGATAATACAATAAGTTCAAAATTAAAGTAAAGTTAATCCACGTAGGCAATAAAACAATTCAAATCAGGCAAGAACAGCAAGGGAAAAAAGATAAATGGAGCTTCATTCTAGACCTCATACTTCGGCATCCCCGTCTCAGCCTACTGAGCAGAAAGAATTTTAAACTTTTACTTAACCTGAGAGCCATTGTGAGATCTCTTCCTGACTCGCTTAAGGCTTTCGAGATTGGACCTGTTAGGCATCGCAGGCTCGGGACAAGGAATAAGCATACGACGCTCACGAACCAAAACAGGGAACCCAGCAGCAGGGATTCTGTGAAAAACATATAAAAAGACTCATCTATTCACACGATTCAATGGATTCAGCCAAAGTTCAAAAAAAAAAACAGTGGCAATTGATAAAGAAGAAATTTATACTTAACTTTGCATTCATGAATACAATTAGAAAACCAGAATAAAAATTGGAACAAACAGACAAAAAATGGAAAAACAAAAAGTCGATTGAATATCAATACAAAAAAAGAAGAAAAAGATTTAACGAAGGAGTCAAAAGTTGCCATACCCATAAAGAGTACGGCAGACTCCTGTTTGGCGACGGGAACACCGCAGGGGTTATTCTTCTGAAGCTCCAACCTATGGCGCAAAGCCATGTTCTCAGCCAAGCAGCACTGGAGAATATGGTCAAGGCGGCGACACTCTGTACCCATGTGCTCACTCTTTATCTCTAGATCCTTTATGTATATCTTCTTCTTCTCCCTCGAGATCATAGCAGATTCTCTATTCCTCATTTTCCTGAGGATTTGAGTCACAAACATTCCATAAAATACAGATCACAGCGCTTACCGTAGAAGAAAAATGATTGGGCAATGAAGTTTTGCTGGTCAGACGAGAAATAGTGAATCAATAATACCTTCTTAGTTTCTTGTTGCTAACATCTTCATTCCCCTCCGCAGCTGCTACGTCGGGGATTTCCATCTCCCGCTTCTGTTCCTCTTCCGAAGCATCATAAGCGGTCTCAGGAGCATCTGAGCCGTCCAAAAATACGCCGGATAAAAATTGATCAATCATACCTTCATCGCCTATCCCATTATCTCCTTCGTCCCAATCGACATCGTCCATAAGGAACTTCTCGACGTAGTTCACCAAAGATGAGGTGGAATCCGGAGACTCTGGCTGCGGAGGCGAAGAGAAGAAATTCGTAGGATGAACAGATGATGAAGATCCAGAAATCTGGAAAACATTAGGAGGCGGATCGGAGGCGGAAACCCAGGAATGGCGGAGAAGATCGAGATCGAGGTCGAAGTCGCCGATAGGATCATCGCTGAATCGTTGCAAGAGAAAACCGATGTCGATTTCATCTGCGATGTCAGGCTCCGCCATGGGAGGGAGGCGGAAAAGATGGTTAGGCAGAGGCAGGACAGAAGCGGTATAAAATAGGAATTTAAGAACCTGGCGATTTCTTGCTCGCCAAGAATGTGTGGTATCAACTACAGAAAATTCGTTCAACGATTCCTCTACGCGAGCGAGATAGCATTGATCAAACACCTACGCTCAATGACACATTTAAATAATATAGGTTTTGATAATTTTAATGTTTTGATTGAGGCTTTTTAAAAATTATCAGTGGATATTGTGAGAAATTTAGTAATTTAGGGTTTGGAACGACGGTCTCAAAGAGATTATTTTTTGAAAAAAAAGTAGTAAAGAATATATTTATTTTCAAACTCTTAAGAATTTTGTAGAATGACAATTTATGCTACATAGACATTTCACCGTTGAATCTTTTTCAAACATCTTCATTCAAGATTTGCTCAATAATATAATCAAAATTCCATTTAGCACTTCCCAGGGAATTAGTCACTATGGTTACCAAGCTATCCCAGTTATCCGACCAAAGAACTCTGAATGGGTTATCTCTTAATTATTAGCTGGTGAAAATTGTTATGATTTAAGAAATGTAAGATTAAATTCTCTTATTATAATTGGGCATGCATTCATGATTTCCCTTCCATAGATATTTTACAAAAAATAAAAAACTCAGTTGCATGAGTTGTCGCCATTGAAGAAAATGCTATTGGCAACCTGTCTATGTGAAAGAGAAACTGAGAATATGTGTTCCATGGCAAATGACTCAAGTTCAAAAAATGTGGCAGAGATATTTATTGAAAAACATTAATCAATGTATTCCTCGTGAAGTACATCATGCCATTCACACAGGCAATAACACATATTCAATTCATGAAGTTGACTCAATGTGCAAATTAGTATTAGAGTATGAATCTGAGTTCATCAAATTAGCTAGCTATGCTTCAAAATTAGCATACGCCAAAGAAGATAGGTGCTGCAATTTCAATATGGTCTTTGAATGAGTTTGGTACTTATGAAAATCATGCATTTTGTCGATCTAGTGGAAATGATGAAGTTGTTAGGGAATGAAGACCAAGTTATCGCAAAAAAGGCTTAAGAACAAAGTAGCTCTTGCACATCAGCGCCAAGAGAATTTTCAAAATCATCCTACACGCCGTGCTGGCCAAGTGTACTGTATAGCATGTGGTTAAATTAGTTTGAATACAAAAAAGAAGTGCAATAAGCTGCATCCATATAATTGGTGCTATCCTAATGAGAAAATATGATTCATGATGGAATTCTAGCACCACTTGTCCTTCTTCATCATTTACCTCCTACCCCATTTGTTATCAAAATCAATGAGAAATTGTTATTACAGTGGCTCATTATCAGATTAACATTGATACTGAATGTGTTAGTTGCAGGATCTTATTAAGATATTTAAGTAAATGAAAGACAATAAATCAAACTTGCATTCAAATATTCAAGAAAAAAGCCGCAAAATCAATGAACAAATCAACACAAGCCACTAGGTTATCATTACAAACTTTACATAAATAAAAAATACATAAACTAATGAAATTAAAATTGGGCAGTAGCCCTAAGGTTCCCCTAGCCGTGTTCACCTATTTTGTTTCGTCATCAGGTACAATTTGCTCATTGGCTTGACATATAAGATGTGTTGGGGAATTGGATCCGATTAAAATGATTTGAATTTATGTTTAGATATGAAATGAGACAAAATTAATTTAATTACAAAAAAGTGAAATGTATAGCATCTTTTTGCATGAGAATTGGGCCTTATGATTTATATTAAGATTTTCAATTCAAGCCCCAAGTAGCCAATGAAAAATGTTAGATAACATATTCTAGTAAAATTAAAGTTCTATAAACTTAATATTTAGATTTCTAAAAACTTAATATTTCAAAATTTCCTTAAAAAGCTATACTTCACATAATGGCTCGATTAATTTTTAATCTAAACTATTTGAGAATTATTTTAAGAAAAATATTAACATTTACTTTTTCATTAATAAAGCTCAATTACTTTTCTAAGTAAAAAATATTAATATCTTTTTATTAATTTTGTTTACTTAATCATCAATGTGTAATTGAAGCTTCTTATTTTCCTCCTTTCATAATACTTTTCATACTCAACAATTATATAATTAATCTACTATCATCATATGTGCATTATCTTCATTTTGTAGAATAAAATCTATTATTATTTCTTTCTTTTTTTTCTATGAAATTGCTTGAAAATATCTCAACAATTATTTAATTATGGTATAGTTGCTATTAAGAATCTTAATTATATCTTATGATGTTTCTTTTTTATTTTCCATTAGCCTTTTATATGATCTCATGTTTATATTCATTGTATATATTTAAAATATATAGATTTAATTACACTATTTAAACCTTATGCAAATGAAGTTGGTTAATTATCAGTAGGACAACTATGAAGTTGGTTGATTATCAGTAGCTACTGAGAATCCATATCGCATCCTTTGGATGACACCATTGTTGGGTGCAACCATGAATGAGCTTATTCTTCACTTTTAATCATAACAATAAGAATAAAAGTAATATTTAATGTTGCTTCACATTTTAATGATAAGGTGTATTTACTTAGTGTCGATCAAGGAAGCTCATATATCTCTTTAGATTAAAGGAATTACTTTAAGTATAGTTCAAGTTTAACCTTATGTGAATTAGTGGTGATTGTGTGCTTTTCATCAAAATGCATTAACTTTGCTTATTCAATTTATCATGCACACACATTTGACTCATCTCTTTAGCTTTATTATTTCATCAAAAGAGAGCATGTATGCTCATTTTTATTAAAAAAAAAATAAAAATGCCAAAGTACCTCCTCCTTTGCCCCATTACTTTTTCTAAGTAATTAAATCACTTTATATCATAATTTTTACAAGTGAATTTTAATTATTATCAATTTACACTCTATTTAAATGCATCAATCATATTTTCTTAATATTTGATAAATATTTACTCAATATTAGATCACATCATGCGAATTTTGTCTTCTACAAGTATAAATTTTTTTTTTTTTTTTTTTTGGTTATTTCGAACAAACGAAATTAGGGTTCGTTTGTTTTTGTTTGATTACTTCGTTTTCGTTCAAAGAGGCTCTTGACTTGGCACACAATGCCGTAGATCTTAGCACGTTGAGTAGTGTTGGGAGCGATGCGAGGGGACTCGGTGGTTGAGGGGAGAGCTAGCGAAGGTCAGTGTTGATGCCAGAGAGCTTGGAGGCAATGGATTCATAGGAGGATCTTATCTGAAAGATTGAATCGGTAAATTCTATGAGATCATGGGATGACAAGTAGCATCTCCTGGGTATGTACCTGAGCCGCAAATCGTTCAGATACGGCCAAGCAGCGTCTATCCAAGACGGCCTACGGACGGCATACGGGGGGTGCGTTCGCTCCGTATCTCACTTAGAGAATACTTTGCGTAAAATGAATTTTAGCTTGAAATACATATTTTCACGAGAAATTCTTACCCCAGAATTTTAATTTAACCCAATTTATTTTTTATACAAAATACTCATAATTCTTAATTTCCTGGAAAAACTTTACTTTACTATCCTAAACAACCTTTAAATTAAACTTTAAGATTTGTTATAATTAGAGTGTAATAATTTAATTCTTAATATATATAAAGTTCACGTACTTAGCTCAATATAATCAATATACATTGTTTACTATGAGAGTGTGGCACTATAATACTTCATAAGAAATACTTTTTTAACAGCTACTAATTACTTTTGAAAATTCGGAAGCTCAAACACTTCTGAGTTGAGCACAAAGGAGCTATAGCATTTTACTTGGGAAAAAATAGCCTCAGGACACCCAACCCAAAACGTATAATAATAGCGAAAAATACAAGAAAAGAAATTACCATCTATTTTAACCCTAACTGTACCCTAACTGAAGGGCACAATCGGTGCCTTTCTGCTCTCTCTTCCTCTGTATACGGCTTGCGTCCACAGTACTCATGGTTGCACGCGAAGATCAGGTTTATTGAAGTTATAAATCCCTGTATAACTTGAATTGCAGAAGATAGTTTTGGTTGCTCTAGCTCGCTGGAGAAGTCTGCTTCTCTTTTCTCGTTGGATTCGTTCTGTTGCTTCCTCGTGCTGTTCTCTTGGCTTGATTGGTTGCCTTATATTGTATCAACTTCAAGTTCAGAATCGCTGAAGGCAAAGCTTGAAGCGGTTTGTGCCGTCTTTTTAATATGCAGCCACCAATCGAGGGTATATGCGACTAGTGAGTGCTTTCAATCATTTTTATTTGCTGTGGACGAATTATAAGTAAAAATGTGACTTCTTTTTCTAGAACGATCTGCTTACGTGTTGCTGATTCAAGATAACAAGCCTATTTGTCGCACCAGGTGTTCTGGTGACTTACCATCAAAAATGTATGGCTATCCCCTACCTTCTCTAACCCTCCTTTTCTCTTCTTGAAGTTTAATTCAGTTCAACGCTGAAGCGGTTTTCTTACTATTTTATGCCATTCAATTTATAAATTAATTTAAACTTTTCAAATGCTGAAGCCAGTGATCAAGTATTTGGTTTATGCTTGGCATTTTTGATTTATGTGGAGTTCAAGGACTCGCCATTAAGTATTTGTACACAATGTGCATCATATAAGTTATCTTCTTTGGCCTTTTTTTGATAAAACGGTGATTTTAGTTGTATTTTCTAATATTTTACCTTGCTCGCAGTCCGGATACTTGGACAATTTCCAAGTATAAAACTCGCTCTTGTTTCCAGTGGAATAATTTTCCGAAATTTATTTTGCTCCCTGAACCTCAAAATGTTCATCAGGTGAGAGAATGGGGACAGTTTTTGTCTTATTTACAGCGGGAAGGAAAGGTGATTTTCTAACCTTCTTTTTACTTCTTTATAAGTAATGCTTTTGCTGCATGAAAGTTATCAGTTTATAACTTTTGTGGTCGTCATCTTAATAAAGATTTGATGATTAATAATTTCTTGTAGGTTGCTGTTGCGTACACTGGTTGTTTCAATTTTTACATACTTGCAAATGGAGATGGCACAACCCATTGTACAGTTCATCATTGGATGCAAAATTCTTCTGGTCATAAAAAAAATGGTGAATGGGATGAGAGATTTTTTTATTATTTACTTTTTTGTATTTCTATCTGTTGATATGCTTTTATTTTCTCAATTTTGTAGTTGAAGCTGTGATCACATAGGTTAAGAACTTTTTTCACTTGTAGAACTGCTGCCTTGTTTTTTGATATTTATATGTTTTTTATGTTATTGTTGATGTTAGCTGTTTGGTTTATTGACATTTATGTATAATTGATCTATGTACTATTGATTGATAAATCTTAATTCAAATTCATTTGAATGTCAATCAAAATTACTTGACATTTGACGTCCTAAGATACCACTATTTAGTCTATTTTGTTGAGAAAATCGGGAGAACTTCTTCTCTGAAGAAATTCCTAGGATCGGGGTTTGACCGCTTAGAGTCATCGAAGCAAAGAAAAAGATATAACAACACAAATAATTGAAAAATCACAATCCAAACATTCACAAACACACAAGCATATGAACACAAAGATATACATGAAAAATTCAAGAATGAGAAAAGCTATGGAGCCAGACCACCACAAAAAAATTTACTATAGAAGAAATGATTACAGAGTTACAAAAAATTTATCAATATCTTAGAGGAAGAAAAGATTCACCTTCTTGAACTTCTTCTTCTTCTCTCAGATTCCTCCTTATTTTCACTTCAGGGTTTCAAACCTCCAAGCTTCCAAGAGTTCTCCACAAAAAAATAGCACTCACATAACCATAACCCATAATGTTAGCTTTTATATGGAGTCCCCAAAACATTCATCAAAGTGCCATAAACAGTTTTGGACATGCCACACCTAAGATGGAATTTCTGTCAGCGCCTGGGAGCGCCTGCCTTCTTGCTTTTGGGGCGCCTGCCTTGTTACTCTTGGGGCACCAGAATCTCTGTTTGCTAGGCCCTGGGCAAGCTTGGGGTGCGCCTGGGCGCCGAACTCTCTATCTGCTGGGTGCCAAACTCTCTGTCTGCTTGTCGCCAGTCTTGCTGTTACTTCTATAGTTTTGTCCTGGAATCCACCGGATATCGTTTGCTATTCTCTTGATGATTTAATTGGTTTCCACACCATAACAATCTTCCCCATGGAAATTAATTGCAATCAATCTATCTTCAACATTGAATTTTCTTCAATTTGTCTTCCCTCATTGCAAAAGACGTGGTGTGGCTCGCTTCGCATTTATTTATCCCCCGAGGCCAATTGATGCTGAGCATAACTTCAGTTTTTCTGTTGTCAGTCTTTGTGAGCATGTTGGCGGGATTCTTCGAAGTATGAATCTTTTTCAACGCCAATTGACCATCTTCAAGTATTGATCTAATGAAGTGATACCTCAACTGAATGTGCTTTGTCCTTGCGTGAAATGCAGTGTTGTTAACTAGGTGGATAATAGTCATTTTGTCACTATGTAGTCTTCCATACCTTTCTTCCTTGCTCAACTCAGCCATGAAGCTCTTCAATCATATCATTTCCTTGCTCGCCTCAGTGATGGCGACGTACTCTGCCTTAGTTGTGGATAGGGCAACTATCTCCTGTAGTCTGGAGATCCAACTCACCGTAGCGCTACCCAAAATAAACACATCTGGTTGTGCTTCTCCTGCTGTCGATATCTCTAGCTAAATAAGAGCGTATATATTCCTGTAACTATATTTTGGATTTTTCAAAGCATAAGGTTTTGTTCACTATACCTCTCAGATATCTGAGAATCCATTTAACTGCCTCTTAATGAGGATTTCGGGGTTGCTCATGTTCCTGCTGACCACTCCCACTGAATGGGCAATATCCGGTCTTGTGCAATTCATCGCGTACATCAAACTGTCGACTCTAAAAGCATAAGAAACCTTTTCCATGTGGTTCCAGTTTGATGACAGTCTATGGCATCTGCTTTTTTGGTAAGCTGAAGTGACTTGCCAGGGGAGTGGAAACTGGCTTTGCCTCTTCCATGTTGAATCTCTTGAGCACTCTTTCAACATAATCAGCCAGAGACAGTTTCAATATCCTTGCACTTCTTTCCTTATTGATCCTTATTCCGATTATATGGTTTGCCGGCATCAAGTCCTTCATATCAAACTTCTTTGACAATTTCTTTTTAAGTTTTTTTATCTCTTCTACATTTGATTATGCTATCATCATATCATCTACATACAAAAGTAAAATGATATAGGAGGTGTCAAATTGCTTCACATAACAACAGTGATCCGCGTAACATTTTTTGAATCCTGTGTCTGACATGAATAACCTTCTGTACTATGGCCTCGGTGTCTGTTTCAAGCCATATAGGCTTTTCTTGAGCTTGAAAATTAGCTCACTCTTTTCTCAGGTTTCATAACCTTGTGGTTGCATCATGTACAACTCCTCTTGATCATCGTGAAGAAATGCAATCTTCACATTCATCTATTTCAGATGCTGATTTTCAACTGCCACAATATTCAACATTACTCAGATAATAGTCATCTTCGCCACTGTAGCAAAAAAACTCAATGTGGTCCATGCTGTGCTTCTGTTGGAAGCCTTTCACCACAAGCCTTACCTTGTAGCGTTTGCTTCTATCCAATTCTTCCTTCAACCTGTAAATCAATTTGTTTTGAAGAGCATTCTTTTCTTCTAGTAGTTTAGCCAATTCTCATGTTTCATTTGACATGAGTGACTTCATCACGTCATTCATGACTGACTCCCACTTGATTGAGTCATGAACTTGAAGATCTTCCTCAAAACATTCTGGTTCACCAGAATCTGTTAAGGACATATAATATAATGAAGGAGAGTATATCTGTGCAGGACATGATATTTTGGTGGATCTCCTCAGCTCAGTAACTGGTGTCTGGGGGACTGTCTACTTTCCACCATCATGAGCATCTAGCTGTGCCTGCTCATCTTGCTCAACGTTGCCATCCACTTCATTATAATTTGTCTTGTCATCTGAAGCTCCTTTTGAGTTGTTTTGAGTTCCATTCCTCTCATTGTACATCTCATTTTTGTTGAATGTGATGTTCTGTCTTCTAATTATTTTTGATTTCGATAGTCCCAGAATTTGTAGCCAAATTCTTTTGCTCTATTGTTGATAAATGTGCACTTGATTGCTTATGAATCAAGTTTGATCATAGAACTTGCATCAATGTGCACATAGTATGAACAATCAAATACCTTTAGGTGATTTAATTTCACCTCTTTGCCGCTCCACACCTCGGGTATCCTTTCTTTCAAGGGAATTGAAGGACCCCTCAGATATGCTGCCCAAAATTGCTTGGGCAACCCAGTATGTAGCCTCATACTCTTGGCTCTCTCTGTAAGAGTCTTATTCATGCATTATGCAACACCATTTTGTTGATGCGTTCCTGGAAAAATTAACTCTCGCCATATTCCATTCAAAGTACATAATTCATTGAACTCTATATCACAGTATTCTCCGTCATAGTCTGATCTGAGGCGCTTGAGCTTCAAGCCAATCTCATTCTCAACTAAGGTTAGCCACTTCTTGAACACTTCAGACACATCGAATTTGTGCTTCAGAAGTATGCCCATACCTTCCTAGTATGGTCATCAATGAAAGTGACAATATGTGGCTCCCCCATGTGAGGATGTGGGAGCTAGTCCCCACACATCTGTGTGCACAAGTTTCAATTTTTGAGACTTTGAGTCTCTCCCACTCCTTGAGAAACTGACTTTCTTCTGCTTACCGTACACACAATATTCGCAAATTCTAAGTCCACATATTTCAGCCTTGGAATCTTCCCTTTGATAACATGGACTTCAATCCTTTCTTGCTCATATGATCGAGCCTTTGGTGCCATGGACGTGGCTGTTCTGCTGCTACAATAGAGTCGGACACTTGAATAATTAGATAAAGTATTCCATCTATATTGCCCTGAGCAACTACTAATGTGCCTTTAGTTACCTTCAAGTTATTGTCTTCTCAGGCTAACTGTTTGACATAAATCAAGTTTCACCTCAGACAAGGATAATGTCTGACATCCTTCAACTTCCACACTGACCCATTCGGCAATTGAATATCCACATCAACCTTTCCAATGATGCTGCAAGCTTTGTCATCTCTCAAGTAAACAATTTCTAAGTCACCTTTGGTGTAGTTTTTGAAAGCTTCCTTACATGGTGTTACACGAAAAGGAAGCGCCTAAATCCACCACCTTGAACTCAGTGCTAACAAGGGATAAGATCAACACATCTTGATCTTCATCTGTTGAAATATTCACGGAGGGACTCTTTGTCTTTACCTCCTCCTCTTGACTTTTTCAAGGCATATAGTTCTACTTGAAGTGTTCGAATTTCCCACAACTTTGATTTTCACTGCCTTGATTTAGGTCTACTTCTGTTGAGCTTTTTATCCGTACTTCCTCTCTGAATTATGCATTTAATGATAAAGCAGTCATTTCACCATTGGAGCCTTTTCTTACTTATTCATTTAACAGTAGACCGACAATGTCATCGAATTTTAGCTTTTGGCGTTTTCAGAAGAATTACTGAGTGCAGTCACCAGTCTGTCCCAACTATCTGACAAAGAAGATAAGCAATAAAGCTCGAACTTCATCGTCAAAGTTGATTTCCATTGAGCTTAAATGGCTTGTTACAATGTTGAACTCATTTAGATGTTGTCGCTGAGCCGGCATCTGCCATCTTCATATTGATAAGCTTCTTCATCAGGAATACCTTGTTGGAAGTCGAGGGCTTCTCATACATTTGGGTAAGAGCTGCCATGAGATTGACTGTAGTCTTCTCATTCATAATGTTAAATGCAACTAATGAGGATAAAGAAAGGCGTATCAAGTTTACTGCTGTCCTGTCGAGAACTTTCCATTCACCTTTCGACATAGTTTCATGTTTCTTGTTGGCTCATTCCAATGGTAAGTATGGCTTCTTTTGGTAGAGAAAATCCTCTATTTGCATCTTCCAAAATACAAAATTAGTTCCATTAAACTTCTCAATCTTATGTCTCATTTTGTCATATATTTCTCCCACTCAAGCTAACAAACCCTAACACTGAACAACGCCCTGATGCCACTTATTGAGAATACCGGGAGAGCTTCTTCGAAAAAATCCCTACCGCTGAGAGTCACCGAAGCAAAGACGAAAACATACCAATACAAACAACTGAAAAAATTATAGCGCAAACATTTACAAGAACATAAGTATACGAACACAAAGATTTACGTGGAAAACCTAAGAATGAGAAAAATTACGAAACCACATTATCACAGGAAAATCCACTATAGAAGAAATGATTGCAAAGTTACAGAGAACTTATCAATCTGTTATAGGAAGAAAAGATTCACTGCCTTGAGCTTCTTCTTCTTCTCTTAGATTCATTATTGTTCTCACTCTAAGGTTTTAAGCCTTCAGGCCTCCAAGAGATCTTCACAGAAAAATAGAACCCACGTAACCCTAACCCATAATGTCCGCTTTCTAAAATAGTCCTCAAAGTGTCCTAAACAGTTCTAGGCATATCACAACCGAGCTGGAATTTTCGCAGGCGCCTTGGCGCACTTGGGCGTTTGCCTTTCTGCTATAGGGTGCTTGGTGGCCTGTCTTGCTGCTTTTGGGGCGTCTAGGGCGTGTCTGAGTGCAAGTCTTGCTGTTGGCTTTTATAGTTTTGTCCCAGAATCCACCAAAAAACCATTTGTTCTTTCTTTGATGATCCTATTGGTCTCCACACCATAACATATATACTCTTGCAACATATATTAGCTTCATTAGTTACAATCACAGTAATCTAAACTTTAATTTTGATAGATATCATTTACATGTATTAACATTGACATTTCAATAAATTCATTATCTATGCATTACTTAGAGACTGTTTGGTTTGAGGAAAAAAAATTATCGAATAAAATTCTTACTGTGTAAAACTTTTCCAGGTAAACTAAATGCATTACAATTCAAATATTAGTGTTTGAACAATTGTAAAAAGTTTTTTGGGATTTACAAGTTGATGTTTGGTTGAGTGTATTTTGAACCCATTGTAATTTATTTTAAAAAAAAACACACTGTTCGGCCTCCAGAGCTATGAGGCTCTGTAGCATGAGCCTGCTCTAACAAAAATAAGCTTCAAGTAAGACGAATAGCCCATCCCATGATCATCAAAGACCCGACATTAAGGAGCCCGCTGCGCCTTCGCGCGCCAGGGATGAAGCTGGGAGCCTGCTGTGATTTTTTTTTTGTGTGTGAAAGGTGAGGCCACCCGAGTTGGGCTTGATTAAGCCAATCTTGTGATGGGGTAATTGGATTACCTCGCATTTTATCCGTAATCCTATTACTTTAAGAATTCCTCAAACCAAACTCCCGGAATTTATAATTTCTGGGAAAATCATTACTCTACTCTCAAAATCCTGTAGATCAAACAGCCTCTTAATGCAAAATTAGATGTTAGTGCACTATATGTTTGATTCAATGTTATTGTATTAAAGTCTTTGTCTTTTTAAGATTGCAGTGGGCTAGATTCTTAGATTTCTTGGTATATTTTTAGATGCTTTTTGATTTTAAGTCACATTGAAATGTTATTAAATCATAATATCACGTTTTTTGAGACGTCGGTAAACCTTACAACTGATGCCTCTTAATAACTTGACATTTTAATGAATTTTTGGCAAGTCAAACAACTAGTGGATGTTTCTGTTTGACTTTTATTCTTACGTCTGTTTTTGTTTTGAAGATTCAACTGCTATAGCCAGTCTCTGAATTTTACTATTTCTGCTATGCCGTTTACATTTTCCAGCTGCAGTTAATCATCATCCCAGGGATTCTATGAATTTTCTTAAGGAGCCTGATAGAAGCAGCAGAAGTCTGCAAAGGTCTGCACCCATTTGTCCAAGTCCCAGCTCGTTGTCTTTTTTTGAAGATATTGTTATGGATTCTGAGAATTTGAGAAACAATAATCATACTGCTGACAATACATTCAAATCTGCGAAGGGCAGAGACTTTGTATCTATTATTCAAGAATGCAATGATGTGGAGACGAGCAGAAAAACTACACAGCAACGTGTTTCTGATAATGACATTCATTTTGACAGTGCTACATCTGATCATACTGATGGGATGATATCAGATTTTAGACAAAAGAACAATGTGATGATGGATCCAAGTTATTTGACAACTCTCAGTCAGACTCATTCTTGGATTTTTGGGGCGATAGCTGAACTTGTTGATAACTCAAGGGATGCCCATGCAGCTAGGTACAACTTGATAATTTTGGCTTATATTATGATTCTCATAATTAGTTTGTATTTTGATCATAGTTTTTGCTTATTTGGTACTAGTACTGTGGTCATGGATAATTTAAAATGTCTCTGGAAGTGATATGATTTAATAATCAGTCTTATATAAACAGAATGATATACACTACTATCGGCAAAATAATTCTTCTTTTATCCAAAGACATGGAAATTTATCAATGCAGTTGGCTTTATTATCTCTGGTGATTATTTCTAATTGATCTAATTGGCCCCAGACTCTCAACTATTGAAATTAAACTCAATTTAGTCTCAGAATGGGATAAATTTGGGATGAAATTAAGTTGTTAGAGGATTACACTGGGAACAAGTTAAATAAAATTTTAGAGAGAGTATTTTACCAAATTTATGAGGTGTCTATATATGAGGAATAGTTAAGGTCCTTTTCCAATGCTACTACTACATTGTCTAGTTGAAATAATTCTACCTATATGTATAGGCTCTTCCACTCATTTCTCTAGCAATGCATGTCTGATTGCTGTACTTTTGATTTTCAGTCGATCAATATTTTTTTTCAATATTAATCTTTTTTTGTTATCTGTGAATGTCCTGTCATGATTTGAAATTTTCATGTTACCGTGCATCAAAATTACATTGTTTGAAAACCTGGCTTGGATTATCGAAAATGGTGCTAGCGGGTTTTATTTACTTTGATGTTAGAAGCATTGGCTGCAACATGGGATAAAAAATGTCTCCCGGTGACATTCATATAGATTGTGAAGAAATGGCTTGTATTAATTTGGATTAAAGTTTCAATCAATTGTGAACCTAAGCTTTGAAACTCAAAAACTTGTTTTCTTAAGTTTTATATGAGCATGACAGCATTATATGATGCCATTTAAATGGGACAGTTGACTAACATGAAGTTTTTTATCTATGTTGTTTATTTCTGTTATGTGCATTGATTCACATTCCTGACAGGTTTCCATTTTTAAGATGTATATCATTTCCTCTGTTTTCTATCACTAAGGAAATTGATAAATTACTTGTGCTTGTTCTAATGGGTCTAACTTAATCAAATTGAAGAATTTTATCTTTAGTTCATATTTCCAATTTATCAACATTATGGATGTACTCACCCCATATAGTTTGTGTAAGGCCATTGATAATGAGATTAAATATGATACAAATACTGGGTATGATTTAGTAGGACAGTGGACCAAATTATACTCAACATGTTTTTCTACTTTTTCTACATGCTTTTGGTCTCATGGTTTTTTTTTTTTTTGTTTCTTGTTATTAGAATTTTCTTAGCGGTTACTTAGCTTAGCTTGAAGTAAAAAAAATGTTGTTAAAATATCGAGTAAAAGGATTACTTTGCTATAACAGGATACACAAAGCAATTAAGCTCGAAACGAGCGATTTCTTATTACGTGAATTTATTTATAGCAATTTATTCTTCGCATTTTTTTCACATCAAGCGGTTCCCAATATCGAGCATCGTCATCTCTTCCTCGGCGAACATAGTCGTCTTTTCATCCTGGTCGAGCGTCACCGTCTCTTCATCCCCGCCAAGCTTCATCTTTGTCTCCGTGCCTTCAATTGCCTTCATTCTTAGCATAGGGCGTCCGCTCTCTCCCGTCGAGCGTACTCATCGAATATCGTTGTCTCTATCCCTGCCAAGCTTCGTCTATTCGTCCCCGTCTCCGTGATTTTAGTTTTTTGACGAAGGATTCGACGCAGCTCCATTCTTTAATTTTAGCTTTTTTTTTTATCTTCGATTCTTTCTCGAGGGTCCTTCGACGAAGCTGTGGATCATTTTTATTGTTTGGACTTCATTTATTATTTTTTTCATATTCCATTTGGATCACGTTCCGAATTTCGTTTTTCTTTGAAGTAGTCGACGAAGGTGATTTTTTTTTTTCGGGATTTCATTTATTAATGTTTTGATTTGTGAATGAGTGTTCTTGAAGTTTGGAATAAATTTGTATGGAATGGGCCTTTTATTTTTAGTTTTTGCAGTTTTTGATAATTATGGGTAACCTTATCACTGAATTATGCAGAGTATCATATTTGCAGATTACTTCATTCCAAACTTACAATCACATAATTGCAAAATAATCAGATTACATAGTAATAAGATAACACTGCAATGTCTATAATATGATTACACTGTAATCATATTACACCTGCAAATCTAGCATACAAAACAATCACTTATGGTTAAATATTTGCAATGTATTTACTTGTAAGTTTGTCTTTTAAATGTAATTTTTTTTTTGGTATTTGGTAGGAAGAAAAGTAAAACTAAAGTAAATTAGAATTATTTAAAAAATAAAAAAATTGCAATTTGCCGAAATCTCGAGAAGTTTAACGCCAGAGATATATTGAAATACAGCTCATCGACTTTTTTTGTATATGAAATCCATTTTGCATTACTTAAATCTTATATTAAAACTGGATTAATTACTGTTTAGTGAACTCTACTGGAATTTTACCTTTAAGAATTGAGGTGAGATACGAACTTGAAGATAAAAGCAAGCCTCAATGATAAAAGCAAGGGAGCATTGAACATGAGATGCCGCTGCAGCATTCTAATTCGGCTGTGCTCTTTCTTTGCTAAGGTTGCTGATGAAGAGAAGCGGTGTTTTTTTTGTAGAAACTGAGGAAGAAAACAAGGTCTTATCTTTATTTTACATTTCATCAAACCGAACATCCATATTTTAACTACATATGATTTTTGTACTTTACATTCAACTCACTCCAAACAAAGCAGCCACTTTATGTTGTGATTGACATTTGATTTTTCGGAAATTTATCAACAACTCTGTTGTTTACTGAAGAACTCTGGGATTTGAAATTACTGGTTTTAATTTACTATTGATTTACTTTAACGTTTAACTCATAAAATGATTTTTTAAAGGCACTTTTTTTGTTAGCAATATAGGAGTGCTTGATGCAAATTACATAGAATTGTCCACCAATTCAGTATGCATACTGGACATTATTCCTTAGATTGTAAGAGAGAAAAAATAAAATAAAATAGAAAATACTAGCTGCATTTTAATAACCCTGCTTGATTTAAATATGATTAAAGGTTTAGCATAGTTTAAAAATACAATATAATTGTGATTTTATTAAAATTATAAGTTGTCTTTACGTATATAGCACCCAAATCTTTATACATATCCAGCACCCATACTCTTAATATTTACAAATAAAGCAGTATCCGATCATTACTTATGTAGCACCCATACTCTAATATATGCTGTGTGAGTATTGACAATGGCTAAACTAGGATTGCCAAAGCCGCTGTAGTTTGACAAGTATTGCTTGAGGTCAAAAAAGTTTGATGTGGGCCTATCCGATGGGCCTATCCGATTGGCTTGTGCAACATTTTTTTTAATGTATACTTATGCGTATTCCAAGAATGCTCAAATTGAGCATGAATGAAATTCCTAGTTCTTGCCTTTTTTGGTGGACAAATAGCCAAAATTTTATATTGTAATTCAATTACTTTAAACCAAACATTTGAAACTTGAAATTGATGTTATTTCAATTAGTTTATACCCAAATTAGAAATAGCCAACCAACCCCTGAATATTAAAAATAATTTGGCTCTCAAATAGCTCCCCAAAAGGTTTGATGACTAGCATGTGTTTATTAAATATGTATTATTTGTGGGTCTCATACTTAAAAGTAGATTTAATACTATTTTTTTGTGAGATCAAAACATTTTGTATTTTTGGGAGCTATTTGGGGATATTTGGAAGCTGTGTATCAGCACTCTATTAACTAATATCAATATATATATTTATGATATCAACAATAGATTTTAAAGCAATGATTAAGTATTGCATATATATTTTTATATTCAATAATAAATAATAGTTGTCATATGATTTTATGGAATAGAATAATTTTTTTTTTTAATTTGAACTGAAATATTAAATAATAATATAGTTAATTGATAATCTAATGCTAATTGCAATAATTATTGCTAAATTTAAATTTCATCATGTCTTTTTCAATTTTAAAATTAGGAATATGATAGATTCATTTAATTATATTTAAATAGAAATTCACAAGTTCAAATTAAAACTTGTGTATTATATTCAAAATTTAAAAATAATGCACTGCATGATTTAAATCTTAGCTTTGTGTAGTCATCTTTAAATTCAAAATCTTGCTATTTGATACTCATATAATATTTTAAGTGTCATCTACTTGTTCCATGATCACTATGAAATAAAGATAAATAAAAAAGCTCATCTCATTTACAACAAGATTTCTCTGTAGCATTTCGTTTACTTACCAAATTGCTTTATTTCTTGAGATTCATGATGACCTCTATCATTTCATGAATAACACCCAGGAATTTGTGAAATTATAAGTGCTTATTCTAAGCTTCTTTAAACGTTATTTTAGTGTTAATATCTGTTTTTTTTTTCATATCAAAAGGATATCATTTACTCACCTAGGATGGAAATCTTTAATCAAATGCTCACATTGATTGAGAAGGCAAGAGCTAATAAAAAGTTTTACTTTTATAAATATTTACAATTAATATTTTATATGAATGTTATGAGTTGCAATTTGAATATGTTGGTAATTGTGCATTTATGATATTATTTTTCATAATGTTTTGACTTAATGTAGATGCTTTTTTAATTTGAGACTTGTTCTAATGGTTTTGATAAATGGTATAAAAATAAAGTATTTGAAACAAAAATTTCATGCTTATGATTTCTGATGCTCTATTATGCTTTGAATAAGCTTCCATAACTCTATGATATGTGCTTCTTGAGAGACAATATGCTTTATTTGAATTATTAAAGTGCTGTCATTATGTTTGTAGATTGGAAATATCTGTTGAGCTTCTATATTCTAAAAGGGATGGAAACAAAATTCCTGTTTTGTCAATTATTGATGATGGGGATGGAATGACTCATAATGAAATCTTGAGAATGGTTTCTTTCGGACATAAACAGACAGATGAACATCATGACCGTATTGGAAAATTTGGTATTGGATTCAAGGTGAATTTTCCATGCATATTATATTGCAAATTGATTTTAAAATAATACATTTTATTTTCTTAAATAAGAATTTCATTATCAACACATTTTCACCGTCTTATCTATTAAATTTTATTAAGCTCAAGTTTATTAATTTCTAGTTGATACAATAAAACTGTTAGGAAGTAAATTGAACTACAAAAATTAAATATGCATTTGGATGAGGGACAATCATTTTTCTACTATATCATGATTTAGAATAAAACCTCTCATGCTTTTATAATCTTTCTCATGTGAGGGTTCTCACTATCAGTAGTTATTCTCATCTCAAACAAAAACTTTTTAATATTATTTAAAAATACACTAAGCAATGATGTGATGTCGCTGTGGTTATCTGCTCTCAGCCAAATCATTTTCTTTGCTACCACTTATTTGCAAGTGTTAGTTAAAGATGGATTAAAGGTGAATCTGATTAATCAAATGGTTAAACCCATTTTATACTTTGAAGCTTAAACTTGTCAGCAAGGGCCAATCATTGTTATTTCTATGCAATTGTCTTTTTACTATGGCATGCTGTTGAATTGAATCTCTAACATAACTTAATAAAATCATCCAATGATTAAATTTTTTTTTTATGATTGAACTGCAGTACAAGCACCAATGCTTGGCAAAGACATGATGGCAATGATAACAAAAACATAGGCACATTATGATGATAATATTATGTTTATAAATTTGTTCATAAAATGTTTTATTGAAAAATAAAATCAAAATTATTGTTATGAATGATACTTTTTATTAAATAATTTATACATTATATTTTAATTTGTATTTGAAGAATAAAATGATTATAAAAGAAGAGTCATATATTTTAAATTAGTATTAGTGGAGGAGCTTGGCTTACCAACAATAAAAGGTGGTTGAATTGAAAAGATCTTCACCTGCATTACAATGGGGATAGAGCAATAATTGTGCAAAAATTGTCTAGGAAACATTGCAACAATTTGTGAGGTTTCAATGATACCAAAAAGGATTGCTTGTCATTGTGTTGTCCAGTGATTAGGGAATATGCAAAGATGTGAGTGTGAGGCCAACAAAAAATTATGTATTGAAATGGGGGATCAAATTATGACAAACCATTGTTTATTCCATGCTAGAAATATTGAATGGATAATGCTTAACATGAGTTCTTTATGTGGTGCACGTGTGCTACATTTGCATTTGTTCAAATTCAACCCTAATTGTGGCAAGATATTCTTTGAAGTTATTTTAACTATATTGAAAAATGACGCATGCAAGAGTATGCCAAAGGTTTGCTTGTGCTGATCATATGGGTATCACGTAAACATGAAAATATTTTGAAATTTGGGTATGATTTATAACCATTGTTAATGTAGAGAATATCAAGTGGAGAGCGACTTTGTCAATATGTCGGTTGCCTGTTCCTCTGTGAGAATGTGTTGCAGCTGAATTTCTTATTTCTGCATGTTGCCACGGATGAAGTGAAATTCAACTTCCACGTGCTAGGTGCGGGCATGAAAGATTGAATTTCTTGCGTGCAATTGATGAGATGTCGTAGAATATGGTGGTGGGTTTGCTTGAGAGATATGCCAAATTCTTGAAGAAGTCGGTGAATCCAGATGACATCTGTTGTAGTGGTGGCTAGTTCCCGATATTTTGCTTCTGTGGAAGAGAGGGAGACTGTATTTTATTTCTTTGCGCTCCAGGAGATTGGTGTATTTCCCAAGAATATGCAGTAACCGGTGGTGGATTTGAACGATTCTTGAGTACACAATTAATGAGTATTGAATGGTCGGATGATTGTCATGCAAACAACACTGTTTTGTAATGAATTTATGGTTTTTCTTTTCTTTTAACTTAATGGTTTTAAATTTAAGTTGCCTATTGGTTGGAAGGAAGTTAGATCCAAAGTAGAATAGAAAATTCACAACATTTTTTGAGATCTCTTTTCGAGTTATTGACAAAGCTAACACAAGCAAAAGACAAAGAGGAGAAGGAGATGGAGGAGTTCTATGAAATGATGACTAGAGTTTGAGTGAAGAAAGCTCGAGGATAAAGAAGAGGAAGAGAGGGAGTGGTGGTTAGTGCTTAGAGAGCACTTAGATTGTTAAAACTTTTTCCATGGTTTTTCAATCTCTTAAGTACAAGTAAGGATTGGCTGGGTGACATATAAATCGTCCAAATCAAAGAACGAACCAAGGCAAAATTTGTCCCTCGACATTTGGCGCCATGAAATGAATGTTGCGTAGTGAAAAATATCACTTGACAATTGCCACTAAATTTCATGGTGATAGCAGTGAGCTTAGAAATGGGTAATATAGATGCAACAATTCACCAAGTTTTGGATTCTCAACCATAACCTACTGACACGTAGTGCAATGAGACAGTCTGTGATCTCTCTCTTCATTTTGGGCCATTAAAATATTAGGTGAAGATCACTGATACATCTTAACAGTTTCAAGGTAAAGAGTATATCTAGAATAATGTGCTGTACACAATCAATTGATGAAGGTCACCATTGGGTGGAACCTAAAGGTGATTGCCATGAAGTTAACTTCAGCGATCCACATGAGGATCATAACAACCTTCAGAACAAGCATAATCTTCTGGGTGATTAGATTACTCAGAATTTGAAAGTCGACTAGAAACAATTCTATCCATGAGAGAAATCTGAAATATAGCACAAAAATACATAACAAAAATCTCAGAGCATAAAAGAACCTCTGTCTCAGGCCTCTCAAAATCACGAGCAGAAGCAAATTATGAGTCAGAGCAGATAAAAGATTTGTGATTAAGTGCATCAGTCATAGTGTTGGCCTTGTCAGTTTGAAACTAAATCATCATATCAAAGTTTTTGACCAGTTTTAACCAGCATTTCAACACAAATTTAACTCTTAACTAGTGAAATAGACCTCAGACTCTAATGATATATGAAGGTCTCACGCTGAGCACCATAAAATAAATTGTTTTAGATCAAAGGAGATCACTACAAACTCAAGGTCATGAACAAGATTGTTATTATCATGTGAACAAAGCTAATGAGAATCATAAGAAATGATACAACAATGCATCATTGGAGATTTGGAAATCATCACAACTAAAAGAAATGATCAAAACTGGAATATGAACCAAATGTTTCTCTAGATGATCAAAGGTAGTCTCACAAGTAGAATCTCACACAAACCACATAACCTTCTTAGGTCAAAGGAACAATAATCTAGAAAAATCTTTTGATAAACATCTGTAGTATCTGCCTGTCCTTAAAAATTGTATATCTTTGAAATAATAGTTGGTTGTTTTCAATCCATAAAAACCTAAATGTTTTTAGGTTCAATCGAAACACTATCAAAACTTTGTTTTTCCTAAAAAGCAAACTAATCTAATTAAAACCCACACGTGAAGACGATGGCATAGAGTTGAGTTTTTGTGTGCTAAAATCAGGACAAAAATGCTGAGCATTATTCTCATCAGAATTAGAATTTTTCAGAATATTATTATGTAGAAAATTATAAATTGATCCATAAATAGAGATTTTGTTTATCAGGTTAGTAAACATTAAAAGAGCATTGGTCATGCCGGATAACATAATCAATATCTCAAAATGGCCATGATAAGTATAAATTGGACTTCATAACCATATAGCCCACAATTGATGATTTCTAGAACACATATTAATCTAGAAAAGGGCATTTGTTCTTAATTGCCGCTTAGTTTAGTTTAGGGTAATCAATGCACATTCGAAGTGAACCATCTTATTCCAAGAGCACATGCATTTTCCATTAAAAATTGGGACAAATGATGCCACATTCAACCAACCTCTCATATTGAGGCTTCATGTTTAACATCTCCTTTGGAGCAAAGGTAGTATGGAGGCCTAGAGATGGAACAACTTCCAACATAAGGTCAATCAGAACTCCAATTATTTAATATGAGGGAGATCAGAAACTTGAATTTGAGTATTCCCCTTGTCTAAGATTATATCATTGGTGCATCCATGTCAATCACGATGATTTCTTGAAGAGGAGTGGAAGAGGAGGTATCAAACCTTCCAATCTAGGAAGGGGAAGAATAAGAGCAAGTGTGTTAAGAGCAGTTCATTGAGGAATAAGATTGAGGCAAAGATGGTGGAGGGCTTTACTCTTGACTAAAATTGTGGTTTAGATTTCAGGGATGTAGTAAGGAGGGCTCATCACTTGTGTCTTCTTAGTTGCATCTGGCACCGCTTCTAGTGTGGTGGAGGTTGACAAGGCTTTGCCGGAGCTTGGCCCCTTGATATTAATAACCACAAGCTATTGCAGGGCAACCTATGGAGCAGCTTTGGAAGCAATGCTGATGTTGATTGATTCTTTATAGTCAATTGCCTTTTTTGGCTAATATTTCCGGAGGATTTCTTGCAAATGACACCAAATTTTAGTATAGTTTATTTGTGAGGCAAATGTTTGAGATATTTAACGAACAACCTAGGTACTCTTTGAGAAGGTTGAACGCACGAAGCACAGTTTTGTGGTTACAACCGCTCTCTTATTGTTGACTAATTTTAGTGAGGTGCTTAATTACTTTGAGAATACTGGGCTTTTCCTTCTAATATATTACCGTCTTGTTTAATTTCATTTGCTCTGCTACATGCTTCGTCTTTTCAACATTATTGTATTAAATTTTTTGTGATAAAAAAATTCTCTTTTTTGCTGCACCAGAGGTTTAGTTTTTAAATGTCTTTGATAATTGTATTTCTTATCCTAGAATGTGTTTTTAATATTCAAACTTTGCAGACTGGAGCTATGAAACTTGGAAAAGATGCACTTGTACTTACACAGACTTCAGAATCCAGATCTATTGCTTTTTTATCACAGTCATACAACAAGAACAAACACGTATATCACGTTCCCCATGTAGTTTGTATTGCATTTTTTTTCTCGCTTTTGAAGCCTTATTATTAGCTGTCTTTTTTTGGTGCAGAACATAGAGGTTCCTATAGTTTCTTATACTAAAAATGGTCGTTACATGGACATAGATCTGAATATCCAATCAGAAGAATTTGCACAATTCAATTTGAGTGCCATAAAGGAATTTTCTCCATTTAATGAATACTTGCTAGGAGAGCAGCTTGGGTTATTTGGCTTAAATGGAACTGGCACACAGATTTTCATTTGGAACTTAGACAAATGGAGTTCAGACTATACTTTGGTATGGAATGATAGAAAAGGTAGTGGAAGTTGTGATCAAGGAGAGGGAGACATACTAATCCGTTCAAGGAGGATAAGATCACGCCTTGGTCAAATAAGCCGTGAGGTGGTTGTTGATCTATTACACATGTTTTCAAATGGCTGTTTCTATTATGGTTCTTTTATTTTTTTAGTTTATGATTTACTTTGGTATCTGAAACATAATTTACCGTGAGTGGCTATATATATTATATATTTCTAGCTGTTTGCAAACTCTTGATTTCATTTTTTTTTTGTCTGGGCTCTTTGTGGTTCGATATTATTGTTATTGGTGTAAGGCTTTAACTAACATTATTTTTGTTTTTCAACTCTTCTTTACTTGACAAAGGTTCCTTTGGATTATTCCCTTAAGGCATATCTGGAAGTTCTTTTCTTAAATCCTCGCATGAAAATATTTATCCAAGACTCATTGGTAATTCGTCATATTTATTTTAAGATCTCTCTCTCTCTCCCTCTCTCTCTCTTTCTCTCTCTCTCTCCCTCTCCCGCATACACACACTTCTCTCAACTTCTTGGTTAAACATGGTTCTAATTATTACTATATGCATCTTTTGCTGCAGATCAAAAGCTGTTCTTTAGAAAAGTCACTGAGTGGAACTGTAACAATAAAAGGTAGCATAATGGCTAGACCTGTCCAGCTTGCAATCGGCAGGAGTCGGATAGAATGGGAAAGAATGAACGGTGGGGTGTTTTTATACTGGAAAGGTCGGCTAATTGAGGTGAATTTGTTTTTCATCGAGTCATATATGCTTTTTCTGGAATGGCAGGATGCATTTTGTGGCATGCAAGTTGCTTTTATGCTTGGTATTATATTCATACGCTAGTTTTTTTTTGTAAAGTGTGCTCACCATTTCTGTGTTTAGTCAAGTGCAAAATGGTTATGTATAAATTCTGTGAAGAGTTACACTGGGAAGGTTAGGCGGCAAACTGTCTAATTTTATAAATCTATCAAATTCTAGTTAATGCGCCAATAATATTTTCCTTAATGATGGCTACTAATAGTTTAATCCTCTATGCTGAATAATTAATTTAAAAAACAATATTAAACTGAGAAGTTAATAGGATTGATGTGATGACCTGGTGTTGGGTTAGTAAAAACTAATCCAATATTCGGTACATTTTTTGCATAATCATATTGGACGGTTAAGTAATATAACATACAAATTATATAATTCATCCAGAGCCATATAAAATAATAATTATAACTCCCATTCAATTTAACATAAAAATAATCAGTATAATACATCCATAAAATATGTCCAAAGATAATTGAACAATTAATTGGTCATTACAATTTATTATAACATAAAATAAAATAAACTAGAACAATTTCTTCAAATCCTTGCAACAATTTCATTGATTGTTTGCCCTTTATGCTAACTTAGTGTCCTCCAACTGTACTAGGCTTGGTGGCATTATTTTAAAACAATGTCGGATTTGAATTCCCAGTAATTAGAGCAAACTTTAAGTACTAAACATATATTAAATATTACACTTTTTCTAAAGGTATGCAAAGAAAATAGAAAATAACAAAATTTGCAGGAAATAAGATTTTAGCATTACATAAACATTTTAAGTTCTTGCAAATAAAATATTTTTTACCATAATTATGTCACATGTAAGAAAATAAATAAAGCATATATAGTTAAGAAAATAAATAAAGCATATATAGTTATCATATATCCTTCATGATTGTCCTGTTGGGCAAAACAGAAATGAAAGAATCAAGCGCATCTGCCTGATTGTTGTAGTTGGGCTCAATATTCATCACATTTTCTATACTTGCCCCCTCAAGGCTAGGTATAGCTTCATTATCTCTCCAAATAAGGGACTTGCCCCGTTCTCTTATGTTTGTAACATACCATAAATTTGCTCTGTTTCGTAACCCATCATACAAATCTTTTCATCACAAGACATCTTATTCATACTTATACTGCTAAATGGCAAAGCATCGATAATATAAACAAGGCTTAATGATATAGAGTTGTAATACTAGTAAAAGCAAATAAATGCAATAAGTAATACCCTAGGTATCTTGGTTTTTGATTGTGCTGAGAAGGTACTCATAATTCTAATGCGTCTGCAAAAATTATATTTCTTAGCTTTTAAAAATATCTATTTGTATTATTAAAGCATATACTCTCACTCCTAGGTTTGATTTGTAGTTAATTAATTTAGTTTATTAGCTTAGGTTCTTTATGATTGTTTTACTCAAAATTTTAGAAAGCTCTTTAACTTTAAACAGAATTTAGATTGATGCTACTAAAAATTCGCAGCATCACACTTTGAATTTAGCCATCTGTTATATTAAATCAGAACATCTGATTTATTGCAATGGGAAAACTAAATCTGCTTATCTTCTTTGGTTAATTAACTCCTATTAGAATAGGCTTGCCTTTATTAAAATTGAAAAGCTGCAGTCACAACAAATAAAGCAAATCAGCACATTACTAGGTTTATTCTTATATGATGAATCTATATATGGTTAACTTCAATTTCAGCATATTATGTGCTATACCTTTGTTTAAGAGAGATTTATCATTACAAATAATGTTCTAAGCTCCTCTCCATGGAGAGTGATACAACAATAGGCAATTCGGCTAGTAAAAGAAAGAAATGAACTCTCCCTTTCTTTTGTTACAGCTTGGGCCACTCAGCTTATTTCACTCTCTTCGCAGATGTCTTAAATAGTTCCATCATTCTTTTTTAAGCAAACCTAGTTTTAGTAAAAACATATCCTCAAATAGCTCCAATGAGATGCTAAATATATATTATATTTCCACATAAAAACAACTCTAAGAACTGTCTCAGAATCAGTTCCAATTATAGCTAACGAATAGTCTTTTATTAAAAAATAGAGAAGTTTAAACCCAAAAGTAATAATTAAATATGCTCAAACTAAGAGATTTTTCAGCCCAGGATCAGCCCCAAACAACCACCAAACTGGGTCTCAAACTATTTTTATGTCTTTCCCAACTGATTGCTTAGAACAATCCCTGAACAACTGTTTAAATAATACTAAACAGTAGTCATTGTACTTTCCCAAACAAATTCCCAACAGCTTGAACAGCAGCCACCAAAACAATCTTTGCATATTTCCTAACTAGCCCATAATATAGCACACAAACAACAACAAAAGAGTAGCCCAAATGTCTCTAAAACCCTTCAGTCATAGCAGCTCTTCCATTATTCTCAAACACCAGAAATATCAATACTTTTCTTATTGCATCTCAAAACATAAGTTGTTTTTAATTTCAAATATTGGTTGTTTGCTGCTCCTTCAAGTCACAAGGTAAGGGAGGTTTTAGCCCAAAATAGAGATCATTTCCTTTCTTATCAGAAAGAAACACGAGCAGTTCATAGCCCAATACATGGATGTTTCCACGGTTAGAATAAGGTCTGTGAAATTCAGAACATAAAGCACTTTAGATTACTTGACAGTGTCCTCTTACAAACAGCCCTGACCCGACCTGCTGTCCAAAACAACAGAATTGCTGTTTCAAGCAGCACGTAAACCTTCTAAATTCGTTTTTAACCCACTTGCAGCCCCAGCAACGGCAATAGCTTACACAGAATTCTATAAACTTAAAGTCACGGTCATCTTGTATTTGAATTAAGATTGTAGTGAGTGGTTTAATTTCAGTTGGGATGGAATAGAACTTATGCAGATATGAAGTAGCCACGGTCTAAATGAACCGTTAATCATATCTCATTAACTAGATGAACTTATAAATCAAGAACAACCATCCAAAAATGAAGATTCAAAATCTTCAGCTGCTAATAAAAGGAATCAATAAATCTGCAGAACCAAACTGTATAAAGTTTTGCGTCTATCCATAATGATTGAAATTTCTGGATTCTATGTGTTGTTATCTCAAAGTTCTTAAAACAGTTTCATACTGCCCACTGAATTTCTGCACGTGATGCACCTCTAGTTTCTTATATCACAGCACTTGATCCCATCTCATTTTTCTGATCTAAGCAACCTGAACCCACTTTAATTTTTTCTGATTTTGTAACAGATTTAATACTCTATTTAAACTGAAATAAAATCTGATTAGATTGAAGGAAGTTAGACAGGCTCTATCTGAGAGTAATTCTGAATTCAATTAGGTTCAAAATTATATGGAAGCAACAATCCGATCAAATTACAACATTATGATATTTGAGGTGGTTAACTTATAAAAAGTATAATGAGTGCATAAGACTTAAGTTAGCTGATACACTAACTAACGTATTGATTATCAATATTGTTACAATTGAAGTTCCTAAACAACAGCTAAAGTATAGTAATTATGGATCTCTTACTTAGCACATCAAGATGATTTAAGCTACGTGTTTTAAACTGCAAATTTGCATTTGCTAAGTTCATAAAAAATCTCTTTGATTCTGCAGTTTCTAAACATAACAGCTTTATACCTTAAGTCTGAGCATTCGTGAAATCAACAACAAGAAGAAATGATTCTTTGCACAAGTATGATTCCTAGCTCAATACAGAATCTAAATCTGAATATGTTGAATCTAATTTAGCATTCTAGCTCTAACCTCAGTGGAAAAACATTTTTGATGTGTAAATCTGATACAGGCTTTAGAATTTTGTTGATGGTTTTATCGGGCATTTGCATTTTGAACTTAAATTACCCTAAGTTAAGGCATAGTTTGATTAGTGTTGGTAGAAAAAATGAATCAAATTGACTTCTGATTCTAAATTGGCACCACTAATGTGATCAAGATTTTGTTTAGGAGGCTTGCAACAATTTAGGATTTAAGAAACTATTTTTATGAAACAGCTACACAAGTTATTGTTGCACTCGGTTGTTAGATCCTAAGTATTGAATGAGAAAGGTGGGCACTTGCATTAAGTAGTCGACAACTAGTTTAAAATGTTGATGAATCACATGCTATGATTCCTTTGAGAAGCTGTGCTAGAGCTAGTATGTCCCTTGAAAGTTATATATTTTATTTGTCTAAATGCAATGCAAATGTCACTAAGTGGCTCTCAGTTTTTATTTTTTAATTAAGCAAAGGCTAATGCGAGTAAAAAGCTAGTCTAAGACAAAATGTTGTGATTATGGAGTTGAAGTATTGGTGCATTGACGCACAAACTTATGGAATAGTCTATATTATGATTAACTAGAAGATTTAATGATCTGTGTTGCTAGGATATGAAATGGGTAAACGATAAAACTAAAGAAACTGATAGTTTATGTTTTATGCTATGATATTTAGGTTGACATAGAAATGTTAAATATATATATATATATATATTATTCTAGATAATAATTTAAAGGATGATGTAGCGGAAATTAAGAGAAATTGAGATATTATTATTATAATTAGTGGTGTGGTTATCATTATTGTAAGCATTTATGCTCTTCATCTAGTAGATAAGACTATCAAAGAAAATTTTTAGCTTGATTTGGATGAATTGGCTTTGGGAATTCCTCAATAGAAATTTCTTTTATCATTGGACATTTAAATGGACGTGGTGGAAGAATAATTAAAAAATTTAATGAAATTAACGGTGTTGATTTTGGTATTATTAATGAAGAAGAATAATAAATTTAAAATTTGTCATAGTTTATGATTTGATGATTGTTAGTTGTTCAAGAAAGAACAATGTCATTTATAGAAATGACTTTTTTAAAACCCAAATTAATTATCTATTAATAAAAATAAATTGATTATACTTTAAAGATTGTAAGATTATTTCTAAAAAAATTGACAACTCAATATTGGGTGTTCGTTTCATACTTAGCTCAACATACCTTATATTAGCTAATGCTGAATAACCTAGCATTTTGTTTTTCTCAGCTTAACTTATCTACCTTAAGACAAGATTGACATAATTAGTTTTTGTAGCATATCTTGTTTATTTAGCTTAAATTATATAGCATATAATTAATTATTATAATTTTTAAATAATTTCAAAAATATTAATTAACTATTAATTAATTAACATTTGTAAAACATCAATTATTTTTTTAATTAATAATTAATATAATCATTAATTAATTAATTGATGTAAATTTTAATTAAAGCTAATAAATTAAATGTATTAATTAATATAATTAATAGTAGCATAATTAATTAATTTTATTATAAGTTAATTTAACTGTTAATTAATTAACATAATAATTAATGTGCAAATGATTAATTAATATTAATTATTATACTTGTTAGCATTTAACATAAATAATTAGCAACGTTAATATACTTTTTAAGATAATCTTAATCTTGAATCGAACAACTTTGTTTCATATAGCTTGATTTAATCTTATAAATATATTTAGTGGTGGAATTTTTATAATTAAAATAGTAATATGTTAACGGGAGAGCTTTGGGTTTGTGCCAATGTGACGTTTGTTTTTGAAAGCCGAATATAGCCTATTTTATCATAAATCAAAGCTAAAAAAAGAAAGTAATTCTATGTACAAGCTATTTTCGCATCAAAAAGGTTTCTGGGAATAGTTTCCCACTAAAAAAGCTTCTATCATAGGAAAAGCTAGCACAATATATGCGGCTTGATTACAAGCATGAGATCTGTAAACAAACATGGTTTTTTCAAAATTTAAGTAGAAAAGCAAAGTCATCAAAGAAAGCATATCTTCTTTTATTATCTTCAAAGTCTCTCAATTCTTCTTGATTCAAACAAAAGCCTTTAGGCAATCACTTGGATTATATCAAACTCGTTTTTCCTTTCTTTGACTACTTTCTTTTGAAGAAAGCTGGCATGAACCTGTTCTTCTTGGGAGAACATGCCTGAGTTTTGGCCATGTGTGCTGCAAGCTTGCCTTTGTCATCATGGAGCACCAAACCACAATAAGCTAAATCATCATCATAAATGTAAGAGCTGTTAGTGAAGGGGGATAATTTGGTAGGATGTAGATATGATTTTGGAGACTTCGGGAGGGATGTGAAACCTTAGGGGAGCGTTGTGTTGGATGTTAGTTATTGAGGATGTTTTGTATGATTTGATGGCTGTTTGGGGGAGTTATAGGCAGCGGAGTGAGACTACGATGGATTTTTGCATAGGTTTTGTATGAGGAACGTTTGAAGCCCGAAATAGAAGTGAGTTTAAGCGAAACAAAGTGGGGTAGAAAGCTAACAAAGATTACTATGATATCAAACAAAAAATAATAAAAAAAGAGAAATATAATCTCAATATTATTCTCCCTTTGGGTTCTTGAAGGCTATGCACACTTTCAAGGCTTTCTGTTATACACACCGAAGAGGGTTTCCTTTGGTTATCAGCACCAAACAAGTTCTCAAGCCAAAATTCTGTAATATTATTCAACTATCATCTAAATAGGATTTACAAAGAGTATATATGTCAGCCATGCTCTATGACACACTCATGACACTAAAAAGAGAATAAAGACCCCATTACACCCGGGCAGCCTATGATATTCCCGACATATACTTATCATGACAAAACATAAATGCGAAATGAAATAAATTATTACATAATTACGACAGGTCTACAAACAACATGAATCAACATAAAATAAGCCGTTATGACCTAATAACCTTCTTCAAGCTGCTCAAATAAGCTCGTGTTATCACATGGTTTCGTGTAGGCTTTCACGCTGCATCAAATTCTCCCTCCACTTCAACTCTGCTCTGCAGAGTTGAAGTTCACATAGTCATCTAGAAGAGCAGGGTCAAGCTTCTGCAAGTCCTTATAAGTTGGCCAAGTGTATTCTAAAGGTGGCTTGTCTTTTCATCTCACCAAAAATCTATGCTCTTCATGTTCATCTTTGATCACCTCATCAGAAATTATGGTATCAATATTAAAGAGAGTTTATGATATTCATGTAAATGTTTACTATTTAGCTCAAAAGTAGTATCTTTATTTTTCTGCATGAGTTCATCCATTAGTATATGGAATTAAATCATCAATACTAACTACATGATTAATTAACATATTTGATGGAAAATGCATTAGGTCCGATCTTCCTACAGACTTTAAATGGTTCCGGCTCTGGCTTTGGGTTTCTTGTGTTTTGTGGTGGAATAACGCTCCAGGCGAATATGAATGAAAATAAAATCACTTACATTAAATGTTTTACTTGATCTAGTAGCATTAGCTTTAAATGGTCATGTCGCTCTGGCTTTGAGTTTCTTGTGCTTTGTGGTGGAATAATGCTTCAGGCGAATGCGAATGAGAACAAAATCACCTATATTAAATGTTCTACTAGATCTAGTAGCATTAGCTTTAGTTGTATATTTTTTATTTGATTTCTCTATTTGATTCGTTATTCACTGATGCATTTTTTGAAATTTTTTTGCAAATGTAAAGGCAGCATATGAATAAGCATGGTTGAGTAAGCTAATAAGATTTACTAGCTTCCTAGGATTAAATCCATAAACAATCACAAATGGTGTCTACTTGGTGTCCTAAAGACAAGGCTATTATAGGCAAATTCACAAGTACTTAAATTTTCACACACAAAGCTTCTCAATATTTTCTAAAGTTTTATTAACCACCTCAGTTTGTTCATCTGTCTATGGGTGGAATGCAGAAGATAATTTTTGAGAAGTACCAAAAAGGCGCCATAAGGTTTCCAGAAATATGAGACAAATCTTACATCCCTATCAGACACAATAGTATTATGTAACCCGTGGTGCTTAACGATTTATCTGAAGACAATCTAGCTATTTGGGAGGTATTATTTGTCTTTGAACATGCGATAGAGTGAGCCATTTTGAAAAACCTGTCAACCATTACATAAATGATATCATGGTGACGTGTGTAGTCTTGGGAAGTCATGGCACAAAATCCATTGATAAATCTTTTCATGGTCTTTATGGCGTAGGTAAAGCAATATATTTTTCTGATCTCTTCTTTTGAGACTTGGTCTTTTTGCAAGTTAAGCATTGAGAAACATACTTATATCTCTTTTTAGTTATGGTAAAAAAAATTAGTCTCTACTAAATATATGGTTTTGTCCCTCCCAAAATGTCATGCTATGCCACCATAATGCAATTTATTAATTAGAAAAAGTTGTAAGGAGGTCCGTGGAATGCACAACAGAGGGCCACAAAAAAGGTAACCTTCTACAATGTGATATGATGAGTAGTGAGGCAGCGCATACTCATGGGATTTATAATATATCAAATAGAAGTCAGGGCAAACAACATAGCCATCCCTTAGGCGATCAAAGCTCGATATCTTATTAGTTAATGATGAAATCACAAGGGCTACTCTAGATAATGCATTGGCTGATTTATTCTCAGCACCGGGCTTGTGCTTGAGGACAAAAGTATAATTTTGTAAATATTCTACCCTCTTTGCTGTCTATGATTCAACTTTTTCTTTTGCTTATAAATTTCAATGCTTCGTGGTCCATGTGGAGGGTAAATTCTTGGTGCAAAAGATAATGTCTCCAATGTTTTAGTAATTGAATGGTTGCATAAAATTCATGATCATACGTTGAATATTGTTGCTTAGCCTCATTAAGTTTCTCCCTAAAGAACACAATGGGGTGATTATCCTATGAGAGGGCTTCTCTAATGCCAATTCCAGAGGCATCACAAGTTGTTTCAAATATCTTATTAAAGTCGGATAACCTAAGTACAAGAGATGTAGTCATGGCTTCTTTAACATTTTTTAAAGCTTTCTCAGCACTTGCAGCTCAACAAAACTTCTATTATTTTAAAATATCAATGATATGGCTCATAATTGTGCTAATATTTCTCACAAATCTTCTATAGAAGATTGCTAAACCATGAAAATTCCTCACATCATGGAAACTTTAGGGGTTGGCCAGTTTAAAATTGATTGGATTTTGGATGGGTCTGAGTTTATCCCTAAAGATGAGAATGAATCCTAGGAATTGCCTCAAGTTGCATGAATAATTTTTTTTTCTTGT
This sequence comes from Gastrodia elata, assembly GCA_016760335.1. Classification (NCBI taxonomy): domain Eukaryota; kingdom Viridiplantae; phylum Streptophyta; class Magnoliopsida; order Asparagales; family Orchidaceae; genus Gastrodia; species Gastrodia elata. The sequence goes on from CM028669.1 coordinate 129,247,068, forward strand.
TGATGTAAAGATTTTCCTCACGAAGTTTTTCAAGAACAAGCCTAAGATGTTTCAAGTGTTGCTTCACGTCATTGCTAAAGATCAATATATCATCAAAGCAAACCACAAGGAATTTTTCTAAAAAGGTCGAAGGACTGTGTTCATTAAGTGCATGAATGTGTTGGGTGCATTAGAAAAATAGAAAGGCATCATCATCCATTCATAAAGACCTTCAGATATTTTGAATGCGGCCTTCCACTCATTGTCGGGGCGCATACAAATGTGATGATAATCACTCTTAAGATCAATCTTTGAAAATAACCGTGAGTTGGCTACAAGGTTGGGTAATTGTAATCGAAGGACTAAATCAATAGTATGTTGAATGTCTCTAAGGCTCCGTAAGGAATCGGGAAGATCCTCAAGTGAGGTCTCTGGAAAATCTCTCAAGAGATCGACTACATGAGAAGTAATGATAATATTACTAGAGGTAGGGGTCATTTCTTTCAAATGCAACAAAGGGACCCCTTCTAAACTACAAAACTCTCTCCTAATAATGCAATATCCTACCCTATCCACAATTGGCTCAGGGAGGTGAAATTCAGACCCTTTAGTTAAGATCACAGATTGTGCATTGGGCGTAATCGAAGGAGTGGAAAGTTGAAGTTTGGTCACTCTTTTGGGTTTTGAAAGTGTAGATTGTGCATTAACACGAGCCTTGGATATAGAAGATGTAGAAGGTGTAGTTGAACTAGTGGATGTCGAAGGAAGGAATCCTAAAGTAGTTGCGGTGACTTTTGGATTAGGCTTGGAAGGATAAAGCTTTATTGTCTTATTATTAAATTTGAAGACATGTATTTTCACGATCATAGTGTATGACATCCATACAAAAAGCCAAGGTTGACCCAAAAGTATTTACACTATATCCACGGGCATTACGTCACACCATATCTTATCCTCATAACCTCCAAGCTTGATGGGAACCAAGCATTGTTGGGTAACAGAGAGGGAGGTATGGTTCACCCAACTATTGAATGTGCTCGGTGTTGTAAAAAAAGGATGCAATAAACATAACGAGTTTCCATTGGTATTACCGAAGCAAAATCATAAAATATAAAACAACACAACCAAGATTTAAACCATAGCACAAAACAATGACAACACAAATCATAAAATCCTCTAAAGATAAATATTTACATGAATAACCCAAGAATGAAAAAAAAACCATAGAGCCACACTAGATAATAAGGTTAAAGAGTTACAGAGAGCATCATCGTCATAAAAACAAGAAGGATCTACAACATCCAAAGCCTATCGATCAACTTCTTCATCCACTGAAAAATTTTGCTCTCACTTTAGGGTAGGATAATACTAGCAGTAGCCACAATTCCAATATATTTAAGGTTAGCATAGGAAATATATGTAACATGTTTTCTTAAATACCCAAGCCCCAAATAGACATCAAAAGACCTAAAGTACCCTTAAAATTGCTTAGGGTACCATTGATAATCGTGACAAGGTTTTTGCAGGCGCCTGGGCACCCTAGGCTTGGTTTGGCCTGCTCCACGGGCACCTGGGCTTTAGTTTTAAGGCGCTGGGGCACGCCCTAGCGCCTGGCCCTCGGGTCCATGGACTGTTGGGCGTGCTAGGGTGCGTCGAAGCGTTCGAGTTGCTTTTGACTTGTCCTAGAACACCCCCATACCTTCCAGAAATTCACCGGAACTTGAGCACCTCCATGGGTGATCAAAATAGTCTCCAAATCTCAACACTTGGATGTGATTTAGCTTGAAGTTTGCCTTCACCAAGGTATATATGGATACTATATTCATAGTACTACCACAATCAATCACCATCTCACATATAATGCCATTGCATGACATTGACATACTGAATTTATTCCTTTGTCTCTAGTCTTCTTCTCCTAATTAGGTACTAAGGCATCTCACTACTTTCAGATATGTCTCATTTTCTTCTTCTTCAATAATTAAACATTGTCATCCCCATGAAACATATTCTAATTCATCATCTGCCACTTCTTCCTCTTCAACATTTATAGTGGATATGGTTGCTTTGCAATCATGTTTAAGGTGCCCCTTATGCTTGCACCTATAAAAAACAACATGCACGAATCAATCTATTTGAGTAGCAAGTATCTTAGTGGACACACTAGGTGGAGTAGGCTTTTGAATAGACTTGAAAGCGCTAGTCGAGGGTTTCATCCTAGAGGTCGATGCCTTTGATTGGGACTCAATGAGAAGGGCATCGTGTAGTGCATCCTTTACAATTTGGGGATCATTCATTTGAATATGATGTCTAATGTCTACCCTCAAACCCATCAAAAACTTATTGGCCAATTGCCAATATGAGTCTTGGCAATCAGTCCTTGCTACTAAATTCTCAAACATATTCAATTACTCAGTAACAGACATGGTGCCTTGCATAAGTGTAAGGAACTTTGTATGAAGTTGTTTGTGATGATAACATGGGCAATACTTGTCCTTTAGAATCTCTCTCATCTCGACCCAAGAAGTTCTCCTACGACCACTCCTCCTTTTGGGATATAATCATTTAAAAAGATTTTGGCATGATTAATCAACTTCATCCTAGCAAATGTTACTCACCGATAATCGTCCAAGTCATGCCACTCAAAGAACTCCTTGATTTGGGTCATCCAATCAAGAAATTGGCCAAGGTCATGGGTGCCATCGTAAGTAGGGGCTTCTTTTTAATCATTCAAAATATCATTTTCATGGGGATCTGTTTCACGTGTAACAAGTTTTAGTGAAGGATCTAAAATATCATTTTCATGGGGATCTGTTTCACGTGTAACAAGTTTTAGTGAAGGATCTGTCCTAGGTCTTCCACGAATATCAACTATTCTCCGACAATCAAATCCTATAAGATACATATCATTAAATTCATCCTCAAAATTATTTTCTCTAGGAACTCTACTTGAGGACCTATTGTTTGGATTGTGTCTAATCTCATAAGTAGGATCATCCGTAGCTCTAGTTTGATGTGAAGGGTATTCAGGTGGTGGCTGGGGGTGTTGAGCATTCCTTTTATTTTTTTGCTTCCAACACTTGCCTAAATTGGGCTTTTATCATAGCCATAGAAGTTACCTAGCTCTCAATTCACTGATCTAAGTCATTCCCATTAAATTCTTGGTTGTTAGCCATACTGCTCTTCTTCCCAAAAGTTTCCAAACAAAATGCAACAATTACTCTAAGCAGTAAAATTGACGAATGAGTAAAAGATAAGCTAGACTAAAGCACAAGTGGTTGTTCAAAGTTCAAATGGGGTTTAGGGATAGTTGGTTGGCTAATTTAAGGTGGAAGTACGCTAAAACGAGCAGGAAATACACAATTTGAACACAACTTGCTAAACATATAGAAAATATTCAATATATTAATATCAATGCAAATTCCAGAGACTAATCACTCAAAATATTCCAAGAAAATGAAAGTGTACCTTTCGTGAAGGCAAATGGGTCCCCTTCACGTGTCGACTATTCTTGGTTTCCTCTCTCTTTGCTGGTATGCTATAATTATTTAGAAGTGCCACTGAACTATAGTTTAGAATCTCAGCTTTCCAGCGGCACTAACGACACTGAAATTGGAGCTTGGATGACGAAGAATGAAGCGTTAGAATTCAGCGTGTCAAAGGATGGCTGCTCACGCAGGCTGGCGTGTGCGGCTAGCTGGACGAGGGCCGGTCAGTTCTGGTGGGCTGGGCCAATTTGCTTTCGCGAGCAGAGTGAACAACAGACCAACAATTTACGAACGGTTGCAACACGGGTGGTGGTGGCGGCGATGGTGACGACGACGGTGGGTGGCGGCGGTGATCATTTGTGGCTGAAAAAAGGTCTCCTTGGGGTTATTGAGGTCGAAACTGTAGAGAATATCGAAAGAGTAAGATGAGAGAATAATAAAGAATAGAAGATGCTTTCTTATTATTGCATTCAGCGTTTCTCCTCATTTATATAAAGGTAACATAAGTACGTATATAGAAGTAATGGGTCTTCAACCGTTTGATGTAGGTTTTCTGATTGTGTAGCGTGGATGTCTTGATGACTGCTATTAGAAATAAGGTTAAATAAATTCAAAAAACTGTGAAAAAATATGTGAATTTTCAATATGAAATTCTCTACAATCATAGCTAAGAAACCTGTCTCTGATACCAATAATAATGGGGCATAACGTGGTAGGAATGTAGATATGAATTTGGAATCTTTGGGAAGGCTTTTGGTAGACCAAATAATATCGGATTGATTTAAAACCTTAGGATGAGAATATTGTGGTGGATGTTCGAAATTTGTGGGTTGTTATTTTGTATTATTTGATGGCTGTTTGGGGGAATCATAGGGCAGCGAATTGAGGTGACGATGGATTTTTGCGTAAGTTTCGTATGAAGAACGTTTGAAAGCCGAAGCGGAAGTGAATTTAAGCAAAACAAAGTGGGGGTAGAAAGCAAACAAAGAGTACACTATGATATCAAACAAAAATTATAAAAGAAGAGAAAGATAACCCCAAGATTATTCGCACCTTGGGTTCTTGAAGGCTATGCACACCTTTAAGGCCTTCAGTTATGCACACCGAAGAGGGTTTCCTTTGGTTATCCATACCAAACAAGCTTTCAAGCCAAAATGTGGAAAGAAATAACATAATTATGACGGTTCTACACACAACATGAAACAACAAAAATAACTCATAACCCAATAATCTTCTTCAAGCTCATCGACTAAGCTCGTGTCATCACACGCTCTCGTGTAGGCTTCCGTGCTGCATCAATTAGTCTTTCTATTGATTCACTTGATGGGGGGATAAGGGGTTAGTAATGACTGGGGTATCTCTAGTTCCCACAGAAGGGAACATGCAAGCTTTTATGGCTGCCACAAGGATCAATCTAGGAGAAATAACAGTGACAAGAAAGGAGCACTCATGCTTCTTTGTAAGCACGCATATTTAATTTTGGTGCAAAATTAGCTGTAAATTTGAGCTTCAAAGTTTATTGAACTTGCCTTCTTGTGAACATTAGCTCCCAAATATCAGGATAAGGAACCTGAAAACCACTATTGACGAGTGTTACTATAGAAATAGTGCACGGATTTCAGTAGTACGTGCATTGATCTTCAATTTTAGAGCAGCCCCAAAGATAATTAGGTGAGGCTGAGAGGCCTGAATGTTCAGCAAGCGATTGGGATGACATTCTTTATGGATCTCCAAAGGAAAATGCTTCCCTCGGACTAACCTTCAACTCCTAAGTTTGTGCGAACGTCCACTGCTCATTGTTAACCTCTCTGCTGTACATCGAAGATGAGGTGCTAAGACCTTAGCTGCTTTGAATTCACTAGACGTGTCTTTATTCTCCTCAGTTAACTAATTATTCCTAATTATATTGTCTGCCATAGCAGACTAAGCCAATTATTTAGCTGCTCCAAATCCTATACATTTCTCAGTTCTAGTAAAACTGAGAACTGTGGCTGTTCAACGCCTGCCCAGTCATTATGTAATGGAGTGATTTGTGCCGCACCTAGATCAGTCCAACTTTGAAAAAATTATAAATTTTTGACCATCAACAGTCCTCCATTTCTCATACTTTTGAATTGTTGCGCAACCTTTGCAAATGATGCCCTAAACATTGAATCATTTTGTTTAACGAGCAAATTTCTTCTTGCTGCACAACAATAATATGCCTCCGAACACATAGGCTTAACTTGCTTTAGTTCAATTTTCTTTGTGTAGTAGTTAAAGGTGTGTCACAACAATAATCTGCCTCTAAACACAGGCTATGGTTGTCCAAGCAGCCATCCTTTTGAGGAAGAAAAACATCATGCCGATATCTGTAATGAATGTCTTCTGCTTCATTCTCTCACATGATAATTATCTCTTATGACCTTTTCAATCTCCAACAAGCAAGTGTCTGGATTAACGAGAACATCTTTGTATAAATGGGGATTGAGCCGAGGAATGATTTGATAAGGCAAGGGAATGAGCACGGGTTCCCTAACCTTTTATTCAAGATCTCACTTTTTTTGATGACATACAAAAGTTATCTTTCCACAGTGACTTTCCATTGGCAATGATGCCTAAATTATTCATCTCTCTTCTAACAAATCCAGGAAAAGAAGCAATTCTCCATTGCATGTAAGTGGGGTTGTTCTTTCTAAACATATTTGAAACTATTGACATTTATAGCATGAAGAACTTGCTATCTGGAGATTGAAGTAGTTGCAAAAATAATGTCATCTGCATACAAGAAGAAAGAAAAGTAAGGGCCACCAGAATCATGCTTGATACCCGTTGGTTTCTCTTCTTTGTATCACTTAATCGCCATAGAGAGCAGTACAGAGCATAAAATAATGATATATGGTGATAAATGGCAGCCTTGACGAACTTTCTAGCGGGCCATGACCCATGGCAACATATTCCATTGATCAAAGGTCAAATCTTGGTCCACAAATATATTGAAAGATCTAATTACTTTATTTTGGTGTGAACCCAAATTTATGAAGAGCCTCTTTTAGACAGTACCATTCCATTCAATCATATGCTTGCTCTATTTCCATCTTGATTATCATAAAATCATAAGTGGAGGAAGAGCTGCAAAATCTGTAAAGGATCTCTTGGGTAGTGAGACAATTTTACCAGTCTCTCTAACTACAAAAATGCACTCTGCTCCTTGGAGATGTGTTTTGGAACATTGAATTTTAAGCGACTGACAAGGGTGTTTGCATTAAGCTTGTATATTGTGCTATATAGGTTGATGGTATGAACTTGTAGGGGCATAACATTCTCTTCTTTAGTGATAAAGATTGCATGGGTGACCCCTCCATCGTTTCAGAAGCGCCTTGGAAAATGCCCAGAACCTTATTATTTCTCATAAATATGAGGGAAATTTAAAATTTTTTATCCAGCACTGGTCCAATCTAAAGTTTCTCTGCCACCATCAGCTCAGGTATAACCCGCCTTGGAGTATAATAAGAACTTGTTTGCGTAGAAGTCCATTTAGTACTAAAAGCTATTTGGAAAAACTCATAGTGTTGATTTTATTTACAGCTAAAGTTGTATTTGGACAAATGAAAGGGAAATTTTCTAGTAATAAAGATGTTTACTGGTGGAAAATAGATATTCAATAAAATAAAACAGCTATTAAATTATAAAGAGTAATTTAAATATAAAACTAAAAAAGGAAAAATAAATTATCTTGCAATGAATCTTGAAAAAATAATTTGTGAGGTTAAGATCATGGTTCTTAAAAATTTATATGAACCATGGTTCTTAAAAGTTTATTTGATGAATTAGATACTGGTGGGAGAAAGATATATTTTTTAATTCGTTCAATTGATAGTCAAGAAAATTATATATTTGATTTAAGTTAAGCTTATCAGGGTGCTGGTCAGAAAAAGAGCTTTCAAAAAGGAGGATATTAAGCCTAGATCAAAGAATTATTTTAAGAATTATTTTTGACAAGTTTTTAATGAAAGTTGTAATAATAAGAATGTCATGAGTGAGTTTTGTAGCTCTATATATAATATTAATTGCTATTTCTGTTAATAAATAAATGAAATTGAGGTTTAAAATATTTCAAAGAAAATAAATAGTGATAAAGCTATAGGGAAGATGACATTGTATTGTTGTATGGAAATGTTTGGGTGAGAAAGGGGTTGTTTGGCTATCCAATATATATTATACAATGGTGATGAGTAAAAAGATGCCACATGAAGATGAAAGTGTAACGTACTACTTTGCAAGAATTAAGGCCGGCGTAAGAATGTCAAAATTGTATAGAAATTATGATAATGAGCTATATTTTAATACTTTATGGAAATGTTGCACACTTTTTGTTGAGATAACAGTATTCCATAGAGTCAATTTGTTTTTTCCCCAGGTAGATTAATTGTGAAGGCCATACGTGTACTTAGATGATTGATTTAGAAATATAGAGTGAGAAAGAAGACATCTGTTTAAATTTATTGATTTAGAAAAAGTATAAGATTAAAGTTTGAAGGTAAGTTCCTCAGAGAGAAGTGAAGATAAGAGGGATTTGTGTGGTTTGTATTGATTTTATTAAAGATTTTCATGTTACAATTAGATTGTGTCAAGGTTCTACTTTTAATTTTATCTCATTGCTCTTGCTAGAAGAGTTCTTTTTTAATATGTTTAAGAGGAGGTGCATTGGTGCATGCTATTTGCATATTATATAATACTTATTGATAAAACTGGAGATTGTGCTAAAGAAATACTTAGACTATGAGAAATTACCTTTGAATTCAAGGATTTTATAATTGATCTAAAATATAATATACAAAGTGTAAGTTTAATCGTAATAAAAAGCTATAATAATGAGAATATAATAATTGAATTTTATGTTATTTTAAAGAGTTATAGATTCAACTTTTTTGGCTCAGTCATGCTAAAGTACTGGCAAATTAGTGGATGATGTGATTGGCATGATCCAAGATAATTGGTTGAAATGGAGGAATGCTTTTTTGGGTTTTGGGTGATCAATAAAGTTCACTTGTTTTTTAAAACAGCTATAAATCTAATTATTTAATATGGGGTTGAATGCGGGATGGCATAGAGAAGCATATTGATAAACTAAGTATAGCAGAAATGAAGATGCAATGGTGGATGAGTGGGTATATACAAAAGGAATTGATTTTATTCGTAACAAGGTAACAACAGCCTCAATTAAGGATAAGTTTAGAGAGTTGTCTTAGATGGTTTGGGCATCTTATGTATGTGTTCACCATTGGATACCCTAGTTAGGAAAGACAGTTTATGAACTTTGCCTATGCTAAATGTGAATGATAAAAAATACATGAAAACTATTGCGAAGGATTTTAAATACTTGAAATGTTTGTAGGAATTTTTGTTTGATCATGCATAATAGAGACATGAAATTTAGGGACTAAGACTTAGGGGCTGTTTGGTTTATTGACATTTATGAGCAATGCTATGTTATTAAATGATGTCATTAAAATTGGAGCTGATTGGTTCAATGCTCTCATATTTGACATCTCAATTTTCAAAAATGCCATTGCCAAATTTTTCTGAATGTAGGCCAAAATCGGCTGACATTCAGTTAACATCGCAGACAATGTATTCGCCACATTACTGTGCATCGCGAGGTGCTTTGCTTCGATTCTCGCTCAAGGACGAAGATGACGCTCTCGATTCTTGCTCTCGGCAAGGACGAAGGCGACTTCCCCGAATCTCGCTCTCACCAAGACGAAGACGACGTTCCCAGTTCTCGCTCTCGGTAAGGACGAAGGCGACGCCCCCGAATCTCGCTCTCGCCAGAGATGAAGACGATGCAAGAAGTTTTCACCTACCCATTGATTCGATCATCGCCAAAGCTGCGGTAGAGGATTGACCGCCATTTTGCGGCAGCTGCTCAAGGAAACTGCAGAAGATTTGCCATCCTGAAGAGAGAGTGCGCTTGTGGGTATATATGAGAAGGATTTGAAAAGCCGTTCCCAATTCCAGTAAAGTAATTCAATTAAATTCACTGGTAGTGATATTCTTACTAGAGTCAAGGTAGAGTTGAAAAAGAGCTGTCATCCAAAGGCTTCTTTTTTCTCAATTTGTGTCTCTTATTTTTCCTTTTGATGCAGTTGTAGCACATGTGTAATTGCAACTAAAAGAAATTAATTTGAAAATTTGTTCGTGAAGAGAGCTGTTCATATATAATCTCATTGTTGAGGGTTAGCCTACCTCATATGTAAAATAACATGAATGACAGTGAATCAAATATAATACATTTGGCTAATAATGATATTTGTTATTTAAATAACACTGAACCCAACAATCACTATTATCTAAATAACATGTTATCTTAATAATGTTTCACCTGACATTGAACCAAACAACCCCTTAGTGTTGTTGTAACTATATGTAGTTTATGTGGTTGAAAATATATATTCTCATTTATGAATATGGCTATTGCTGTATTATCTTTAATAATTGCTTTTCAATCGACCTAATTAAAAATATTAGAAAAACTGAACTATAGTTTAATTGGCTAGAGTGGGGGGTTGACGGTGTTTGCAGGTGAAGAGGCTCATCGAAGGTTGTTATGTATTGTTGGCGAGTCTTTGTTGGTTTGTTGATTTGAACCCACATAGTAATTGTTGGCAAGGCTTTGACTGAAGGAGATGGTGATAGACGGTGGGGGTATGATGTTAGGGGTGTGTTGGAAAAGCTTCATTTTGTTAATTGCAGTGGAGTAGAACTGGTTGAATTTAAGCTATCCTTGTAAGGCTGTTCGAGGTCGTGGTAGAGGTGGTTGCATAAAGTTGAGGGGTAGGAATGATAAAATACTGCTTAAAATAGGAAGGCCAAAGCAGTGGCTGATGACGAGGGTATGTTAAGAGGGGTGCGCTAGTGAAACTCCAGCAATGTTGATTGAACCAAATGAGTTGAACCCAAGTGCTACTTTTAATAAGAGCTTTTTGAATGACATTTGGTTGAAGATAAATGCTATGATCCATTTAAAATTTTTAAATATGCATATTTGAAAAGGGTCATTATAACGCCAAGCTTTTAAGATGCCCACGGAATAGAACAGATGGAGTAAAAATGCAAAGGATTTTTTAATTCTATTGTTTGCTCACATTCGGTTGCTATTACTAAAAACTTCTCTTAAACCTTGCTATATGGTGATCGGATGTTATATAACTTAAAATAATGATTGTGATGTTTTGGTAATTACTATTGTGTTTTTAATTAATCATGCTCACTTTTAAGGACAATTATTTGTAGTTATTTGTCAAAAGAGTTGCTCATCTCTTTAAAATTATCAATAATAGTTCATTGACTCTTGTAAATTTAAACTGGCCCCTCAACTTTTAAAAAAATTCAAATTTGCCTCAGTTAAATATTTGTAACGCTGCATTAATAGGTTCTGCGAATAAGAGATATTTTGGGAAGAAAAAAAGCATTTGAAGTTTGTAAATGTTACATTTAGTTTTTTTATTGCTACAAATCCTGTGATAGGTGGCTTCAACCATTGTGTTGAAATATGTTTCAAGATAAAAAAATAATAATTGTAATAATTATCAACTGCAATCATATTTTTCTTCCTATAATATCATTTATTTGCAGCGCCACATAAAATTGTCACAGAAATTAAATTGTCTAACTAATTTTACATCTCTTGTTAGAGTTGAGGAACCAATTTATGATCTTTTGAAGTCATTAACTATATTGGACAATTTAAGATAGAGAAAAATTATCAAAATAGTTTATTGACTTTTGCAAAATGTTCAAAATAGTCTCTCTTGTAAATATTGTTTTTGTCCTTTATAGTTTTTGTTTAAATATTTTTTCTGGTTCAACAGTAACTCGCCATCCCCTTGAGCTAAAATTACATTTTTTTTAGCCGGAATTTTTCGTTGTTAATTCCCACTGTTGATTCCTGGAAACGGCAATCAACCACAGGAATTGTCGTGCGGCCGGCTCCGGCCGTTGGAATCGACCGCCTACCATTTCTAGTGGCTGATTCCAGCTGAGAATGCTGGAAATTCCGGCTGAAAAAAATTTAGTTTTAACGAAATGGGACGGTGAATTAACTAAAGAGAGAAAAAAAAAATATTATATAAAAGTTATGAGAGTAGAAAGAATATTTACAAGAGTTGAGGATTATTTTGAACATTTTATAAGTGTCAATAGATCATTTTGATAATTTTCTCATTTAACATACAAGGGGTTATTTCGACAAATAACTCGTTAGTATGTTTTTAATAAGGTTATTATGACAATCTTTTCCACCAAATGTGCTTTATTTAAAGAACTGTTACCTGTATATTTTGTACTCTTGTACATTGTTTTTTTCATTGAAGATATTTTTCCTTGAAGTTAGAGACATTCTTTTCCACCAAATGTGCTTTATTTAAAGGACTGTTATCTATATATAGAGTACTCTTGTTACATTGTTGTTTTCATTGAAGATATTTTCCTTGAAGTTTGATAATTAGTCATAATGTTTTGAATGCGAATTTTGATATTTCCGAGTTTGCTGAGTTCTACACTTAACTATAGGCATACAAGCGAGTTGGTGGCATGAAGCACAATGCAGATGTAGGACGTGGTGTTATAGGAGTAGTGGATGTTACAGAAATCATGGTACTCCTAGACCTACATTTTTGGCTTTTTTCAGCATATGCCGACTTTATCCTTTTCATTCAATTTATAATTCTTAATTGTCTAGTTTTCTCTCTTTCATTCTCTCTCTAATTATTTTAATTATTATTATTTTTGGTAGGACAATGGAAACGGAATAGTATGGGTACTTCACAGTAAACAAGGTTTTCAGGATTGTGAAGCATATGCCAAACTTGAGGATTGGCTTGGAAGCAAAGCTGACGAGTATTGGGATGAAAATTATGATAACCTTGATCTGGTATGCCTGAAAAGTCACACTTTTATTTTAGTTTGCCATAAAGTGAATTGGGTACTATGCTTAATTTTATGAAGCACTTTGTGCTGCTGTTTTAGTGAATGTATATTTTTCTCATCTTTGTTCCCTTAGTTTGTGTTTTATGCTGCATTAAACCAATTTAAACAATAATGTACTGAGTTAAATCTAATAACAAAGTCTCACCCATGCATGAGATATTAAGTATGAATTTTATGGAGGATAGTAAGGTTTCCTTTTTGTAATTCACCCATGCATAATGCCATAATCTGCAGAGATAAATCATTTGGCACTAGAAATACTCTTCCCCAAGTTCTCTTATACAACAAATTCTCAGCACCAAGGTACCCCACAAATCGCTTAAATCTAACAGGAAATATTCCTAATCTCTCTTATCTGTAATTTGAGAGTGTTTACAAGGTCTATAATGTCTTGAAATCTCATTTATGTTCCAGTACGGATTATTTATGGATGAATAATGCCACACATCTACAAATCTGGCGAATTATAGAATAAATCATACTTATTGCTAATCAAAGTAGGTGTTAAGTGCATAATAATTACAATACACTAGCCAAATCATGCTTTTAAAGCATTAATTGCATTGAGGTCAACTTTTGCACAGAAAGCCAACGCTGCTCTGTATAAGCCTGATCACGAGTGGGTTCAATGCGACAAATGCCGCAAGTGGAGGATGTTGAGCTCCCGCTTCGATGCCAAAAACCTTCCGTTACAATGGTTCGTTGATGTTTCTCCCTGCATATATTCTTCAGAAGCATGCTGCTTGATTATCAATACACACTTTTCTAAGTAGTTTGCTTGTTTAGGTTTTGCTTTATGCCGCCGTTCAATGGATATTGTGAAGCTCCCGAGCAGCAAGTGGAGGCAGGAGTTGTCACCGTGGCTGCTATGCGATGCCAGCAGCAAGAGTCTTCGATACCTCTTGCTATTAAAGCTGCGAGCAATGAAGCAGATTCCCAGAGAAAAAATGATGCTACAGTGTGCGAAGAGTGGGGCAGGCAGAAAAGGAGGTCCAACAGACTGCTTAAAGCGACAGAGCAGGCAACTCCATGTGCTACAACTACTGATTTAAAGCCTGTTCAAGCAAAGAACTTTAAATGAATGGAATTCGGGAGAAAGACTGATCCCCGAAAGACTGATCCAAAGCTAACTCCAGAGAAAAGAATGTTTCTTTTGTAGAATAGTTACACAGCTTACTGCAGATTAGAAAACCCATAGATGAAAACTCTTATGCTCAAGTACAGGAGAGTGCCTAAATTGTAAATGTAATGTAAACTCTTTAGTAGGTATGGTGATTTTTTTCATTTTTGTAGAGAATCCGCTGAGGGGTTTAGAAGTTTGATGGTTCCTTCATTTACTGTATAGAACTAATGGTTTAGGTTTAGAGCTTCTTATAATATAGTATATTTTTGTCATTGATTGCCTATTTCTATTTTGATGTGTGGAAATCTGGCATATTTGTTCTGTTTAGCCCAGTCATGATGATTTTTTTGTTGTGAAGGGCAGCTGTATTCCCGGGGAGGCTTGAATCTCCTTAAGGATGACAGTAAAATTTGATCCCGTTTGATTGTACTTGATAGGCCCAGGTTATTTTTTTCTAAAATCTGACATAGTTGTTAATGTATAATTTCAAAACTTGAAGGATTATTAAAGAAGTAAGAGCGATTTTCTGATGAAACGCATAATATTGCTGTGTTTTATGTAAAATTTTGGCAAATTGATTGTACTGTGGAAAAGGCTCTGTTCGTGTTAAAAAACACCCATCCGGGTGGAAACATTTAACCGAACGCATGGAGAAAAAAATCTTAAACATAAAAAATAAAATGAAAAATCAAAGAAAATAAAAAAATAATTACCAACTCCAAAATACAAAAGAGATCTCAAAAATGAATTTCCAACAGCTGAAAAAGATGGCTAATTGCTAGAAATTTCATTTTCGATCAATTAGGCATCATCATGTTCGTCTTTGGATATGGCTTTATTTTCTATTTGGATTGGAGCCTTTTATTTTTCTTTAATGTTTAAACGTGGACATCAATATTCTTACAATCGATTTCCCAATCCACATTCAAATCCTGGAATGAAGCTCAGCGCTCTCATCATATCCACTTTAGCCCCCTGCCCTTCATCGAAGATATGTGTTGAGGCGACCCATGTTTGAGTGGGTGAAATCTCTTAGCCAATGGGATTAAGGTTTTGATGGATCTCACCATCTGGAGCTGCCAATGAAAAACTATCTTCAAGGGGAAGCCCAGATAAAGAGGCATTCTCCAATGTGGCTAGCCTCCGCAAGAGGAAGTTAAGATCTAGATTATTTTAAAAGACTCCATGCATCCATCGAATTCAATCTAATGGTTTTCCAATCTCTTCTTAAGATTGAAGAAGCTTTGGGTAGTGCCCAGACTATCTGTGGTGGATGGAGATGCGACTGAGTTTTCAGACAGAGTAGCAGCAAAGAGGGGGTGTACTAGAAATTACAAAGAAGGTAACGGCTATTTAGCATTCAAACAAGTTAAAGGAGGGTACCTAAGTTACAGAGAGCATTTATATGGTATTTCTAGCTCGGTTATTGGACTGAATTAAATGAGATCAACAATTATTTATCTTCTTATCAATCTCATGGTACGGATCATCCTAAGCGATTAAAATCATTAGTGGATGACAAAAATGTATATATTTTTGGTTTAAGTGGCCATATGACATCAATTAGAGGGTTCTGGAGATCATGGGAGGCATCTTATGATTTAAGATTTTTTCTGCACACGACAGTTTCAGGCTTCTACAATGATCTATCAAGATTGTGCCCGAGAGAATAATGAACGTGGTAGATAATGTAACACTTCAAAATTGACCCCTCTAAATTAGGCATGATTATGATAAAAACTAGTTCCATTAGACTCATGACATCATTAGGAATCTAATGATGAAATCAGAAGTCAAATAGGACAACGTCGAAATTTCAAAATATTTTAATATTAAATTAATAATAGAAAAATACCAAAATTATTTTGACATCATATCCAAAATTTGATGGAAAATTTGAATTATTCACATTAAAATATGCTAACGGTGCAAGTTTCGTAATTCTTAGACTTACAACTGAAGAAAAATGTGCAAAATACATTTGATATTTTTATTTAAATTGAATTTATAAATTAATTTAATTTGAAAAATCAAATTTAACAGACTGCAGAGATCCGCTGCCCAGTCCGAACAGGGGATAGCAGGTCCGTCCTATCGAGACTGTTCGATCCCGATTGGACGGATCACGATTTGATCCAATTCAATTTGATTCGAACTGTTGAATCGGATTCGACGGCTCGCGTCAGCCCGAACCCGCCTGGCTACCACGCAGCGGGTGCAGGTTCATGAGGACGCTGGCAAAGTCGCCGCGTGCCCCGGTCTTGGTGAAGCTAGCGAGGGAAATGTCCATTGTTAAGCTCTCTACCTGTTGGGGTGGTCGGAAGCTTGTGAGGAGGACTAGCAGGCCATATTTTATGGAGATATCCCCAATCGACACATTAAACTCTGGCGATAGGTACTGCTTCACCCATCCATATTTTCTTGAAATTCATGTTTTGAAAATCAATTTCCTGATGTGCTTTACATTTTTGAAAAAACCAAATTTGTCCAAAACAGTAACTTCATCGGAGAAAATTTTGTAGTGGCTGACGAGAGGGATTTTGGTACCCACCGGTAGGCCACGGTGAGAGAAGTCCAATGGCAGTCGAATCGTAATGAACAGAGGTCAGATGACGCCAGAAATTGTCGTGGAAGATGAAGCGTCAAGGGTAGTTTCGTTGAGACGACAAACAATTATTTATTGTAGCAAATGGGTACTGCAGCAATCAGTTCGGTCAGCTTGTTAACAACCATTAGACGTTAGCGAGAATATTCGCATAATATTCCCTTTACGTTGAGGATTTTGACTGTTTCCGTCAACGACTGTTAAACCGAGATGGAATATTCTATGGAATATTCCAAATTTAATAAAAAAATACAGAAAATATATATTTAAATATCTTGATAATACAATTCTTAATATAGTTAAGTATATATCAAAATACTTGGAAAAATGAGAGAAATATTTTGGTAGGTGGATATTTAAGTTGTGTTGGGTAGTTTTAAAAATAACATTTTGACCCTATATTAATATGTCCCGTTTAACGTGCCAATGTTAGAATTTAACAAATGAGATACAGACTCCTTGTGAGGTGACAATTTTATTGACCATAAAATTGAATGATTTGGGTTGTTAATTTGTAAATTAGGTTTAATTACACCTCAATTAACACTATGAACTCCAATTTTAGCAAACAAGGTGTTGACGGGCTTCCAGCGACATAAATAATACAATGACATTAAAATTGATTGATTTTGACTCTTATATTGTAAACTTACTTTTCTAACCATAATAAGATATAATAGTGCTTCGTTCAGCATGCCAAAGGCCGCTTTAGTCAGACAAGATATCTATGGAATCCTAATAATCTTAGATCAACATAAATAATAGATTTTTGTAAATAAAATTACAAGTCTAAACTTTTAACTTAAAATGAATCCAACTTATATAATTTAAGTATGTTAAAATTAGAATCATCGAAAATAGTATTTTGGTGAATTGTAGATTATATGTACGTTTAGATCAAGGTAAGTAGTATACAAATTTCTTAATACAAAAATTTGGTTAATTGAACATTGAATACTCATATAGATTATATCAAAAATTGGATGACTTTGTAGTCTCATTAAAGTTTGAAATTAAAAACTTGTTAGGTCTTGATTTCGTTGTGATATAAGGATAAATAATTTAGTACATAATAGAAGGATATCACAAATTTCAATTAATTTATTTGATTATTATGTTGTCACTGCAACACATTTGTGCCAAATCCATTTGAACATATCATTCAGATAAACTTTGATGCATGAAATAAATACAAATATAAAATTTATATATACAGATTAACTCAGGAAGAATTGGAGTCTGTATAAAATATTGAGTTAGGAAAGGCTATGGAGAAATCAGAAGATTGCACATGTCTTAGAGGTGAAATATGCATATTATTTAAGAATCTTAGATTCAGATGGTTGGACAGACATGTCTAACTCCTCAGTTGTTCTATATAGTTCCCACAAAATACATCAGTAAAGTAAGATAAAACTTTAAATACTTGCATTTTTGTATAATTTATTGGCATTGTACACTCCAGCTCAGATGCAATATGATAGATTTCATATTTAGATATTATTTTTAAGAATTGTATTGTTTACTTACAATTTACTTGCTTCTTACTTACAGTTTACATGTCTTACTGTATTTACTTTCAGAAGATTATCTCTTATACAGTACTTTAGCACTCAGCATATGCTTAGTTTGATCATAGTTCCATATTCTTTTATAGTGCGTTTGTATGTTTATATATGTGTCTTATGTAGGTTACTCATTCCTATTGAGGATACACAATAATGTACAACTTATTCATATTTTTTCCCTTACTTACAGTTACTTATTTTTTTGCATCTGCTTATTAAATTAATTATAAAATAGATTATGATATTATAAAAGAAAATAGAATATGAGCCTTAAATTCACTTATAAAAAAAGTCCAATCAGATTTCTATTTTTTGACAGTGCCCTAACATATGATACCGATATATTATATTAGGAGCTTGAGGACATGTCAGTCTTGGAGTAATTCGGAGCTCAATCGAATAATTGGAATATTTTAATATATTTAATTAGAAAATTGAGGTATTTAAATTGACATTGAAATCAAAATTCAACTTTGTCGTTGCAATTGTCACCCTCAAATTAGCTATGGGTGATATTTTGGACGCGTTTGGAAGTCGTCGGATTTTTGCTAATATTTTAATGTAATTAAATGCACCGGAAAATATAATAATTAAATAATAGTTGGAATCGAAATCCGACTTCGCCGTTAAATTCCTCACCCCCAAATTAGCTAGGGGTGAATTTTTGGGATTTTTTGGAGCGTGTTTATCAAATCTGAAATTTTAATAAATTAAATATTAGAAATGAATAATTAATTATTCATTTAAATGCATTTTCCTTCTTCATCCTATCGCATGGGACCTGCCTTTATCCTCTATTTGGTGCCCCCTCTCCCCATATTCTGGCACATGCAAAGGCCATCCTCTCTCATTCTCCATTTTTCTTCCCATAGCCCATGCCAGTTTCAACCCCTCCTACCATTTTTACTCAGGTGAGGTCTTCTCTTCTCATCCTTACACCATTGTTGAGCTTTGTGCTAAAGAAGAAGCTCCCTTCCTAATCAAATTGCATGGAATATAATTACTTTAAATTTGTGATCAAGTGCTAATCCCTTTTGTGTTTGATATGAATTTGATTAGCTTTAATTACTCATTATTTTAATCAACATAATGTTTAAGTATGTTAGAGGACTTAAATGCTATTTTGGACATCTTAATTTACTTAAATTGATATTAAACTATAATTGAACACAAGAATCTTAAGAACTTGATTAAGTAAATGATACTTAATCTAAATCTGAAATTTGATATCAATAATACACCAATAATATATTGATTGGCCATTAATCTATAAATCAACAATTGGTCTTGATTGGGTAAGGTTAAGGGTTAAACCCTAACCTGTTTAATTAAGATCTAAGCCCTTAAATACTTAAATAATTAATTTAATTTTAAGATAACTCAATTGATATGATTCCAATAATGTATATGATTTGACATTAATTTTAATTCATTAAATTAGAAGTGTTAAGGTAATTAAAGAACTTGTGTGATTAAGTATCTGAACTTGAACTTTAAATATTTGATTTTCTCTTATATAAGACTCTTAGCATAAAGCTAATTATAAATTTAAGTTAATTTATCATAAGATCAAATCTTAATAAGACTCTTGATTATACCTTATAATTATAGTATAGGTATTGATCAGATGGGTTTACCCATTTGATTTGATCAAAACAAGCTTAATAAATAAAACTTCTGAATTTTAGCATAAATATTAGATATATAAGATCTTGATGATCTTACATTAGGTTTTTCTATGATAATAATAATAGCCTTAATAATTGTTAATATATTAAGATAGGAAGAATTTATTATTACATCTTGAGGTAAGAACTTAGATGATTCTTCTTAGCCTTAGAAGATTGATCTTAAGCCTTTGTAGTAGGATCACCCAAAGTCCTTAGAATGAGATTCCTCCCATGTGATAGTAATCTATATTGAGTGACCTCTTGGTCACACTCTTGGAACTTTGTGTAGGATTCACCTAATTATAGTTAGTATTCATAGCTTAGGTAAATCCTTGGTTGCTAAATAAAATTATTAAAACCCAAATTATTAGTTGGATATGATTATGCATATCCATGGTGCTGAGTCACTTCAATAATATTCAGGATTAGTTGAGTCACTCCAATGAGGACTTATGATCATGTGTTATCCCAAGGGATTAGACGAATACAGTCCGGTTAGAGTAAATCTTCCAAGACTAATAGTGTTAAAATTAGTGAACTAGATCCATAGTTTGAGATATAAACTACGACTGAGTTTTGACTCTTATTGTAGTGCGCTTCGAGAAGTGCAGTTTAAAACAAACTATGTATCTCAAGTAACCTTGCATAGAACACTAAGTATGCTTGTAATTATAATATTTAATAGCTTAGCTTGAGATATAAACTGCGACCAGGTTATGCTTCTTATCGAAGTGCATTTTGATAAGTGCAGTTTTAAACAAGCTAAGTGTTATATCCACCTTTCTTGGAATATACAATCATGTGTATACAACCTTTTCAACTAATGATTTTAAGTAAAATCCTAAGCAAAACTAGTTATTAAAATTAGAATTAAGAGTCAGAATCTATTTGGATGGATTCTGCATAATGGAGACACTTTATTCATTATCTATTTTTAAATTATTTTCTAGATTTTTGAATTTTAAGGCATGTAGCATGAACATGAGCATGACGTATGAGTATCAGTGATGATTTATAGATTACTAGATGTTGCATATATTAATCGAGGAATTTGCAGGATGAAAAGTAGTGGATTCCTAATCAGATATATGTAAACATTGGACCGTACAATTTATACTCATTCAATGATATTTCAGTTACATATCAGTGCATATCGTATCTTGGCATATATAGATGCACGAATTCAGTAATATACATCATAGTCTTACATATTATTACTCAATTTCAGATCCATTACTATTTTTGTTTACTTTCAGTATTCAATTTACAGTACAGCTCTACTTTACTTTACACTTCAGTTTTGTATAGTTTTATACTTTCAGTTACTTATACATTATTTTGGAAGTTTTGTTTTTATTATTTAAATGTTAAGTAATAAATTAGAACTATTTAGATTGATTTCGATGTGATAGATAAGTCTAACATGTGATACTTTTGGGATTCGGTAATTTGCTAGATCCAGAGCAGTTAGTGGAGACAGATCAGATGGATACTCTGAAGATCCAGGAGGAGTTCGTGGAGCATTAATAGACTCATCCCTAGTTTTACTATTTTGCTTAGTTACTATTTTAGTTCAGTACTTAGATTCATTTTCTGTATTTTAGTAAATTGTTTGTAATAACTTTAGATGTGTTTTGTTTTCTTTCATGAGATGAATATTTCATTCAGCTTCTGTGATGAATATTTTTGGGTATTTGCTTTAGCTTTTGCACTCTATTTATATATTACTTATACTTAGTATTGTGATGTGCTCAATATACTAGAAATGCTGATATTTTTTATATATATATATATATTAAATTCTTCATGTTGTATTTTAAATCCAATGTATGTATTTGTCTAGTACTTAGGATAAGGATACTACTCGTATCTTAAGTATTAGCTCTCGACTCTCTTTTGGGGTTGAGTTGGCAGCCCTTCATATGGGTTTTGTTCCAGCAATTCGGGAAGATGGGAAATCTCTTCCCGAGTGGCGCACCGCTCTGCCTCCGAAATTGATTATGATTATCTCTTTTGCATGCAGTGATGGGGCGGGATGCTACAATAGTAGCCCTCTATTTAGTACCTCCATCTTTGGCACTATAGTTTCTTTTGCTTTTATTTAGTGAGAATGAGAGATTTTTCATTTTAAAAAGCTTATTTATAATAAACTATTTTATTTGTATGTTTTTACTTTCTTTTCTGAAACACATGTATTTTTATTCTAGATGTATAAATTTTGGATAACACTATGTATATTTTCCCCATTTTAGCATTTATAATTGTGTTGCACATCGATATGACCCTTGGCAATGTGATCCCTTATATTGGACTAACACCTCTAATCTAAGGTAAGGAGTCACAGTAACCCCCAATGTTGGGTTAGTTACATTAATCTGGCATCGGGGCGTTACAGATTACTAATTGTTGGATCTTAATGAATCCTTGATGCGATGGCTTATATCTTGATATGTTATAATCTCAATCATTGGATTATTAATTAAAATCTAGTGATTGATATCCTCCTAGCAATATAAGTAACTTTATATAAGATTTCATATGTTATTTCATTTCGAACATGCCGTTGGATTTGATATATATGATTCAGCGGCTATCACAGATTCAACATTTGACTGTTAGATCTAATTTATTCTGATTTTATCGCTAGGCTTTAAGTCATAATTTGATCGATATTAGTTATTGGAATTGGTCTCAGATCCAATGATTGAGATTCCATCCATCATTATAAATTTTAATTTTGTTATTTTTAATATAATAAAATAGTAAAAATAAAATTAAATTAAATTGAAATTTATTTCATGTATATACTGCTCATTTTAACTTCAAATATTATGAAACTTTCACCTCTTACATAATTGAGTTGGGTACTCCAACTATATATAAATATTTTTTGGTTTTGATATCTAAATTATTTTACATAATTTTTCTTATTATTTTTTTATAAAAATATACAAAATTCATCCATCTCTTATAAGGTCTATGAATTTACATCATTCGTTCCCTTACATATTATCAAACTTTAAAATACTTCATTCTCATTATTTTGATAAATTTAGGCTCAATTGTTTCACTATTAGGATAAGGATGTGACTTACTCTTAATTCAACCAGATTAAGATTTGATATGAATAATGGAAATATTTAGTTGTTATAACCTTGATGTGCCACCACTATGCACATGGGCACTCCTCTGTATTTATGGGCGAACCCACCTATATAATATTTTTTCAATTTTATAATTCTTCACCTCAACACTTATTTTCGATAAATGAGTGATGACCCCAATCAAATTGATTGCACTCAAGATGGATACTAATGTAGTTCAAACAAAGAAAGTAGTTATCATCATTAATTACAAGAACTTCTATACTGTTAAATTTTTGGTAAGCATATTCGTTGAATTCTTCTTGATGTTATTCTTCTTAAGTAAAATGTCACCTTTGTCAATTAAATCCTAGGCAAAGTGGTACTATACATCAATTTATTTAATAATTGTGTAATATACTAGGTTTGAAGCTAAATAGATTGCACTTTGACTATCACAAAATACACTCAAGTATTGTTACTGTACACTATATCATCCAATAGACCATTCATTTAAATTGCCTCCTTCATTGCCTCAATGAAAGTTATATATTCTATCTTTATCATAGACAAAACAATTGTGCATTGTAATATGAACCTCTAACTATATGATGCAATGCTAATGTGGACACATAAATTATGGTAGATCATCAATATCACATGCATATTCTGAATCAACTTACCAAAAATATAAGCTAGAAATTGATGCTTATCTCCTTAACTTTAACCTAACATAAATAGTGCTTTTTAGATATATCAGAATATATTTTATTGATTGATAATATTCCTCCCTAGATCATGTATATATCTCCTCACTACCCAATAACTTGTACTAAATTTGATCTAGTATAAAATATTGGATACATTCGACTACCCATTGCAATGATATAAGGAATTCTTATATTTTTCTCTCATGTTCAATTTGGGACACATATCAGCACTTAGCTAGAAGTGTGATGTTAATGGTAAGCTCACACCCTTAATTGACTATCAACCCCAAATTTCTTCAACATCTTCTATAAGTAAGATTTTTTGTGTTAGGAAGATTAGTCCAGCTGTCCTATCTCTTAGTCTCCATACCCATTATCTTTCAAGCTTCACCTAATACCTTCTTTTTGAAGTGTAATAGTACCTGCCTCTTTATTTTATCCATCTCAATCTAACTGCTAGATATTATTAGCATATCATTCAATTACAATATAAAAATATAAACCCATAGTTGTTCAATGTTTTGAAATAGACACAAAGAGCATATTAATTCTTCTTAAAATTCCATCATTTTATAACTAACCAAACTACTTATAATTCATTTTTTGAATCATAAAAGGACTTATCAAGTTTTCATACAAAGCCCCTTTTATTTATGGTATTGAATTGAGGAAGTTGCACTATATAGATCTCTTCTTTTAGTTCCCCATGTAGAAATAATGTCTTCACATCAAGCTTCTCTAAGGTCAGATTAACTGCACTACAAGTGCCAAGAGTACATAACATTGTAAACTTTTTGACAATTGGGAAAAGAGTTCATCATAGTCTATTAGTCTCATTAGATAAATCCTTTAACTACAAGTCTTGCTAGTACAAAACATCTATAGTGTAACAGCCCAAAGTTAGTACCCTAACTAATCAAGTTAAATTAAGTCTTAATTCTCATTCCATTAGCTTTATCCAATCATTAAAACCTAATCCTAAAAATTTGAGATCAATTAGATGGGATATTTTAAGGAGAGACATTTTGGTCATTTTACCAAAACAAGGAGGGGCATTTTGGTCATTTTAGTCAAATTTAAGCCAAAGTGGCAATACCTTGGTGCTTAAGAATTTGGGTTGTTACAATCCCTCTTAGTCCAAACCCGGAGCTGAATTCCTTAGGCCAGCCATTAATGACTAGCCCAGGTTACTCCCAACACACCAAGATATAAATAGCCTTGAGAATTCATCAGTGAATTTCTTGCTCACCGAGGTTCTCTACTAAAGCTCCATTATTATCTCTTCCTCTTTATTTCAGTCCATTGATTTTTCATCCAGTTGGTAACCTGCAGCTCCCGATGAGCTCCTTAGGTGATCAATGGATGCTACCAGACGTTTAGGTCCCTAGTCAGCTGCTGATCATCCAAAAGAGCCATGATGATTGATTCATAGCTTCGAGTCAGCTTCATCATCAAACAAACTCCATTCCAGGTACTTGCCTTTCCCCCATTGAGCTGTGTGAGCTCAATGTTAATCCAATTGTACATTAGGATAGTTATGCGATGTGATGTGAGCAAGCTTAGGAGTTTAGGAATCAACATGGCATCCATTTGAACCATCAAGATTGATCCAGATAGTGAGGACTTGCTGTCTGGATAGAGCAGCCACCTAGTGGAGTCGAACCCACTTTACTGGATTCTTGAGCTCAATTCTAGCTCATTTATTTTTGTAATTTCATGTTGTAGACAATCAAACCCAATGATTTCTTCCTGGGGCTTGGGCTGAGTCTCGATAGATCATAGCGATCGATCAGGCTACAACACTGAACACTAGTGGAGTCTGAGTAAGGATCCATCCATTCAGCTGCTCCCAGGCTAAGCCATCTCAGGGTTCTGGTGGCCTTGCCTCCATAATGGTGTAAGGATCAAAATACAACCATTAGGTGGTTTTTGTGGGGAGTATTACCTTCCCACAGTAAACCATACTTTTGGGTTTAGGACTGATTAGGGCACAACCCATTATGGCAGGTCAAGCACTACCACTTAGGGCTTTGCTGTGCCTTCAATGCATCTTGATGTAAGGTTGAAGATGCAACCAAAATCATGGCATGAGGCATCGCGTTATCGGGAATTGATCAAGAAGGCCTAACCATAGGAGCATTGCATCGGCACGAAGGCTGTGTGAATGACACACAGTGTTGGGCCGGGTCGGCTCCAATCCGCGTCATTTAGATTTGGGCTATTTAAATAAATTGCTTTTCTATATTTATTTTTGCACTAGAAATTCATTCAAAAAATCTTAAACAATTATTTAAACCTAAGGTTTATAAAATGGAAACATTCCAAATGTATTAATTGACTAACTTTGTCAATTTTAATCCAAATGGTATAATCCAATATACAATTTTGATCAAAAAAATACAAAGAATAATAAATTGCAAGAAAATTTTAGTTTATGTAGTTAGATTTCTTAATTAAGCCTTAATTATCCTAAATATTAATTAGTGAATATTAAACCTTTTATTTGGCCAAATTGTATGACTAATATTTCTAAATCTTCCTTATACAGAGGAGAGCTTAATTATGTAATTAAAAATAGTTTTTGGGGTTTAATTTTGCTAATTACCTCTTAATTACCCAAAAACTTGATTAGTGAATAATTAGCTTAATTTAATTTTGATTCCTAAGATCTTAGCATCCATGAATTTCTTAAGTCACATAGAACCTATTAGTAAGCTTAAATCACACTTTCAAAGCTTAATTTACTTAATAACTTCTTAATGACTTAAATAATGATTAGTGCTCATTAAACATATCTTAAGTCCAAACTTGATGTTTAAGATATCTATCCTCACATTATAAAATAAGGAACATATGAGATATGAGTAGATTCAATTTGAAACTCTAGAACTCAAAATCTCAATTTTGACCCTTAAGGATAGGTATTTTGGTCATTTTACCCAAAAATTGGTTTAAGTGCTCTTAAACTTTAAGAACCTGTCCAAATAATTAAAATTAGTAAGTTAATTGATTGAAACCATATTAGAAATATTTAGACTTGAAGAATGTAGTATAAAAGCCAAACTCTAATTCTTCCTAAAATCTACTTAAGATGTTTATTAATATCCTTAAGGTAGATCTTAGATCTTCATTTTTGCCTCATTAGATGAAATTCAGTACTTATAAAATCAAGTAATAATTAACTTATGTATTTATTAAGCTATTATTGATTATTATCCTAAGTAAACAACTTAAGAAGAATTCTTAAATCAACCTTAGTTAAGATCTTAAGAGTTAATCTTAATCTTTAAATTTTAGATTTTAGTAGTTAACTTCTATTGAATAATTGAACTACTCAATAGTTTGAGCTTCTTAAAACTTGTAATCCTTTTCTCATTAAGAATAAAAAATTATATTATTAAAGCTCTTAGAAACTCTATTTTTCGTCTATTTATATACCCTGACCTTTATCCACATTTTTTGTATAGTTAGGATGCTCTATTTATGCCATATTTGATGTCAATGGAAAGGTATTGGAAAGACCTTTCCATTGATATATGGCACCGCTCATGGAATGCTCTAGATTGGGAGTATTTGAGCTCAAAAGTAGGCCTTTATGGTTTCGTTGTGGCGAAAAATGTCGTCTGACGCTGTAGCGCGCTGCAGTGCCCAAAGTTGCAAAATAAACCGTTGCAGCGGCATTTCGGAAGAATCATATAAAAATACTTTAATTACCTAATGAAACTGTAAATCGCAAATGAACAGCTACAGCGCGCCATAGCGCGTTGGAGCAGTATTTTAAGAAAACTTTAGAAAATCAGAAAAATAAATTAATTGAGTGCTAAGATTCCTTAGATTTTCTTCCTATAACCTTTAGTGAATTCAACTATATTGAATAATGAAATTATTCATAGATTGAATCTAGTTTCTAGATTCAAAAGCTCAGTCTAATTATTTTGTCTTATGACTTTAGACTTTCTGCCTTTCTATTATTAGGATACATTCACTTTAATAAACCTTTAGTTTTTATAATTCTCTATATTTAGATTGAGTTTTTGTGAGAATCCTAGATCCTTAGATATTAGCACCTTGGAATTAGAGTTTAAACTCCAATTTTAGAGTTTAACTTTAAATCCTTGAATCTTAATTTTCTTAATGAATATTGGTTATGGGTTATTAAAATATATCAATTAAGTCATGGATTAATTGTTTAACCTTTGTAGATGATATTTTTGATTCTGAATTAAATCTTATTAAGTTGTATTTTTAACCTTTAAGATCATGAATCTTAGATTTTACTCGATAGTAGGATATTGGAGATCTTGAACTTGTGTTATCTCATAATAGATAAAATAATTAAATTAGATAATAATAGATATCACATATGTTTCAGTAGAGTCTTGCTTACTTTTACTTTGTTTATTTGCACACTTTGTACTTGAGCCTTGTAGCTTGGACATATTTAGTTGATTATGAAATATTTAATGAGTATTTTGTGTTAGTTTTGAAATTCATAAATATTATCAATAATTATCAGTACTTTCAGCACTTCTTAGTTATAAGTTTAGTAGAGTGTGTCCTAGTTAGTCTGCCTCAGCAGTTTAGTTCTTATGCAATAGAATTGACTCGGATCCAACCATGTGAGGGTTTGAATGATACATGTCTGATTTTGTAGTATGGCTCGGATCTAGCCATGAGTGGTCTAGATGATATATGCAGGATATTTTGTTTAGTGGCTATGTTGGCTATTTTTTGTTATGTAGTATTAATCTAAGTTGTAGTACCCTGCCTCGTCATCGTGCGTTAAAAGAGGTAACTAATCAATTCGGTGGCAGAGTGGTGTGCCATTCAGGAAAGAATATCCCATCTCTTCGAATAGCTAAAACAAAATCTATTTGAAGGGCTGTTGGCTTAACCCCAAAGGAGAGTTAAGAGCTAATCTTAAGATAGGATTAGTATCCTTATCCTAAGTATTAGACAAACACATATATTGGATTTAAATATAATATGAAAAATCCAATATATGTATAAACTATCAATATTTTTAGTATACTGGTCACATCACAATACTAAGTATATATAATATATAAATAGAGTGCGGAAGCTAAGCATACATCCAGAATATTCATCACAGAATTGAATATAAACATTTATCTCATAATATAAAAGTAAATGCATCCAGAATTATTATAAACTGTTTACTAAAATAGTACTAAAATAAAGTCTAACTATTGAACTAAAATAAATATAAAAATAAAATGGCAAGGCAGAAGGAGGGTCCACTAAGGATCCACGAACTCCTCCCAAGTCTTTTGAGAGTTCTCCTGACCTGGCTCAATATGCTACTCAAGATCTAGCAAATTGCTGGATCCTAAAAGTACCACGTGTTAGACTTTAAGTCTAACACATCAAAACTTATCTAAATAGTTCTAATTATTTATATTTAATAGTAAAGTAAACAAAGTTGCAGAAAGACTGTAAAAGTAACTGAATGATTAAAAGTTTATAAAATAGAGTAAAGTAAAGCTGACTATATACTGAATACTAAAAATAAATAAAAACAGTATCTGATCTGAAATTGAGTAAATAGCATATAAAACTATGTTGTATGCCACTGAAATTATACATCTGAATATGCCACAATATTATATGCCACTGACATACAACTGAATTATTACTGAACTGCTATGAGCCATACGGTCCAATGTCTACATACATTTTGTTGGGAAATACAGTTTACTACGATGTTTAGGCATCATGAGTTTCTCCTGTTAATGTATGCAACATTCCGTAACTCATAAATCATCATTAATACTCATGCATCATACTTTTGCTCATGCTCATGTCTCTATACTACATGACTTAAAATTCAGAAAATCCAGAAATACTTTAAAATTAGATTATGACTCAAATGTCTTCATTGTGCAGAATCCTATTAGAAGGATTCTATTTCTTAGATTCTATTTTCAACAATTATTTTCTCTTAACTTAGGATTTTTGCTTGAGATAATTAATTGGAATGGTTGTATACACATAGTTGTAAATTCCCAAGAAGGTGAATTTAGCACTTAGTTTGCTTATAACTGCACTTATTGAGGTGCACATAAGATAGGAGGCAGAACTCTGTTGTAATTATTATTCTCCCAAACTAAGATTCTAGCTCACTCTCTTAAGTTTGGATAATTTACTCTAGTAGAATTGTATTTGGCTTATCCCTCGGGAAAGTACTTGATCACAAGTTCACATTAGAGTGACTCATCCAAACCTAAATATTACTGAAGTGACTCAGTACCATGGGTATGCATGATCATAACCAACCAATAATCCGAGCTCAGTCAATTCTATTAAATAGCCAAAGGTTTATCAAAACTATAAATCCTTACTCTAGTTGGATGAGTCCTACTCAAGGCTCCAAGAATGTGACCAAAAGGACACTTAATATGGGTTACTACAATATAGGAAAATTCTCATTCTAATGTCTTAGGTGAATTTTACAACAATGTTTAAGATCAACTTCTAAGATTATAGAGGATCATCTAAGTTCCTACCTCAAAATATAATAATAAGCCTTTCCTACCTCAATGAATTAATATTAATTAGACCCTTTAGACATTTCAAAACACTCATATAGCAAGATCATTAAGATCTTACATTCTAACAATTAAACTAAATTCATAAGGTTCACATATTGGGCTTGGATTAAATTGATCGGATCAGATGGTAAGACCCATCTGATCACATCCTATTCTATAATCATGGGATAAAATCAAGAATATTTTTAGGATTAGACCATTACATAAAATAATATAGTTGTATTATTATTTTTTATGCTAAAAGTCTTATATAAGAGAAAATCAAGGATCTTAAGCTTAGATTCAGCTATTTCAATCACATGAGTTCATTATTAACCTTAGCAGTTCTACTTTAATAATTTAAGGTCAATACTAAATTAGATGCATTATTAGAATAATGTCAATTAAATTATTTTTCAATCAAGTTAATTGATTAAGTGATTAAAAGTTCAAGTATTAATCAAATAGGTTAGAGTTTAACCCATATCCTTACCCAATTAAGACTAATTTGTTAATTTATAGATCAATGGACAATCAATGCATTATTGGTATATTATTGATGGAAAATTTCAAATTTAGATTAAGTATCATTTACTTAATCAAGTTCTTAAGATTCTATGTTCAAATATAATTTAATATCAATTAAGTAAATTAAGGTGTCCAAACCAAGTTAAAGTTCTTTAATATATACCATAATATTATGAAAGTATAGGAATATAAAATGATATCAAATAGAAGTTAATTAGGGCTAACCAAATCCTAAATCAAGCCAAAGGGATTAGCACTTGATTATAAGTCTAAATAACTTAAGTTTCATACAATTTGGTTATTTAGTTCTACTTGGTCATATAAGTAATCAAGGATACTAACATTAACATTTGGCATAAAAATATTTAACTAAATACTTAAGAGATTTAGGACATGCCATTTTAGGGTAAGATGGTGGATTTCTCATTAAAATGCACCTACACATTTATATAATGCTTAATTTTACTAAATATAGGTTTATATTTGATATATTTAGGCCCCATTATGGTCCTAGGGTCTATAGAATGCAAAAAATCACAGATTCGAGCAATTCAGGATAGTTCTCGGCACTTTTGGGCAATTATGGGTGCTACGGCGCGTTGTGGCGCCTTTTGACAAAAAGCCAGACGCTATAGTGTGCACCGCGCTTTCAGGCGCTATGGCAGATTGCAGCACTGTGGCACGCTGCAGCGCTTTCAGGTGCTAGAGTTTCCTGAGATTTGAATGTTATAGCGCAGCGTTTTCAGGCACTGCGGTGCGCTGCGGCAGAAATCAGCGCAACGCTTTCAGGCACTGCGGTGCGCTACGACAATGCTTTCAGGCCCCGCGATGCCCAATTTTTAAGAGATGGATGCTACGGTGTGCTGTAGCACTTTCATACACTTTGGCGCACTACGGTGCTCGATTTATGAGTGCTTGATGCTACAGCGCGCAGCAGCGCCTTAAAGTGCTGCAACGCACTATAGCGGTTTGAAGTTTGAAATGTCAATGTTAATTAATTTATCCCTTGATTTCATATGGTTTAACTGAAATGATGCTACAACCTGTTGTGGTGCGCTACAGCAATTTCCTTTCAGGCTGCTCTTTTAGCTCCAGTAGGCGCTGCGGCGCGCTACTGCGGATTTAATTTAATTTCATCAAATATTTATCTTTCATCAAACTATTATGCTGCGGTGGCGCGCTGTAGCGCGCTACAGCGCTCTACGGCGTGCTACAATATACCCAAATTTGAAATTTCAGACAAGCGCTCTGTCGCTCCCGACGGTGATTTCACCTGTGCAAAAACTGTAATAGGTCTCCTTTCGCACTCAAATACTTCTAATTTTGGGCACCTCACATATGGTGCCATATACCAATGGAAAGGTCGTTCCAAGGCCTTTCCATTGATACCAAAATCGGCATGAGCGGATTATTATAACAAGCAAAAATTAAAGCTCTAGCTACTGGTATATAGAAATCCTCTAATTTTTTTGATAGAAATTTTAATGGAGGAAATGAGCTTCAATCAAACTCATTTGAGTCCGATTGAGGCTCTACAATTACACCTAAATATTATGCAAGAGCTAATGAAAGTATCATCCACTGCATTTTGATAAATTAAGGAGAAAGTAGCCAAGGAAGTAGAGCAAATGGGTACCTTTGGCCTTGCAAGAATGGAGGAAGAAAACATAGAAGCTTGAGCTTGGGACTTGATAGCTTCTTCAACAACAACTCAGCAAGGAAGGAAGGAAGAGATTTTAGCTTTAGCAAATAGAGAGGAAGAAGGAGGCTGAGCTCCTTCTTAAAGGAGAAAAAGAAGAGGTGGTAGGGTATGGCTATGGGAGGAGGGGGATGGCCTCAGCCTTGCGTGCTATCAGGAGAAGTGGCGCCGAACATAGGGTATGGCAGCCATAGAAAGAAAATGGATTTAATATGAATAAAATTAATATGAATAAATAATTATTCATTTTTTATGTTTTATTCATTTATTAAAAATTTATATTTGATAAATGCGCTTCGAAAAATCCCAAAAAATTTTGGGGTGAGAAATTTAATGGCGAAGTTGGATTTCGATTCCGATGATTATTTAACTATTATATTTTCCGGGGTATTTAATTACATTAAATATTCGTGAAAATCCGACGACTTCTAAACACGTCAAAAGCTTCACCCATAGTTATTTGGGGGTGATGTTCGTAATGACAAAGTCGTAATTTGGTTTTGATGTCAATTTAAATACCTCAAATTTCTAATTAATTATATTTATTAAAATTTTCCATTTATTTGATTAAGCTCCGAATCACACCAAATTTTTTAGGATTTGTTCTAATGACTAGGTGAACTCAAATAAAATAATAATTATGCTGTGACTAAACTAAGATTATGCTA
This sequence comes from Gastrodia elata, assembly GCA_016760335.1. Lineage (NCBI taxonomy): Eukaryota > Viridiplantae > Streptophyta > Magnoliopsida > Asparagales > Orchidaceae > Gastrodia > Gastrodia elata. The sequence continues at coordinate 129,279,710 of CM028669.1, forward strand.
AGTAACAACCTAGGGTTGTTACATAGCCACACATCTAATTACAGTGTTACTTATAATTTTAGTGACTTTTTTAGCCATATTTTCTGTTGTGACGTTTTTACTTGTCTTCTTTTTTCTACACACTTTTACTACTATTTTAATATAGTCGTTTAGTATTGCCTATAGGTTGATAGATCTGATTATATGTTTCACTCATATTCTATTTTACATCAATTCAAATTTACTTTCTATCAAATTAGCATACTTTAGATGATCATATGCATGTTTAAAATCTTCTTTCAATTATTTTTAGTCTTTTATACATATATTGCTTAATCTTGTTGTAGCTTCCGGTTGAGGTATTTTTTCCTATATATTTTATTTGGTTAAGCTATAAATGCTTTATTTATAGCTATCTAGTTTTTTTTTATTGCTTGTTGCACTTTTGCAGTTGCATAAATATTCATTAAATGTAATATCTTTAAAATGTAGATTTTATTAAATTAGCTTAAAATGTACTTAAAAAAAGTGTCTAATGCAAGTTTTTCTTTTCTTGTCTGGGACCATGGCATTGTGAAACCAACAATGTCAGATTCAAAAAAAAGGACCTTTCTGATGCTATTGAGGCTTAGTTAGCTTATATTTTGTTTTTGTGAGGATGAGAGTTCCTTTCTTATAAACATTAAATTCAGTATTATAATAATTAATATTCTTGATACTTTTACCTTTCTGCACTTTTATAGTGAGTTGAGCTACTATTCTTTTCTTTCTACACTATGGAAACAGATATTATATATTTTCTTCTGCACTTTATTTCTTTTATCTGTATGTTGATGAATGGATTACAAATATAAGTGGCATATTTTGCAGTTATCAATGGATTATGCTGAAAACTTAATTCGACTATAATTGGGACTCCACATATAGGTCCTTTAGGTCTTTTTCTTTTTACCTAGAGGAAGCTCTACTAACACTCCAAGGTACATTATTTAATAGAGATTATATCTCTTCATCAATAGCTTTGTTTAACCCTCCCTTTTAGTATTCTACATAACTTGTTTAAAGATGGTTGGAATATCAACAAAAAGTGAGAATATAATGTAGTACCTTAGTCGTATGAACCATAAAATATTATCCCTCATAATGCTATCAGTAGAATGTACTCTTATTTACGAGTCTCATAAAATATTTCTTCCTTAGCCTTAACATCTTCTTAATCATTACTTAAAATTGAATGCTCAAATACAGGCTATGAGTATTGTTCCTATAAAATAAATGAAGTTGAATCAAGCTTCAATTTTTACAAGCTATCTTTGGCTACTGTGAGATTCTCCATATGCCTTAAGTTATCTGACCTCATAAAAACTTCTCATCCAAGGTCACATCTTTATTCAATATAATTTTCATATTATCCAAATCAAATAATTTAAAATCATTGACTCAAAGCCTATTCCACAATAAAAATAATGTTTTGTCCATTAGTTTTAATATATCAAATTTAATAGAATAATAACCAGATAAATAAAATATTTTTAATTTTTCCTAATGACAAGAAGATTTACCAAATATCATCTCCATAGGAGTCTTATTTCTAATAGTTGCAGATGACAATGGTCAACTATGAGACATGTGCATAATCTAGGGATTCTACCCAAAACATTCGCTCATCCCATCATTTAATAACATACTCTGAACTTTCTCCACCAAAATCTAGTTCATCCTATATATCACCCCATTCTTCTATGGTGTCTCCCTCTATCCCAGCTTTGAGACACTCTTGTAAGAATACATCTAATGTGTACTCTCTCCCATTATCTAACTTGATCTTTTTTATTCTCTTACCACTCTAGTTCTCCACTCAATGCTTTCAATTTATGAACATCTCTAAGGCTTCATCATGTTTCATGGTGTACACTCAAATATACCTAAAGTTGCACCAATAAAGTTAATAAATATCCCTATACACTAAATGACACCTTCGTCAAATCCCACACATCGTGAGTACACATCTAATATCCCTTTTGTACTGTGGATGGCAACACCAAAGGGTACACATGCATTTTTTCTAAATATATAATGCTCACAAAAATTGAGCTTATAAGAATAAGTTATTTTGCTCAACCCTTATTTCTTTAATTCTTGTAATGAGGACTCTTCTATATATGCATGCCATATATATCAAAGTGTGGTGGTATCTAGAGTGTAATATCATAAGATTTTAATTACAATCAATTTTTATTAATCATCTATTTTTAGATTGAGCAAAATATCAATTAAATTAGCAAAAGAAATATATTAAGATGTCAAGAATAATTATATAAAAGTTTTGGATATTTTTGGAAATTTTTGGAAATTTTTCCATGTTTACATTTTTTCTTAGTTAATTTAAGGAGATTTTAAATCAAAATAATCAATAAAAATATTAAATATTCAAAATAGAAAAATTTTAGTATTTTTGAATTCTACACATTCAAATTTGCTAGCAAAAATATTTCATTATTTTTGAAGCTAAAATGGATAAATTTTGCAAAAAATACAATTAAAATTAATTTAATTATATTATTTGAATAAAATAATTTGGAAATTTAAATTATTTTAGAATGGTGTGGTTCCTGTGTTCTAATCCTAACACGGAACACCATATCGTGCGATCCGGACCATTGCACAGATCGATTTCAGATCTGACGGCGATAACCTGAACTGTCGATAGAGTTCTCAGTGGAACACATTAATCGTCTATGGAGCTCAGACGGTGTTGGTTCATTCTCATCCAAGCGGAGGGCACAGATGGTGTGTAATGCTGTGTAATTGTACGGAACCTTTGACAATGGTTGTGTCCCAGGGATTACTTCTATGGCAAATTCTATTTCTCTAATTGGAGGAAGACCGGATAGGTCTTCAGGGAAAACATCGGGAAATTCGTAAACTATACGGTTCTCGGAAAGAGGTATGACTTTCTTCTTTTCTCCCAACATTGTCACGAGATACGTACTGCACCCTTTCTTGACTAGCCTTTCTGCTGTCATTCCATTGATTAACGATGATTAGGTGCTAAATTTTCCAATGAATGATTTTGAATTTCTCCATTGCTCAAGGTTATTTTCTTCTTTTGGCAGTTTATGGAAGCACCATACTGGCTTAGCCAATTCATGCTTAGAATTATGTCAAAGTTGGTGATTGGTAGTAAAATTAATTTAGCTCTAAAATTTTGATCCTCAATAAGAATGTCTAAGTTGCAAAATCGTTGGGACTGCATACGGGCTCCGGAAGGTAAGCCGATGCTTAATGTACCGGCTAATTGATAGGTTTGTAGTTTAAGGGTTTTAGCCTACTCTTCCGATATAAAGGAATGACTTGCTTCCGTATCGAACAGAACGTTACAAGTTGTGTTGTTTATTTATAAAGTGCCTATAATAGGATAACTCGGTAAGGATAGTTACTTAAGAGTCAAAGTACTGGAGTAGTAAGGAATAATTATTAATACAGTGCAAAAAGAAAATTTATTTAAGGCATACCTGACACCACATCATTATTTTCAGGAGCAGTGGCAGGGGTTAGCATGTACACTATGGCATGTGCTGAAGGTTGTTTATTTTGTTCTCCTGAGTCTTGACGGCTATAGGTCGACTTTTGTACTGGTACACTGGCCCTTGAGTTTGTAGTCGGAGCCGGCATTATGGCAGGAGCAGGCTCTCTTTGTTTCATTGGTTGAGCAGGGAAGGATTGTTTGTGATGAGAGTGGTTGATGAGCACTCCGTCGATGGTATTTTTCTCTTTGCACTCAAAATAGCGGTGGCCCTTTCGACCACAAGTGAAACATACGCCACCGAAGTGGTAGCATTTTTCGTACAGATGCATTTTTTGCATTCAGAGTTTTGAGGCTGGTATTGTGTAGTTTCCATGTTGTAGACCCTGGCCATTTTGTGATGGCCAAAATGTTCGTTTCGTGGTTGCATGACTATTGCCTTTCTCTTCCGGTCCAACTGGCCTTGAAATCCTTCCTGTAGTCGGGCAGCCTCAATTAATTCGATCAGAGTTTTGAATTGTCGTAAGACTAGGTGCGCCTTGATAGAGTCTCTCAGACCCTTCAAGAAACGGTGACATCTGGACACTTCCATTCCCACCAGACCCGGAACAAATCGTGAGTCTTCTGAATTCCTGTTCGTAGTCAAACACAGAATTATTGCCTTGTGTGAGATGGAGGAGTTCGTCCTCCAAAATTTCTTGGGCTGATGCTGGTATAAATGCTTCGTGGATTGCCTCAATGAACATATCCCATGGAATGTCTTCTACTTCGTATTCTGCAAACATGTTGTTCCGCTCGCTTTCCCACCAATATTCCGCCTCCTCTTGGAACAAGTAGGTCACTAGACGGATCGCTTCTGAGCTATGACACTTAATAGTAGCTAAGTTCTTCTCAACCAATGTGATCCATATTACAGTATCCATGGGGCTTAGTGCTCCATTGAATATGGGAGTGCGGAAATGAAGGAAGCTTATGCAGGACTCCGTCTCCTGCATTATATGAAGAGGATCCGGAAGATTACTGTTTAACTGAGAGGATGAGAGTTCGTGTCTCTTGTGCCTATTGCGCATTACTATCAATTAAGGCCTTCAGCAAACTGGCCATAAGGTTTGAGTCTTCAGGTCCGCTCGATGACGTGACCGTGTTCTTAATAGGGGTAGGAGCAGAGGGGGAACCAGGATTCATGACTACAATTATAAACATAAATTTAGAGACATAATATTCACCAAAATTTCATTTATTCAATTCTTTCTCAAATGAGAAGATACATGGATCCACCAAAATACATAAATGAGATGAAAAGGAAATGACATGAGGAAACTTCTAGAATCTAATCACAATATTCTATAAAAAAGGCAGTACAAAAGTCATCGTATGTGACTATGTGACCTTTCTGAGCTAATCTCTTATAAACCCAATACCACCAACGACTCGTTGTTCCCCTCAATAGGATCTCTACAATCTCTAGGCGGCACTTCTCTGGACATGCTATCTTTTGAAGCGCCGTGGTAACACGATCCAGCCACTCTTTGGCGAGTGCCAAAAGACTGGTACCTCCGAATGATGAATGAATCAAGATCTTGTCCAGTACTGCGACTCCTCGAGGTGACACTCCATCTATAGATCTCTTGTAGATCTGACCATCTCGAAGGTCGTCTATCCAATAATCGTCAAACCTCCTAAGGTAAAACAGAAATGCTGACGACGAGTATTCCATCCCTAAAAATAGTTCAACCCATAAATATTTCATTCATTTATTACTTTCAAAGTTCATTCAAATCCTAAGATGTCATTTTAAGTTTTGCAGTTTCAGTTATCTTATTATGTGCATTTAATTCCTAAGGTGTCAATATTATAGACATAGTCTCCCTTTCCATTTCTGAGACAGCTTAATGAACTTTTTGGATGATTGCTTTGTACTACACATAGTAATTATGATCTTGTCCTGACACAGAGAACATATTATAAAGTAGATAGGAACAAGATCCTTATCTGACACTTTATAATACTTCTTTGATACCAACTGTAACTCCCCATCTCGTCGCCGGTGCAAAAGCACATATAATATAATTAACGGCGGAGCGGTGTTCTACTCGGGAGGACGGGTATACAAGCAAGAACCCATCTCCCCAAATAGGCGGGTCTAAGACTGAGCCATGCTGAAGGCTACTGACTCGATCCTAAGAGTAGGATTGAGAGCCAATACTTAAGATAAGAGTAGAGTACTCACCTTAAGTATTAGACTAACACATATATTGGATTTAAAGAACGAGTGAGGATCCAATATACGTCATCAATGTATCACCATTTCCAGTATGCTGGTCACATCACAATATTAAGTATAGTAGTATAACAGAGTGCAGAAGCTAAAAGCAATACATCCAGAATACATTCATCACAAGCAGTAGTAAATATTGGTCTCAGAAAAAGAAAGTAAAAGATACATCCATAATTTATTACAGACTATTTTAAATGCAGAAATATATAAAGTCTACTGTAGTACTGAAATGAAGCTGAAAATAAATGTAGATGCTCGGTCCACTAAGACTCCACATACTCCTCCTAGACCTCCTGCATGTCCTCCTGACCTGTCTCCACAAGCTGCTCAGGATCTAGCAAATTGTCGGATCCTAAAAGTACCCCGTGTTAGACAAAAAGTCTAATATATCGCAACTAACTATGCAGGAATAAAGCTAAATACAGGTAGAAGTATAGTAAAAAAAAATTATAGGAAAGACTAGGGAAAAGAACTAAGTAAAGAGAAACTGTAATAGCTAAGTAAGCAAGACAGTAAAGGCTAAGTAAGTAAAACGGTCACACAAATGAAAATTGAAAGTAAAGGAAATATCGAACACTCAGAAATCAGGATGAAAGAAATGCCGAATGCTGTACCATATGCCATTGAAATGATGCACCCAAGTATGCCACACTACATATGCCACGGATATATCACTGAATTATCACTGAAAGACTATGAGTAGTATGGTCCAATATAAACATACCCTAGTTGGGAAGATAGTGTGGTGACACAGATGCACCATGAAATTTCCCAATCTGTGTATGTAACATTCCGTAACCCATACTACATCACTGATACTCAAGTGTCACTATACAACTGATACTTCAAACTCATGTTTATGCTTATGCTCATGCTTCTTATGCCGAGTGAGAGAAAATCCATAAATTTATGAAGAAAGTAGAAAGCCGATAATAAATTCTAAGTCTCCACTGTGCAGAATCCTTCTAAAAGAATTCTGACTTCTAACTGCTAAGGTGATATTTGGTTAAAGTTGCACATTTATTTAAGGATCACTAGATGGAGTGATTATATACACATATTTAGTATAATGCAAGAAGAGTGGCTCCTATTACTTAGTTTGATTAGGTCATCCTAACAAAGCGATCTTCATTAGAAGGCATCACCCGATGTTGATTTTGTATCTCAAGCTAAGTATTAAGATGCTCTACTCATAACCATACTCAGTGTCTTAAGGGAGGTAAATCTCGTTGCTTAGTTTATTTGAGCCACACCTATTAAAGCGGTCTTCGCTAGGAGGCATTGCCCGTTGGCAACTTGTATTTCAATCAAACTAAGGAATGGGTACCTATTTAATACACTCTTAGGCTTGAAGGATTTATTCTAATAGGATGTATTTGTCTAATCCTGCAGGATAGAACCTGCTCATAAGTCTTTATTAGAATGAATCCACCAATTCTGAATATTACTGGAGAACCAGTACTATGGGTATACTATACTAGACTGTCCAATAATTGGGATTCTCACAAGACTACTTAATAGATCAAGAAATTATCAGAGCTAGTAATACTTATATTAAATGGGTGAGAATTATACAAGGTTTCACTAACTTGTGATCAAGGATCACCCAACATGAATTCTACCACGAGGAGAAGTGTCACTCTAAGGTCTTTAGGTGAACTCTACCACAAGGGTTTAAGATCAAATTCTAAGGTTTCAAAGGTCATCTAACTGCTACCTCAATGAATCACACAAGGATCTCCTACCACAAGGTAGATGTAATTTAGGTCTCTTACATATTTTCAGGATGATCTTATGGAGAATGCTTAAGATCTCCCATTCTAATTTCTAATATTAATACTTTTGATTTTATTATGTACTTAGATTTAGAATGATCAGACCAGAAGATTAAGTCATCTAATCACACCTTAATGTAAGGCTAAGGGACTCAAATTCAAAATATTAAAGTTTAAGATCATTTATTAAATCAGATGGTTTTATTGAGCTTTTATGCTGATAATCTTGCTTAGGAGCAAATCAAGGATCTTAAGGTTTGATTCAGATTGAAAAGTCACATAGGACTATTAATAACCTTAATTTATCTAATTCAAATGTTTAAAATCAATATCAATCAGATGCTTTTTTTGTTTGGAAGATGTCAAGTTCATAGTCTTGTAATCAAGTTAATTAAGTTAAGGTTCTTAAGGATTTGGACCTTAATTAAGTAGATTAGGGTTGGGCCCCTATCCTTCTTCAATTAAGATCATGAGTTTGATTAATAATCAATGTCAAATCAGTGAGTTAATCATGTGTTATTGGTGGCAATCTCAGACCTAGATCAAGTCTTAAGAGCTTGATCCAAGTCTTAAGATTTCTTAAGTTAATTAAGGTGTTTAAGATATTCAAATTTAGATTTGTTCAAGTTATTCTCAATAAATTTATCTACCTAATTTTAATACATCTAACTTACTGTTATAAGACAAATTGATAATCAAATTTTATAAAACATGGAATACTTAGTGCTAATCAAACTCTAATTCAATCCCAAAAGGATTAGCACATATGTATAAATCCAACCATCAAAATTGCATGAAATTTGGCACACAAGTTTCATTTAATAATACAATTGATTAGAGCCTAAGTTTACTAAGATCCAGTAAGTATCAACCCTAATTTTTACTAATTATAATTTAACAAGATTATGGCATAATTTAAAATACAAAATTCAGAAAAATAAATCCTCTAGCACATGCATTCTACTCATCATAAGTAAGCTAATGTCACACTAAACATACAATTTAAATAAGTATAATTACTAAATCATCCTAATTAAGATCCACTATATTTAAGCAATGATAGTAACTCTAACCATTGGATGTGCAATTTTATTTTCTATTTAGATTCCTGATGATTTTCTGATCATTTTCATATATAATACCTTAGGGTTTGGACCAGTGGATTAAAAGTTATTCAAATAATACATTCTGCATTTTTATTTAATCAATTTCCTATGATTGGAATATTGGAATTATTTTTCTTAAGAAAAATAATTCCAATAATTCCGATTTAATTAAATGGCTCGGCCCAATTTCCAATCGCGCGGGTCGACCAGGGCCCGGGATACCCGGCACTATCGCACAACGCGGGTCGTGGGTCGACCTGGCCCGCACGGAGCCTTCATCCCCGCACCTTCGTTCCATCGGAGGGGACCGATTAGGGAAACCCTAATCGCCAAAATCCGGTGCATCCAGACCACGGCACAGCCAGAACTTGATTGCTACTCGATCACCGTGGTCAGACGCATCGAATGGGACCCGAAGCCCCATGTGAGATGGTCTGGATCAGCCGCACCTTACTCACCCGAGGGCTCCTCCATTGGAGCTACTGTGGGGAGATAATTCTCCCCACAGAGGCCATGCCAGACCCCGAGCTCGATCCCTACACCAACAGGGAGGTGAGGCGGATTAAAGCCCTCTGGTCTGAGGGTCTGGGATGGTCTGGATCACCGGGTCCTTACTCGACCGAGGCGATCCTTAAGGAACTCAATCTGATCTATCAATTCGATTGGTCGGAGCTAACCTAGATTAATCTCGATACCATTGGATTTGAGATGACAATACGAGCTCATACTCATCAAAAGGAAGAATGTTCGAGCCTCATTAGCTCGAAACCAGTAACGGGAGTACCTGGATTCTTGGGCAAGCTCGGGGTGACTGGCTGGCCTTAGCTGAGCTTCCAATCACTGCAATGGTTCCTGAACACCAGGAGAGCCGACTATCAGCGGTTCGAAGCTCCTAGGATCACCTGGAGGAAGCTCGACAGACGACAATGGCAGAGAAGGTAAGCAACTTTGATTGATCAGCAAGGATCAATCAGAGAAGTGTTGAGGCTATTTATAGCCTAAGGGGAGTACAGGGAAAGTTCCAAAGAGCTTAATTGGGCTAGGGAGGACCAGATGGTTCGGGCCATGGCCGAGCTCTCGAATTTCCAATTCGAGCTCGGCTGGGTCACGAGGCCCAATTAGGGTCCCTTGGCCATTAGGGGAAGATTAACAACGGCTTGCTGAGATGTAGGTGCGAGTGGGGGACAAGGATAGCAGCTGGCAGTACGGGAGATTATCTCTGTCGGGCACGCGAGCGAGTGGAGACGAAGATCCACAGTGCCGGACACCTTGGATGTCGTCTGATCTATCGATCAGATGGCGCTATGGCTGGGATCGCTCGGATCCTAACGGCCGACCGTGGGAGCGATCCTGGCCGTAGGATCCATGGAGTAGATCCAACGATGGATCCACGGTCTAGCTAGATCGAATCCTGGCCATCGGTGGAAAAGGCGCGATGGCCAGATGTGCGGGACTCCGCTGTCGTGAGACCCGGGCTCTGCAGCGGATCGGCCGCGGTCCGCACAACGGATCCTGGCTGTTAATTCAGTTTAGAGGATTTTTTTGCAATTATGGAATGTTGGAAACCCTTAAATGCAATTAGACCATTTTAATTAAATGTGAATTATGGTCGAAATGATTTCTAAATTGTACCAAAATTTCACCCTTAGCTAATTTGGGGGTGAGGAATCCAAAAATACAATCAGGGTATGTAGACTGATCCAATTATCATTTTGAACTTAGAGAAGTCCAATGGACTTCAAATTTTCTAGATAGGCTCAGTTTGAGGTTCTATAAGCAATGGTGTTTGAAAATTGATCAGGTCACCTATATTTTTGTAAGGTAACAACCTAGGGTTGCTACATGGTTCCACGGCATGACATCATAGCCTTGAAACTCGTCAGCCGAACTAGCGAAACCAGTTGAAGCCAGTCCAATCCCGTTCAAAGCCGGTGAAACTTGAAGCGGGATAGCTTCAAACCCAAATAACTTGTTAACCACTTGGACAAATTAGCTAATTTTGATGTCTATGGATATCTCTCACTAAGAACTATCATTGGGACCAATAAATTTATATTTTAGTGGCACAATAATATATAATTTTGAAAAATACAAAAATTGTATTTTTAGCCAAACTAGGCTAGATTAGATAAAATTTATGGAACTTTCACTTGAAACCACTTAATTAAGGGGACCCTTTAATGTGAAGAAATTTGCTTTAATTGAGGACAAATATAGGTCAAATAATTTTGAGTCATCCAAATTTTCCCTTGATCAAATCATCACCATTGGATTAATCATAAGGCTTTATAAACACTCATAGAATCCTAATTATTATGCTATTATTTTCTTTAATTTCATTTGAGAGCACTTGCAAAACCCCCATCTCTTTTGTCATTCTCATCTCTCTAAACCCTAAGGATTTCATTCTTAAGCTAATCCAAAAATAAAGAGAGTTTTGGAAGCTCCAAACCACCTAAGAAAGGAGAATCTAAAGTTGCACAATCTCTAAAATTTCCATCAATCCATAGTAATTTTCACTCTTCATTTCCTTCATTTAAATAACTTGCATATGAATTTTTAGTCATCCAAAATGATTTAAAATCTCATTTATGTATTCTTACAAATTTACTCACATCATCCATGATTGATAAAATTATTTTTCATTTAAGAATCTCATGTTCAAAATGAGATTTTTCTCATACTTAGAAGCATTTTATTTCTCTTACTAAGTAGTTTTAGGACTTAAGTATATTGTATGCAATCTTGTATATATTGTCTTCAAAATATTAGAATGCCTCACGCTCACATGAAGCCTCTAAGGTTTTTTATAATTGTAAAGTTTCAAGAAAATTATGAAACTTTTCTTAGGATCATTTATGTTATTGTACAAATTTTTATCCCTCTGTTGCATCATTATAACTTTTGATTTACTTATAATTAGCTATTGTAACTTGACACACAAGTTCCCTTATATATTGTGAACAAATCATTAGGAACACCACACCCTAGTTATGTAACTAAGGTATTCAAAAATTACTCTAAAATTGAGAAAATCTGTAGTTTCTTAGATTTTTTTTATTTTGGAGTGTCATGACTTTTCAACTACTTTGATTTGGGTAATGTAACTTTGTAAGTTTATTCCCCTATATATATGGAACCACTTCACATAAGACTTTATAAGTTCATTAATACTATAAAGCCCCTATTTATGCACTCAAACGTCAGCCAAAAGTAGTTATTTTAAGTTAAGATATTTTGGCAAATTTTAGAAATTTATTATGTTATGTTTGTAGTATTATAACTTTTGATCTAGTTATAGTTATTAGCTAAAATTTTGCATGCTTATTCTCAGTTATATTATGATCAAGTTTAATATTGATCACAGAAGCCAAAAAGGTCATGAAGGCATTTTTTTAAATGCTAAGAGTCTTAGAAAAATATCAAGTTTTTTTAAGAAAAATTTTGTAATTTTATAAATTTATCACGTTTGCTTGACTATAACTTTCTATATATGTATAGTTAGAATATGAAATTTAGCATGTATGTTCCCTAACTTATTGATAACAAGTTGTTTTTATATACTAGAGGCTTATGCACACTTTAGGAGCACCATTTTGATGTCTAAGTTCAACAAAAACTAAAAATTTAATTTATCAAATTTAGTATGTTCTTATGAAAATTGTTATTTTAAGATCAAATCATAATATACTGAACCATAAACCTTATAAACAATATTAATCATCAAACTAATATATGAACACTAATTCTTAGCAGATTAAAATAAGAATTTGTAGTGTGATAATCAAACAATTAGATACATAGAATTATTTCTAATATTTTTATTTGAGCTTATTTTCATTTGCAAAATGTGATATATGGCATGTGTATGCTTTGTCTCTTATGGAATTGCAAAAATTTTCATGATACTTGTGATAATAATCTATGTTGAGAGTCTTTGAAGGGAGAAATAAAAATGAATATATACATTTAATGTTTACTAGCAATCCATGAAAAAATAAGGAATGATCAAGTAACTAGAAAGGGGCAAAAGAGCCAGAGAAAAAAATCACCAAATTAAAATAAAAACTATAAACAATTATCGATGGGTAGTTACATACGTCTTAAAATATTTTAAGCCAATATTTGGGTTTCTTAGTAATGATTGGGGTCCTAGGACCAAAACAAGATATTATTATCACGATTATTTCATATTATCACTTTATTATTTTAAATTGTTGCTTTTATCTCAGTTGAGAAATGCAGCTTATTTGGGAAGTTTAAGCAAATGCATGTTTTCTTTTATATGCTATAGATTTTGGCTTATTTATTTTCTTTGATGCAATACTCATTTGAAATAATATTGTTGTTGATTTCCACCATATATAGGATATTAGAAACTAATTAAATACTCTATGCACTCTTACTTGAAAGGTAATATTTAATATTTCAAGTTTTGAGAATTAATTAAGAAAAAATTAACTTGAAAATCTAAGGGCTTGAGATTAAAGAAGTGAGATAGAGATGAATTTACTGTTACTAATATTTATTGTATTAATTGATCAATTCTTATATTATAAAAAAGTTAAATGGCTCTGTGTATGACATTAATTAAGTTATTTTATTAATATTATTTTAAGTATGAATTATTGCTTAGAAATTCTCGACCTTGATTATCGGGTCACTATATAGAAATTCATCAGCAATTATAGCTCCGCCTGCCACTGTACAACCAAAGATAGTACATATTATGATGACAGACTCCTTTTATATACATTATCTCTCTACAACTGATCCTCAAAGTACTTACCTTGATAAGCACTCTATAAGTAATAAACTTTAAAGTCTCAATTAATAGTCAATTCTTGAAAATATCTAAAATAAGCTGCACCTCTTTCAGCTCTCTAATTACCCTATTATGTATGCATAATAGAATACTCCTTATCCCCATAGAAAGATAAGCCTAATTGTTGTCCAGTACTAGTGCAGCACTGTCAAGTGTCATGTATTTCTAAAACTAATCTAATTATGGGCATATACGATAGGTTGTACCATTGTTCTTAATTCAGCACAATTCATATGTGTAAGAATACTGAGGCACCACTGAGAGTATTACATCTGAATTTTAACATTTAATATCGACTGAGTAATATAAGCCTTTGCATTTGATGGCTTCACTTGCTTCTTGATGTTGTATAGTCCTTCTAATGATTGGTCTCTAAATAAAATGCACACTAATTGCTCCCAAATTCAGTAGATTCACCAAAAGATTTCTGAAGTAGTTGATGTGCTTGTCAATGAATATCCCTCTTCATATCTAAAATATGCATAATCTCTTTTTCATGTGAAGTCAATTTTCTATTCTCTGTGTTAAATATTTATTCTCTTTATTTGTTACAATTTCACTATTGAGATTTGTGTTATCTTAAAATATTTATATTTTGCCTACCACTAATGTCTATAACTTGTTTAAGATTTACGGCATACAGAACATTCATTACCTCGCATTGTTAAATCCAAAGTTGTTATTACATTAAGTTGATGACACATATCATCGTGGGATGCATCACAATTTGATGCATGGATCACTCACCCGCTTTAGAGATTGATGAAGCTTCTTCTACTTCTGCCAAGGAATAAACACTTAAATTCCCACCGAATCATGTAACACATCTCTATAATACTACTTGATTAGATTGACAATGTGTAGCACCCAATCCCGTCGCTGCACGTAATTAGTTTAAGGAATAACAATTGGCGGCAGAACAGTGCGTTACTAGGGAAAAAAACTAAAATTTCTCGAATAAACCTGCTGAGCACAAGAATTACTGAAACTCAACCTCAAGAGTGGAGGGACGAGTACTAATCCTTAAGATAAGTGTAGTACCTTATCTTAAGTATTTGATAAGGTACTCGTGTATATTGGATTATGAATACCAATAGGATCCAAGTTACCCGAATACAAGCATTTTATAAAAATTATGATCACATTATAATACTAAGTGACAGACTGTAAATCTACGCTTGCATGTAAATGTACGTGTCCGAAGTAATAAGTGAAACAATAAGTTCAGAGAATTTATATCGTCCTCAGGGAACGGTGGTTTTGATACTAAGTCTTATCTTTTTCACTAATGTTTAGAAGAATTGATTTTTGGGTTTTTATTGGTTCCTAAATTAGCAATACAATTTACTTAAGGTAAGATACTATTTGTTCAAGAGGAGAGAGTTGGGGATTAATTATAGGACTTATAAGGGATTGGTGCTATCATTTAGTCATTGAAGCTCATAAAGTGCTTTCATATGCCTAAACAATCAAGTGAACATTGCCTAAACTTGAGCAATCCTCTAATTCAACAAGTTCAAGTCTAGTGCATCAATGAGAACATCCTTAGGGTTCTACATCGACACATAGACCCTTATGAGATATTTATTTACTTCAATTCCGATTTCCTACGTCTAGGTCACCAAAATGTTACTTTGAGTTAATTGATCTTGCAAGCATAATTTTCATCAATCTGCATCATGTGCTTACATACACAGTTTAACTAAATGAGAGAATGCATTGGACTCAATGGACTATGTCATATCATCCAATGGGTGTCCAGCGTTCTCTCATTCCTTCTACTTTGCTGAGCCACAGAGCAAGATTGATGGGGACTTAGCTCACAAGCATCAATCTCTCGGATGAGCCTTAAGGAATTGTGCTAATGAGCTTGAGAACTTGTCACATAATTCTCAGCTCTAATTTGCACTCATTCCTTACTCTAATCCAATTGATGAGCTTTGGAGCATAAGTTCTTTTTAATGATAATTCGTTTCTAGTTTGATTTAATAAATATTTCTATAAGATACATCCAAACATTTTCATTAAATAAAGATAAAAAAAATTCAACAAATAGTTTTTATTCATTTCAAGATAGCGTACAATATCATAGACCCTTACATTGTCCCACAACTACAACCCAACCCTCTCTAAGGAGGGTTTAGCCTTCCATTTCAAAATAAATACAAAAAGTCAGAAAAAAAAAAAATGAACCTTGACATCAATTCACAATAAGAAAAATAAGACAAAGTTTAGAATGGGTACTAAAAAACAGCCCATAGGTTTTCAGAGATTCTCTTGGTATTCCTCCTTTTCTTCTATTTTCTTCTCTTGAGATCTTCTACTTCTTTTCTTTTTAATCATTTACAGATCTCTTCACTTTCTACTTGAAGAGTTCTTTCCTCTTTTTTCTTACAACAACCTCCCTTTAAGAAGTTAGAATATGGAAATTTTGGAACCATTCCTTGGTCTGAAATTGCCCTTTAAATAGGAGAGTTTTCAGCGCCCATACATTAATCACATGTGACATTTCATCTTCCTTAATTCAATGCAAGCAATTAAATTTTTATTCTATTATACACTTGGGATTCATTAGATTTAATGTTACTAAAGGTTTCAAGATGGCTGGGGAAGGCCAAAGGTTTGAAATTGTGGTTTTCCCTATGCTGCATTAAATGCAAGTTCTTGAGCTTTTTCTGTATCGAGCACTATCGTGCGAAGCAGCGATTACATTTGATTCTGTTGAGCTTAGCTCCAGATGGGCTGTTCTGCTGAGGATCCGCCGTAGCATGCTGTGGCATCTTTAATCCAAACACTATTCCACTGCAACGCACTGTTGCAGGTCTAATTAATTTGGTTTATCGCTACAGCGCGCTATGACAGTTTGAGTTTTGAAAACACAGTATTGTCAATGTTCAATTAATTCATATAAGGTTTTCATGAATAATCTGAAATGTCATCGTGGCGCGCTGTGGCGGTCAAAAGTTTGAAATCATGGATTTGGCACTGTTCAATTAGTTTATATAAAGTTCATATTAAAACTCTGAAATGCCACCGTAGCCCACTGTGGCGCGCTGCAGCGATTTGCTTCCAATTTGATAGATTAGGTTCCAGGTCTTTGTTAAGTGCACTTGTCCGTCGTGGCCTACTGTAGCACGTTGTAGCAGTTTTCATCCAAATTTCTCCAATTTAGCTTTGGCTTGCCCTTTTCTCCATTTTTCCTAAAAATGCACAAGTTCAACTCAAAGTATGTTGGTTTATATGATGTTTTAAATGTTTTTACCACTTTATTTTGCAATAAATTTTAGATATATCACTAAGTATAAGTAGAAGTAAATACATAGTGTATAAGTAAAGCATATATCCAAAAATATTCATCATAGAAGCTAAATGAAACATTCATCTCAGAAAAAGAAAAGAGAATACATCAAAAGTTATTACAACAGTTTATTGAAATACAAAATAGAGTTTAAGTATTGAACTGAAAATAACTAAATAGAAAGTAAAGACTATAATAGAGTCCACTAGTGCTCCTTGAATTCCTCCTGGATCTCCTGTGTGTCCACCTAATTTGGCTCCATGAACTACTCAAGATCTATCAAATTACTGGATCCCAAAAATATCATGAGTTAGACAATAAATCTAACACATTGAAAGCTACTATAATAGTTATAGTTATCTAATATTTAGCATTTAAATAGTTTAATTAAAATTGTAAAAAAGACAGTAAAATAACTGAAAGCTCAAATATTACAAATCTAAAAGTAAAGTAAACTGAAATTATAAGTTGAATACTGAATGTAGAGAAAATAGTGAATAAATCTGAAACTAAAACTAATTGCTAAAATGTAGGTGAAATAGTAAATAATCTAAAACTGAATAAATATTGATTTAAAATTGTGTTGTATGCCATTGAATTCATATTTATGCATCTGAATATGTCACAGAATTGTATGCCACTGATATGCTGACTTGGTGTCACATGACACTTCACAGATTCCTAGGTGAGCGAACGCTTCGCTAACAGAGTCCTTAAATAAGTCAAGCGCTCTGTTAATGCTGATATGATTTATGCATTTATGATATGCCAAGGATTTAATGATGATATGCTTTAAATCATCAAAATTTAGAAATCAATTCAATATCAAATATTGATTCCATTTATCTCCATTGTGCAGAATTCACCTAAGTGAATTTTGACTCCTAATTCTAAGTTACTGAATGATCTTAGTTAAGATTATATAGAATCATTAGCTGAAAAAATTATATACACATAGTTGGTATGTTTTCAAGAAATATGAATTTAACACTTAATTTGTTTAATTACATTTATCGAAGTGCACGATGATAAGGGATAGAACCCGATCACAATGTATTCTCTTAAACTAAGCTGTTAAAAACTTTAATAACAAGCATACTTAGTGCTCTAAGAAGAATGATTTGAGATATTTAGTTTGTTTAACTGCACTTATCGAAGCGTACAACTATAAGGGGCATAACCTGATCACAGTTTATTCTCTCAAACTAAGTATTCTCATGCTAAGCTCTTAGGTGATCCTATCACAAGGGTCTAAGCTCAAGCATCTAAAGCTGATAAGGAGAATCTAAGTTCCTACCTCAAGATGTAAACAATAAGCTCTTCCTACCTCAATAGATTATTTTATAATATGGCTTAACAATTATTGAGTTATTTATACTAAAGCAAGATCATAATGATCTTTCACTTCTAGCATAAAGAAAGATCTAGACTTTATGAATTTTACTGATTTTCACAACTCTTATATTATTTAGGTTTGAGCTGATCAGATTAGATGGGTAAACTCATATGATCTCCACCTATGCTACAATCATGGGTTTCAATCATGTATATTATTAGGAATTGATCATTTTACTAATCCATAAGGTATTATGATTCATTATATGCTAAGCATCTTATTTAAGAGGAAATCAAGGAATAAAAGGACTAAGTTTGATTGAAATCACATAAATTCCTTAAAGATCTTAATACTTCTAATTCAATGATTTAAGAAAAATGCCAAATTAGGGTCTATTATTGGAATGCAAATTGATTTATCTTTCAATCAAGCTATTTTTATTAAAATGATTAATGATTTAGATCTTAATCAAGGTAAGTTAGGATTTAACTCTTAACTTAACTAAATCAAGATCACATGTTTAATTTATGGATTAATGATAAATCAATGAGTTATTGGTGTGTTATTGGTATCCATTTCAAGTTTTGGATTAAGTATTAATACTTAAACATTTTCTTTAAGATTCTTAGATTCAAATATTAATTAATGTTAAGTTAATTAAATCAAGTGTCCAAATAAATATGATAGCTCTCTAACATACATTCGATTACTATTGAAGCATATGAGCATAAATTTGCATAAAATAGAAAGTAATTAAGGCTAAACAAATCCTAAATCAAGTAAAATGGATTAGCATTTGATTACAAATCCAACTATTAAAAATTAATGAAATTTGATAAGTATATTCTATTTAACCATGTGATTAATTAGAGACTATATTTGCTAATTTTTATTAAGTATAACCCTAATTTTCACTAATCATGTATTTCTAAGATTATGGCATAATTAAGAATATAATAATCAAAGATTTAAGCCACCTAATATATGCATTCTACAAGACATTAGAAACATAATGACACTTAAATCAAGAGAATGGTTAAGTAAACAAGTTAATAAACCCTAATTAAGTTCTAAAGTAATTAGGTAAAATTAGAAAATCCAACCATTAAAAGTACAATATTATTTTATATTCTGATTCATTGTGTTTTTCTGAATAATTTGATTTATAATTTCATAGGATTATGATCAGTGGATCAAAACTTATTTACTTAATTTATTTTGCATTTTTCTAATTATATTTTCTTATGATTTAGTTAATTGGATTATTTTCCTTAAACAAAATAATTCTAATTAATATTATCAATATTGCACGGGCTCGGCCCATATCTAAAACACGTGGTTCGGCCGGGGCCCGAATAACCCGGGATTGTCACACCGCGCGGGACGTGGGTCGGCCCGACCCACACAGTGGCTTCATCCCCGATCCCTCATTCCCGACCTTAGGCCGATTAGGGAAACCCCAATCGCAAAATTCCCAAACATCCAGGCCATGGCACGATCAACCAAAGGTCGCTACACGTTCATCATGACTAGACGCATCGATTGGGGCCCAAATCCCCTTATGAAGAGGTCGGGACTCTCGGACCTTACTCACCCGAGACCTTACGTTATGGAGCTACTGTGGAGAGTCAATTCTTCCCACAGAGGCCGCTATTGATCTAGGGCTCGATCTTTACACCTTTAGGGAGGTGAGACGGATCGAGCCCCAAAGAAAACAAGGTCAGAGGTGGTCTGGATCACTGGGTCCTTACTCGAACCCAGCCTCACTAAGGAACCTTAGCCTGATCGATCAATTCGATCGACCGGGACTAACTTAGGCCTTGAAAATGCATGCATTGAGTTCGCCTAATCTAGGATAACGATTGTGAATCAAAATGAGGTAAGTGTTGAGATGGAGCAGCGCTCCGTTGTCGCTTGACCCGGGCCCCCCAGAACGGGTAAATCGGTTTTAGGGTAGGTTGGCAAATATTAATTGCTGGGATCCATTATGTGCAATTATCCCAATTTAATTTAAATTGAATTATAGTCCAAATGACCTCCAAAAATTCTCAAATCTTTACCCCTAGTTAATTTAGGTGTGAGAAATTCAAGAATACAATCAGATTTTAAATATGGGGTCAAAATATTTTAAGTCTTAATTAGGGTATCTAGATTGATCAAATGATTACATTGACCTAGAGAAGTCTAATTGACCCCAAACTTTCAGGATTAGCTTAGAATGATATATTGAATGCAATGGAACTTTAATTAAGATATAAATAAGCTTAAATTAAGCTAGGTAACAATCTATACAATGTCGCGGAATACAATCCCAAATATGAATTTACACAATATAGCACAGACACAAATATTTATGTGATTAGATGAATTTTATTGGGCGGAGAAAAAGAATTTCTTGCTATAATCAAATATGGATACAACATATTTTAGGTTCAAAACCCTCTCATCAATGGATTTTACAGCCCTAAACAGTAACCAGCCCTCAATGAATGAATGATAAAAATTTTATGTTCTAGGTTTAAATTTTTAACTTTTTTTTTTTGATGGCTCTCTTATTTAGCTCATAAAAAAATACAAAATAATATTTTATCGGTACACTACAAGAGGCATCTCTTTCTCTATGAAAGTGCCGAAAATTCTGGCAAGGCGATGAAGTTTTGATTCAGCATTAATTTTGGCCAACATTATCCTGTCCACTGCTTTTGAAGGAAGTGCCAAACTTATAATTTTCAGAAAAAAAAAAAAAGCAAAAACTGCTAAGATTAACGTCAGTTAAGAACACGAATGACCACGAACAGATAATGGGGGCGGCGGTTAAATGAAGTCTAAGGAAATCCACAGCCTTTCCCTTCCTAATTTAAGTATTCCTTCGATCTCCCTTTCTTTATAACACAGGCATCTGCAGAATCCCACTAAAATATGATGCAAATTTTTGTAAAGGGAAAATGGACATGAAACGCATTCCCCTGTTCTTCCTCTTCATTTTCTTCGAGTTTTCTTGCCGCTTCGCCGGCGGGAGGCCTCCGGCGATCACCGGAAACTTTAACGTTAAGAAGTTTGGCGCTCGGGCTGACGGTCGATCTGACGATAGCACGGTTCGTCTTCCTCTCTTTTTCGAATGTGGCTTTAATGTGCATGATCTAACAAATGAAGAATAATAATTAAGGCGTTCCTGGAATGTTGGAAGGCGGCTTGCGGATCTTCTGGTGCGGTCAACCTTATTATACCACTAGGAACCTATCTCTTAGGCCAGACTAAGTTCAACGGCCCTTGTAACAATGTTCGCTCCATCACAGTTCATTTACAGGTATGTGTTCTTTTAATATGATCATATTAGAATAACGATAACTTTTCATATC
Source organism: Gastrodia elata (assembly GCA_016760335.1). NCBI lineage: Eukaryota > Viridiplantae > Streptophyta > Magnoliopsida > Asparagales > Orchidaceae > Gastrodia > Gastrodia elata. The sequence goes on from CM028669.1 coordinate 129,301,192, forward strand.
ATTTAGGATATGAAGCTTCGAATAGCTCAATATAAGATAATTTTCTTCTTTTATATTAAATACATTTTGTTTGCAGGGAACCCTGAAGGCCACGACTGACCTTAATAAGTACGGCAGTGCTTCATGGCTGGAGTTTGGGTGGGTCAATGGGCTAACCCTAATGGGAGGAGGTGTGATTGACGGGCAGGGAGCGGCTTCCTGGTCCGTCAATAGGTGCCCTAAAGAAAAGAACTGCAAGGTCCTCCCAACTGTAAGTAATCCTTAATTACTTAATTAATTAATGCAGGGGCGGGCATAATATGGAATGGAAATGCCGCTGCAGAATGTGCTGTTCGTGAACACGGTGAACACGGTGGTGAGAGGCATCACGTCGATGAACAGCAAGTTCTTCCACATCGGCATTTTAGGGTGCAGGAATTTTAAGGGGAGTTACATTAAGATCAGAGCTCCTGGAAACAGCCCCAACACAGATGGCGTGCACCTGGAGCGGAGCTCGGGCGTGACTTTATCAGGCTTGACTATTGGGACCGGAGATGACTGCGTCTCCATCGGCCATGGATGCTCTGATGTTACCTTATCCAGCATCAGATGCGGCCCCGGCCATGGCATCAGGTTTTCTATTTCTTACCCTCTCAAAAAACCCTCGATCTTGTCAATTTTAAAGTCAGCTTCATATCTCTTACTTTGTTTATATTTTGTTAATTCTTGCTCTTTAATAATTTACTGATATTGATTAACCAGTTATTCTCTACCTCTCAATAGATTTGAAGCAAGAAATGTTTGATAAATACATATGTAGAAGCTTGGGATTGATTTAAATAACACATGAAACATGAACATATATGATTTTTGTTCATAAACTCACTAAGCGAGTGATCATGGCATGAAAGTTTGCTTATTTCTTATACATTAGAGGGTGCAAGTTGGACAATCTAATAACAAAACAATGGTTATTCTATACATTCTACTATTGTAAGAAGTTATGAAATCAAGTGAGCATCTTAAATCAACTTGATTCTCTTGTCATAAGATGAAGAAGCATTATTGAAATGAATACATTTAGTATGGCCATATAAAGGTTATCCTATTGAAACTAAGGAAGCAATGTTAAGATTGTATTCATTGAAATAGTATTAGATTGTGCTATTGATGTTGTTGTAGTATTCATGCATTATTATATTTGTAAATTTCAGTCTTGTAATTTTGGAAAGGATAGACATGACTCTTAAGTAAATAACTTCAAAGAAAGGGGAGAGAGTATAGCACATGAGAAGTCAAACATGAGTATATATTAACAATATTCCTTAATACAAGAAAATATTTTAGGAGTTTAAAATAAATGAAAAGTCTAATGATAAGTATAATAGATGGATGCATGACAATGCTATCATGAAAAAAAACAATATTATGACAAAATTATAAAAGAGATAGTTTATCATATTGCTAAATATAGATCACCATATTAATCATTCTATTATTTGCAAAATAGTTAGAACATACATTCAATGAATGTTATTTTAATATTTCCCATTGTGCCACTGGAGAAGGAAGTATTTGTTATGAAATTTCTAGGTTTTGTAAATATAGAAAATAAATGAAAATTTGTTAAATAAGAAATTATCTTAAGTCTCTAAAAGTATCAAAAATTATAGTATGCTTAATTTCATGTTATTCTTTTAGAACATTATAAATAAAGAAACAAATTTATCATAGTTACAATTTTCATGCATTAAAGATTTTTAAGATAGGCATATATTTTATTTTAATTGGAAGCTTATGCATATTTTGAATCTATCATAGATCTAATTTGAATATTATTAAAGGTAAAAAAAAATTATTAAAATTTTAAGATGAGATTTAGGTTCTCAAAAAAATGATGATCAAAATTAAATTTACCTAAAAGCTAAAAATTATAATAAAAACTCTAATATTCAGGTTTGAAGAAAACATTAGAGATTCAAATTAATAACAAACAATTAAAGGCACCAACAACTTAGATTTAAATTTTTATTTTAATTGGATGTGTAGGATTTACCAAATAAAATATTGCCTATTTAGATGTTTTTAGTACTAACTTGATTATAAACATTGAACCGAATTGTTTTATAATTTTTATTCTTAAAACGTGTTTAAATTGATCATATTTTCTTAAGCGCAATTACAAAAATTAATTATAATGTTAGCAATTCTCTACAAACTTCAAAATAAAACTAGTTTTATCATGCCAAAATAAAATTATATATATATATATATATGTTTTAATATTTTTTAATATTTTTGTTTTGCTTTTTTACTTCAGTGTCGGGAGCTTGGGGAGGTACAAAGGAGAAAAGGATGTGACAGGAGTAGTTGTGAAGAATAGCATGATAACAGGAACTACCAATGGCCTCAGAATCAAAACATGGCAGGATTCTCCCAGCTTTTCTACTGCGACAAACATGACTTTTGAAAATATTATCATGAATAATGTGGGAAAGCCAATTCTCATTGACCAGCAATATTGTCCCTATGCCAAATGTGATGCTTTGGTAAGTAAGAGTATGCTGATTTCTCTTTTATTTGTTTTATGTTTAGCACCAAATTGCAAATAATTTGTTAAAATATTTGTTGAAGGCCCCATCTCGAGTGAAGATCAGTGACATCAAGTATAAGAACATAAGAGGCACCAGCAGTCAGTTGCAGGCAGTGACACTAAGTTGCAGCAAAGGAATGCCCTGCAAAGAAGTGAGTTTGCAGGATGTGAGACTCAAATATATAAGCAAATCTCTGAATTTTCTCACCTCAAAGAAAAGCCTAACCTCTTCTTGCTTCAATGTGAGGCCTACTTTCAGTGGAGTTCAACACCCCCCACCATGCTATTAGCAGCTAATCAATTCATGATTTATTGACTACCCAATTAGGTAGGATTTTTAAAATGATTTCATGCCTTGTTTGTTGTATTGTAAATTTTTTTATCATTTGTATTTTTCTTTAAGAGGTGGTGGCAAAAGTCACCCTTTTGTTATTTATTAATGAATCTAATATCTTATGATTATTTTTAAATTAGGATTTTGAAGAATATTTTTTGTAGAATGTGAGAGCATAGGCCCAAATCACTCTTCAAAAATGAGAAACTGAATCTTGAATGCAATTGTAGCAACAATCAAGACTAGTAGCCATCCAGAGTTGAAATTATAAAGCACACTATTAAAGTCTGTTCTTGCCCAACAATAAAGAAAATGAGAATGGAACATAGAAGTTAGCCCAATAAAACATTTAGAACATCAAGCAACATATAAGAACATACAAGCTTTTGTAGGATACTTCATCAATAACTAAATAATGAATCTACCAATTGTCCACAATGAAGAAAAGAGAACCATACCTAAATTTTGACAAGCTTCCACCATATAGAACTAAAAAGCAATCAACGAAGAAAGAGTAGGGAGAAACAATTATAGTGATGGTAATCACTACATGAATTTTCAATATTTAAAAGATTGCCACAACTTAAAACCACATTTTTAATTTAATACTTAATTATCTTTTGTAATGAAGTAACCAAACACACTTATTGGAGATCATTCTCTTATTTATCTCATACCTACTATTGAAGTAACGAAATTAGTTGTAGCGCCCCGCCTCGTCGCCGCACGCAAAAGAGATAACATAATCAATTTCGGTGGCGGAGCAGTGCGTCACTCGGAAAGGAATTTACCATCTTCCCGAATAGCTGAAAAAAAACTTATCTGAAGGGTTGCTGACTCAACCTCAAAAGAGGGTCGAGAGCTAATACTTAAGATAAGAGTAGTATCCTTATCCTAAGTATTAGGCAAATATATATATTGGATTTAAGATACAATATGAAGAATCCAATATATGTATAAGATATCAGCATTTTCAATTTATTGATCATATTACAATACTAAGTATAAGTAATATATAAATAGAGTGCAGAAGCTAAGCATACATCCATAAACATTCATCACAGAAACTGAATGAAAATATTTATCTCATAATAGAAAAGTAAATACATCCAGAAATTATTACAAATGGTTTATTGAAACTGAAATAAAATCTAAGTACTGAATTGAGAATAATAACTAAGCAAAACAGTAAAGCTGGAGAAGAGTCCACTAGTGCTCCACGAATTCCTCATGGATCTTTTGAGTATCCACATGATCTGGCTCCACTAACTGCTCTGGATCTAGCAAATTTTTGGATCCCAAAAGTACCACGTATTAGACAATGAGTCTAATACAATGAAACTAATCTAAACAATTCTGATATTTAATAAATATTTAAGTAATGTAAACAATACACTGCTAAAAACTATAAAATAGATAAAAGTCTAAACTGTATAAAACTGAAGTAATGTAAATCTGACGGGATACTGAGTACTGAAATAGAATAAAAATAGTATATGATCTGAAACTGAGTAAATAACATATAAGACTATGTTGAATGCCATCGAAGTCATGCATCTGTATATGCCACAATATTGTATGCCATTGATATGCAACTGAAATATCATTGAATTGCTATGAGTAGTACGGTCCAATGTTTACATACATCATGTTGGGAATACAGTTTACTGTGATGTCAATGCATCCTGAAATTCCACGGTTGATGTATGCAATATTTCGTAACCCATAAATTATCACTGATACTCATACACCATACATCATACTTATATTTATGCTCATGTCTCTTACACTACATATCTTAAAATCCAAAATTCTAGAAAATGCTATAAAATTAGATAATGAATCAAAAGTCTCCATTATGCAGAATCCATTTAAATAGATTCTGACTCCTAGTTCAAATTCCAATAATTAGTTTTAATTAGGATTTTACTTAAAATTATCAGTTAGAAAGATCGTATACACATATTTAGTATATTTTAAAGAAAAGTTATGCTGAAATTCATGTTTTATTTATTAATCTTATTTTGATCATCAAGATCATCAAGATCTTACATATTCAACATCTATGCTAAAATTTATAAGTTTTATTTATTAAGCTTATTTTGATCAGATCAGATGGGTAAACCCATCTGATCAATACCTATAGTACTATTATGGGGTATAATCGAGAGTATTATTAAGATTTGATCTTGTAATAAATCAACATAGTTTTATAATTATCTTCATGCTAAGAGTCTTATATAAGAGAAAATCAAAGATCTTAAGGTACATGTTCAGACAATAAATCACATAAGTTCCTTAATAATCTTAGTACTTCTAATTCAATATTTTTAAAATCAATATCAAATCAGATATATTATTAAAATTATGCAAGTTGAATTATCTTCCAAACAAGTTGATTAATTAAGTGATTAAGGGTGTAGATCTTAATCAGATAGGTTAGGGTTTAACCCCTAACTTTACCAAATTAAGATCAATAGTTGATTTATAGATCAATGATAAATCAATGCATTATTGGGATATTATTGATGACAAATTTTAGATTTAGGTTAAATATCATTTACTTAATTAAGTTAATAAGATTCTTATGTTCAAATATATTTTAATATCAAATTGAGTAAATCAAGGTGTCCAAATTAATATTAAAGTTCTCTAACATACATAAATATTATATTGATTAAAATAACGAGTAATTAAGGCTAATCAAATTTTAAATCAAACTAAAAGGGATTAGCACTTGATTACAAACCTAAAACACTTAAGTTTCATGCTGTTTGGTTATTAAGTTCTACTTGGTCATACAAGTAATCAAAGATTCTAATATTTTCATTTGGCACAAAGTATTCAAGCAATTCTTTATGAGATTTTGAACATAACATTTAGGGTAAAATGATAGATTTCCCATTAAAATTCACATACACATTCATACAATGCTTAATATTACTAAATTCAGGTTTGATTTTGATATATTTCGGCCCCATTAGGGTCCTAGAGTCATTAGAATACTAAAAATCACAAATCCGGGCAATTTCGAACACTTCTGGGCACTTTCGGGCATTTATGGACGCTACGCCGCGATGTGGCGCCTTCTGACCAAAAGCTAGGCGCTACGACGCACTGTCGCGCGTTGCGGCGCGCTGCAGCGCTTTTAGGCATTGCAGCAAATTTCAGCGATGTGGCGCACATCAGCGCTTTCAGGCGCTGCAGCGTGCTACGGTGCCAGGCTTCTCGAGAGCTGGATGCTACGTCGCATCGTAGCGCTCTCTGGCTGAGAGCCAGGAGCTACGGCGCACAACAACGCTCTTAGGCGCTGCGGTGTATTTCAGTGCTGCGACACATTTAATTTAATTTCATCAAATTTATATGCCGATGTGGCACGCTGTGGCGCGTGACAACGGGTGCAACCCGAGACTCGGGCGCTACGACGCGCTATAGCGCCCGACGGTGATTTCGCCTGTGCGAAAATCATGACAGGTGATTTTTTGCACTCAAATACTCCTAATTTTGGGCACCTCACGGGTGTTGCCATATACCAATGGAAAATTCATTCTGAAACCCTTCCATTGATACTTAAATTAGCATGAACGAATCATTATAACGAACATAAATTAAAGCCCTAGCTACGGGTACACAAAATTTCACAGTTTTTGACAGAAATTTTAATGGAGAACTTGAGCTTCAATCGAACTCATTGAGTCTGATTGAGGCTCGACGATCATATCTAGCTTCCATATAACAGCTAATTGAAATGATATTCACTATACTTTGATAAATAATGAAGAGAGTAGCCAAGGAAAAGTGAAGCAAATGGATACCTTAGCATTGGAGGAAGATCTCAGATTTCAGCAGAAGCTTGGAGGAAGAAGAGACCTTAGCTGAGCAAAAATGGAGGGAGGAGGAGCAGAGCTTCCTCTTAAAGGAGAAGGAGAAGGGCTTGACCTTAGCAAAAAGGAAAGGTATGGCTGAGATGGAACTTGAGTAGGAGAATGGAGAGGGGGAGAATACTCCTTGTGTGCGATAAGGAGAAGAGGTGACGAACATAGGGATGGAGCTGAACGCAGGAATGGGCAGGCAGGTCCCATGAGACGGGAGGAAGAATGAGAAAAGAAATGGAAATAAATATTTATTTTTTTTGTAATTTTTTTAATTTATTAAAAATTCAGATTAAATAAACGTGCTCTGAAAATCTAAAAAATTCACTCATAGCTAATTTGGGGGTGAAGAATTCAACGAAGAAGGCGGATTTCGATTCCAATGATTATTTAATTATTCTATTTTTCGGTGCATTTAATTACATTAAAATATTCGTGAAAATTCAATGACTTCCAAACACGTCCAAAACATCACCCCTAGCTAATATGGGGGTGACGATCGCAACGGTGAAGTCAGATTTTGATTCTAAGGTCCATTTAAATACCTCAATTTCCTAATTAATTAAATATATTAAAATATTCCAATTATTTGATTAAGTTCCAAATTGCTCCAAATCTTCGGGTATTGGTTCTAATGACTAAATGAACTCAATAGAATGATAATTAGGTTGCGATTAAACTGAGATTAGGCTAAGTAACAACCTATGATTGTTACACTAGTGCACATAAATTTTTATATTTATAAGCTCACTTATTAGTAATATTCTAGTATTTAGATGAATATGAGCAGCTAAAACATAACTGCTTTTGAGTCGATGATGCATTAAAACTTGACCAAAGTAGAGTTATAGAGAAGTAGCGTGTGTTAATTGACCTACCAAAACTTTTTGAAGTTGAAGCATATCAGCAAAAGGGAGAAAGTGTTTTGTCCAACTATTCAACCGAACTTATCAAGACATGAAATCAACAATATTTAGGAGATTATACTACAATTTTAAGGTAGTTAAATGGAACTTTTGTTAGGGAAAGATTAATAGCATTTACAAGATAATGCTGATTCAGCACACTCTTAAAGAAAAATAATAGAGAATTTCCCATGATTTCAAAATTAGAGGCATTTTTAAAGAGTTAAAGATAAATTTTGAGGCAAAGAATAATTGCTAATTGTAGCTTCACCTGCACAAAGGATATTATTTATTTAAGGATGAGAACAACTAATTTACCAAGGATGATTAGAGAATTAGGATTGCTCCCCCACCATTTGGCTAAGAATGAAAAAATTAGATATTAAAAAATAGAGTAAACAAATAGGAGGAAAGAAGACATACTTACATTAATTTTTTTTTGGAAGAAAAAGCCACATAAAGAATCATTATTGATGACAAAACTGTACATTAGTGATATATGTCTTAACCCTCTCAATAAAAAAGCAAAAAAGGCTAACAACAATCTTTAAAACTTAAAATTCTTGATAATAAATTTTGCATTGAAATGCTTTCTTCAAACATATCAAGAGAATAATTTCAATATCTTAGATGATATATAAATGTTATTAGAGATAAGTTATACTATAAGATATTGTCTATATGATTAATTTTAAGAATTAGAGCGATAGACTCTTGAGTAAATCCAACATGAAACTTAAATATGTGAACGAAAGTTGCTCACATTAGTAACAACCTGAGAACCAATTGCATTCTAATTAGTTATAAAGAGATCAAATGAATCCATCAAGACCTAGAGAAACATTGATGTTAATACCCTTAATAGCACGGATAACCTCTTTAATTGAAAAATAAATAATTAAACCATCCAGGACATGTAAATCCAAAGCAATATAATTGAGCATCTCTTAAGATAAACCTTAAAAGAATTGTTATAAAATAACATGAAATGATTATGAGCAAAATTAATCGTTGAATCTTTATCATCATTACATAGAGTATTTTAATAAACTATGAGCTTCTTTTGTTCTTGAGGTGCTCGTATAAATCTTCTCTAAAGCTGAGTCATGAAATCGTATCCCATAATTAAATTAATTCAAATTCCTTTTAGATGAGCGTTCACAAGAACACTAAATAAGTTTAGTATAATTATAATCAATTTGTTATTGTTGTTATTGTTGTTGATGATTATATTGTTGTTGTTATTTTTGTTATTGTTACTGTTGCTGATGATGTTGTTGGTTTTGTTATTGTTATTATTGCTATAAAAGAAGATTGAGAAATGTATGCCAAGCTATAGGAATTGTGATGCAATTACATGAGACCATGATATGTGTCTGTATATTTTTCTAATCAAGCGCAAGGTATTCATCGTGACTCTGAGCCATCCTATTGGATATTACTAAATACATAAAATCTATTGATGTGTACAAGCCATTCATTATTTACCCTACAAAAGACTTAGTGTTTCAACACTCTATTTACACTTTTTAGAAGTTTATTAAAAATTTAATAACATTTTAAAGATTTATTTAAGAAATTTAAGGACCTACTATTAATAATAAAGGAATCAAGCATATAGTCTAAAGATAATAAGACTTCCATCTTATCTCTATATGAGAGCAAATTATTTACAATATTATTATTAAAAATAGCATTGATTCACCAAATGAAGATATTATTAGTAAACTCTGTATAAAATAAATGATCAACTATTGAGCAAGATATTCCCTTTACTGATCTTATGGCTGATGCACCTCAATAGCTACCATCCTCTCTGCATGATTTTATACAATGTGGCATATTCATTCCTCCACTCAATCAGACTATTACCATCATACAACCTTCACTAGCATGATGGTATCAATACTTTTTTTGAACTTCTCGGTGGACATATTCAAATGACTAAAATAGTTTGAGGCTATTATAGGCATGATATTTAGGATGTTGATTGATGACATGATTGTTAATGTTCATAACATAAACCCATATTAACAAGACATATTTTATATTATCTCTCCACAACAATAGAAAGTATGTAGTTTGTACCCATAATTACCACTTCTCATTCAACTATAATTGTGTTTAAATAAGTTCCATTTGACTAATTAAATTGTAAAATGTTATTTTATGATCTAATTGATTTATATTTTAAAAAGGGTTGCTACAGTGCCCAACTGGGGCTCATTACACGTCCCTGACTAATAAATAAAATAAAAAATTTAATTGTTGCAATGCACTTTTTGCTCGCGTGGTGGGGAAATTTGAGGGTCGATGACGTTTTTGCAACAATTGCTCAATGCACTTTGACTACACTTTGGACAACATAAATTTCCCATTTTGAATTCAGGTTTTTTTTAAAATTTATATTATAATCCTTTACTCCATTCTAATGCACCACTCATGACCACTTTATAAGTAGCAAGTACTTGCATACCTTGACTATGAATTAAATTCATTCTCTAGCTCATCATGCATACACAAATTGTTTTTTGAAAGCAAGTATACATCAATGCTTAGAAGCTATAATAAACACTTCATATAAAATATCTAAGTCAGGTTATCCTTCAAATTCTGATTATCTTAGACTTCGTCATTTTATAACCTAGTCATTAAGAAGATAATAATTAGCTCTCATTATCTTTAAAGCCAATCTCTTACTTCAAATGACATAATTACTCAAAAGAATGTTGTAAATGCTAGCCAATAACTATTTGAAATATATATTCACTCTATCATTATTAACTTCTCTGTGCTGAAAAAAATCGAGCACTGTAGTGGAAGCGATTTACGCTCTCAAGAATCTGGGCTGCGTTGACGATTACCAAGCAATATACAAAATCACAAACTCAACAAGATAAAGATCACACACATATATGCATTAAAACCACAAGCACATCTAAAATACAATTTACATGGAAAATTAATAATGGGAAAAACTATAGAGCCAGATCACATAGAAATTTCCACTATGAATCTTGAAGAGTACATAATTACAAAGAGCTTCACCTTAATAAGAAACACTAGCTCTTACTTTAGTATAACTCCCCGTACTATCGCGCGCGCAAAGGAGTTAACAATTGGCGGCGGAACGGTGCGCTACTCGGAAAAGACTGCTGAACCACCCCGAATAATCGCTGAATAATGAGCAGCTGGACTAATCTTTAAGATAAGCGTAACGCCTTATCTTAATTATTAGACAATATAGTATATACATTGGATTATGAGTGAAATATGAGGAATTCAATATATATATATGTGTAAATAGCATTTCCAGTATGCTGATCACATCACAATACTAAGTATAAGTAGTAAGAAATATAGAGTACATAAGCTAAAGCATACAACCAGATCATCCATCACAGAATCTAAGTGAATCATATATCCCATAAAGAAAAGAAAATACATTCAAATGTAATACAAATAGCCTACTTAAATGAAATAATAGAAAATAGTATAATAAATGAACTAAAAGTAGACTAATTCAAAAAGGTAAATGCTAATGTAGAGTTCGCTAGTGCTCCACAAACTCCTATTAGATCTCCAGTGACACCTCCTGAACTAGCTCCACAGGCTGCTCTAGATCTAGCAAATTACCGAATCCTAATAGTACCACGTGTTAGACAATGAGTCTAATACATCAAAAAGCTATTCTAAATAGTTATAGTTATCTAAGTTTAACCCTTAAGTAATAAAATAATGCTACAAAAAAGCACTAAAATAATTGAAGTCATAAAACTGTACAAAACTAAAATAACATAAAATAATAAACTAGTGAAAAGTAAAGTTTTGAGCTGAAATCTATAAAGTACTGAAACGAGAAAATACTGAAATCAAACTGTGTTGTATGTCACTGTGTATGCATTTAAATATGCCACTAATTTATGATACAATTATGCATTTGGTGCCACATGCACTCTAAAGAAATTATAATATCCATGATGTATGTTGCATCCCGTAGGTCCTACCATTATTGATGCATGCTGCATCCTATATTTCATAATGCTTTTATGCTTGTGCAATTATGCGAATGATTTCAATTCAACATGATTCATAAAATCATTGAAAAATAGAAATCCATTTTAAGAAAATAATTATTTAACACAATTCTTAATTTTTATAATCATCCTAACAAGCACATATGCTTGTATCTGCTGAATTCAGAATCTATCACAATTCTAATCATATATTTCTAAATAATCACATGTGTAGAGTACATGTACATATGAAGTAATTATTTAACAATGTAAACATAAATTTTTTAGTTTATTTAATTGCACTTATCAATGCGCATAAAAATAAGATGATGAAATCATTTTACAGTTTATTCTCTTAAACTAAGATATTCAATACCATAATTGATACATTACTTTGAGTACATTTTAAGAAAGGTAACATAAATCACTTAGTTTGTTTAACTGCACTTATCAATGCATACAAAGATAGGGGGACGAAACTCTTTTACAGTTTATTCTCTCAAACTAAGATGTTTAATATCTTAATTAAATATACTATAAAAGTGGGATGTTTTTCCTAAACTGAACTGCACTTATCGATGTGCACAAGGATAAGGGAACGAAGCCCTTTTACAATCTTATTTAGGATAAATCAACCAATTTTATGTCATACTGAATTAAATCAGTTATATGGACATGCACTGAAATCTCCACATGATAATAATACTAATATTATTATTTCTAAACTAACTAATTTAAATATAAGGAATATCAGACTAAATGAATCTACACTCTCTTATGGTGAGTCCTACTCAAAGGTTACATGGATGTGATATGAAAGTCACTCAACTTAGGATGCAACCACATAAAAGAATCTTGTTTTAGAGTTTTTGGGTTACTCTACCACAAGGATCTAGGTTTAGAATCTAAGGATTTTAAGGGTTTATCTAAGCTTCTACATCAAAATAAGATAATAAGCACTTCCTACCTCAATAGTTTATCTATTTAAAGGTCCATCAATTAATGAATCTGAACCTTTAACATTTCAATCTTAAAATTCTAAGTACTAAAATATGCAATTATTCAAGTTGTAAACTAAGTTATACGATTTCACTTAAGATTAACATACTAAGCTGGAATATACAAATCAAATGAGTAAAGCCATCTAATTATAGCTTAAACTACAATTATAGATATAATCATATGAATTATTAGGAATTGATCATTTCATAAATCAATCTTATTTTAAAATTCAATTTATGCTAATGATTTTCTTAAGAGAAAATAAAAGATCTAAATGTTAGATTTAGATAATCAATCATATGAGTTTGTTATAAACATAAGTTCTTCTAGTTTAATGGTTTAAAATCAAATGATAAATCAACAATTGTTATTGGAGTTATGCAAGTTCCATATTTAAATTGACCAAGATTTGAGTTTTAATCTAACCAAACTAGGGTTCAACTCCCAAATTAACTAAATTAATATTGATTGCATAATTATTAATCAATTTAAAAATTAGCAAGCTTATTATCCATTATTGATGTCCAATTCCAAGTTAATTCAATTATTGATTTAATTAAGCACTTCTTTAAGATTTTTTAAGGTTTAATTATTAATTAATGTTAAATTTCTTATTCAAATGTCCAAATCAAAGTTAGGATTTTCTAACATGCATTATACTGTTAATAAGTCATACAAACATTACATTACTCAAAAATAGAAAATAATTATAGCTAAACATTGCTTTAATTACCATTTGGCACAAAATATTTAAGAGAATCCCTTAGGAAATTAGAACATGCCATTTACGATAAAAAATAGATTTTATATTTTGGTATATTTTTACATTATTAAGGTTATAGAGTCCTAAAAATACGAAAAATATCAAATTTGGGCAAAATTGGGCAGTTCTGCGCGCTACTGTGCGTTGGAGCGCCTCCTGATCGAGAGCCAGGCACTATGGCACCATCCAACTTGAGACCTGGGTGCTACGATGCGCTATAATGCCCCATGGCTGAGAATCAGGCACTACAGCGCGTTGTGGCACCTGACAACCCAAGACTCGAGTGCTCCGACATGTTGCAGCGCTTTCAAGCGCTGCTGCGGTGCCAAATTTCTCGAGACACGGGCGCTACGGCACGGTGTAGCTCTCCCTGGCCGAAAGCCAGGCGCTACTGCGCACGGTAGCGCTCGATGATGATTTTGCCTGGGCAAAAATGGAGCGTGTTCCCTTTTGCACTCAAATACTCTCGATTTGAGGCATCTCAAGTGTGGTGCCATATATCGATAGAAAGGTCTTTCCAAGACTAAAATTAGTTCTAATTAATAAATATCAGAAATTAGAACTTAAATTAGTCCTAATTAACTAGGGTAACAACTTGGGTTATTACAATTACATCACTGCACTTTCCAATATATACACATATCCAGTAGTGCTCCGTCAGCTATCAATATCACTTGTAAGATTTGAGTCTACATAGCTTTCTAGATAAATAGCAGATCTACCAATGCAAAGTGCTTTGCCCCTATATCCACTTGACTGCATCCTAATGGTGCTTCCCTAGATTTCCCATGAATCTGCTAGCCACTCCCGCTACATGGGCAATATTCGGTCTCGTGCAGATCATCAGATACATCAAGCTTTCAACCACTAAAGCATAAGGAACTTTCAGCATGTGTTCCTTCTCCTCTTTAGACTTCAGCATATGTTACTTTGATAAATTAAAGTGACTTGCTAGGGGAGTGCTCACTAGCTTTGCCTAGCTCAAGTTGAATCTTTTTAGCACATTTTTAACATAGACTTTTCTCCTTATTGATTCTTATCCCAATAATCTACTTGTCCAGCCCTAAGTCTTTCATGTCAAACTCTCTTAATATCAGCTCCTTCAGTATCCTTATCTCCTCCATGTCTGATCCTACAATCAACCTATCATCCACATACATTAACTAAATGATATAGGATAACTTAAACTATTTTATGTAGCAATAATGATTCATCTAGCACCTCTTATATCCAGATTTAGACATGAACCTATTGAATCTCTTGTACCATTTTCTTGGCACTTATTTTAATTTGTTGAGGCTCTTCTTGAGCTTGACACTAGCTCAACTTTCCTCTCTCTTAAGCCTTGTACCCCTCAGGTTGTTGCATGTATAACTTTTCTTCAGTTCTTCGTGAAAAAAAGCAATTTTAATATAGATTTGCTCCAAATGTAAATTCTCAACTGCAATGATATTTTGCACAATCTTGATGGTTTTCATCTTCATAACTAGGGCAAAGATCTCACTATAGTCAATCCCATGCCGCTGCTGGAAGCACTTTACTACAAGCCTCGCCTTGTAACGCTTGCTCACATCGTGTTCTTCCTTCACCTAGTAAGCTCACTTATTTTGAAGGGCCTTCTTCACACCTGGTAGAGGTGTAACTATCCCAATATTGAGTAGAAATTAAACTCAGCATTGGCGCATCACCTTAACATCTAATATCTAATTAGAGAAAAGCTAAGTAAATACTAGATGCTAAGTTTGGTCAAGGATCATGAAGAGGATCTTAAGTTAAGATGAGGAAGGTAGAAGGATAAAATGTATGAATGGAAGTAATTTCAATTATATGTAAGTAACGTGTAGTTACAATTATAAGCAAAAGAAGTAAAATATGTGAATATAAATACTTGTAATTTACATAAGTAAATGGTAGTTGCAATCATATGTATTAGTAAGAGTTTAAAGTAATTGAAATTACATATATGAAAATAGCATTTGCAAGTAGTATTAAAAGTGAATATTCATATATAATAATATTGGTTTACAATTTGAAATGCATGTGTAATTATGCTACAAGTAAGGATAGATACAATTAATTACTTGTAACAAATGACTTTATAAGTATGAAATATTTATACAATTTATTCATCCAAACCAAGCATTTAGTAAAAGAACTAAGTCCATCACAAAATTAATAAAGGTAAAAGTAAAAGTTTAAGTTATTACATGCTATTTAATTTAAAGAATAAGTAAAAAGAAGTTCTCTCTCACTTAAAGTAAAGACAAGAAATAAACTTTTAAGCAAAAATAATTATAATAACCTTAAGCACTTGGTCCAGCTCCACTTACATTCAAATGCACCTGGTCTATCATATTTTGGCATTTAAATATGATAGGGCAAAGTCAATAAAAAGAAAAGTATATTTAGACTAAACAGTCTAAGCACATTTTAAGATTAGGCTAAATATTTTAATAATTTGATTGGATATCACAAGATAGTTTATAATATGAAAGTAAGCAGTAAATCAAATGAAAGAATTTAAATAAGTAAAAAAAAAAAGGAAAATAGTAAGAAAGATAATTGAAAAGCAAAGTGAGTAAGAATACTCACAAGTTTAGACATTCTAACCTGCAAATATAGTAAAGGTAAAATCATCCTAAATATACTAGAAAAGTACTAAAGTGTATATGAAAATAAATAAAATTAAGCATGTATATATTCAATAAACTCATGCTAAGTAAAGAAAAGAAGATAATGAAACATTTAAATGAAATTATAGTAACATTCACTGTAATCTAAATGAACTATAAATAAGTAAAGTACAATACTAAAAATATAAAAAGTGCAAAGCATAGTAAATGAAACAAAATCTTAGACTATAAGTCTAAGAGATACATAGCCTAGAACTATGAAAAGTAAATATAGCTTGAAAGCTATAATGATATCTCACAATCTATAACATTGTAAAAGAGCTCATATTTTATTAAATTGAAGTTATTTTGTGAAAGTATTCATTCTACGGGCAAATATAGAATGAAGCGAGGAGTTAAGCACGTCTTCCTAATAAGTAAATAAAAGAGGGGTTCAAAATAAATAATACTCACATTCACTCTCTGAGAATGTGAGGTCTCCTTATTACTCATAATTAGTTTGCCCTTAGCTTAACCAACATTGCAAACCCCTATAGTCTTAATGTGAAAGTTTAATTTATGCATAATATCTTATATGAATGTGTGAAGTAAAATAGGCTCAAAGTTAAGTAAGCATTCAAGGAAAAATTCAATAATTGTAAACTATGTGATATCAAAATTATTTAATTATAATGATCTACTTAATGATTGAAACTAATTGAGCTCTCAATTTACTTAGAGATACTGATCTCAAGTCAATTGTAAGTATCATAAGTAATTGGGATTTTGAAATATAGTGGTTTGATTTCATTTTATGAGATGGCAAAATAATTTATAAATATAATGATACTAAATGAAACTAATCATATTCCTATCCTAAACCATTTGATTTAAATTAGTTAATTAAATCATGACTTAAAAAACTAGTTAAGAAAAGGTTAGTTATAAAATTATCATATTGGGATAAGATGAAAGTTAGGTTCTACAAGCTCAACTCATCTAATTAGGTTGTATTGGAAGTATCTAATCAAATCTATTATTAATCTAATTAGATTGAAGTAGTTTGGAAAAGATCTAAGTGTATAGGAGAGAAAGGGATTGTAAGTTATAAGCCTTATAATTTTTATAAGTGGAAGGTTAATGAAATCAATATGATTCATAAACTATACTAATAAATTAAGGATTCCCAATCCAATTCTTTAAAGAACTTAAATGAGGATTTAAGAATTACATGTGAAATTAGCTAGTATCCAATCAAGTTACTTAAAGCTAGTCCTAATTGATTCACAATCTACAATTATGCAAGCATTAAGGTTAACTACACTTAATGGATATAAAAACTAACTATAAAGATCACCTATAATTTAAGTTATGAATTAATCTTATAGCTTCTCTCCTAAGGTTGAAAGATAAATCAAATAATTTGCTAAGGAAATAAAATATTTAAATTAAGAGAACTAAGCTCAAATCATGCAATTAAAATTGACATGGAAAGTAAATAATGTGACGTGTTTGCTATCCTAATGTTTAAATACATAAAACATGCAATTAATGGAACTAGAAACTTATCAAAATTATCATAATTTAGGAGCTAAGAATCTAAAATCCATAAACATTGTCCAATTGAAATAATACACATTAATATGAAATCATTATAGTATAAGGAGTAAAACGACACTAACTAAGTCGAAATTGGACAACGTTGAGATTTTATAGTTTTCGGAACATCTAATTAGGGCTAAAAAGTGATTATAAAAATTAAGGTTTAAATCCTAATTTGATTTATGTCATTTCGTTCGTATCATTTTTCTGATCAAAATGATATATAAATTTATATATTTTGGACATGTATTTCTAAGATTATGAGAGAAATAAAATATGCAATTAAATTTGTTAAATAAAACTAATTATTCGCATTTAACCATCGACACTGATTTCCATAAGCGCGGAAAATCAAGACAGCTGACGGCACGAAATCCTGCATGTCATCGCATCGATCCACAGGCAGATGACACGTGTCTTCGATACGTGTATGAAGACGGTGCGGTTCGCTAGAGCCAAACTGGCCCGATCCAGCGAAGCCCGCGCGAACCCTTCTTCCCCGATAGTCGATGCGAAGGACCCAAGCTAGGGTTACAGTTCCCGATCGATTTCGGGCCCTTCACTGGATGACCCGCATGCTGGCTCCAAGCCCTTACAATGGGCGGTTCATCCAGCTCAAGATTAATGCCTGAGATGGACTGGTCTCCCAGTGAGATGATGCCCTAAGCGGCAGCCCGTCAGTTAGGGCTTCACCTAGAGCTGAATAAATCTCATGAATGAATCGGGGTTGATACGAGCTCAGATGAGCTTGATTGACCCCCAAAATTATTGCACTAAAATTAGAAATTAAAGAGGAGATTAAATTTGAAGGAGGGTTAAAGGAAGAGTGTACCTCTTCTTCTGCTACGGCTGGAAATAGGGTTAGGACACGCCGACAACTTATCCAATGGCAGCATGCTCTCAGGACTCCCGAGCTCCCAGCAGCCGAAGATGAGAATTATTAGGAGTAGAGTAACAAAAAGAAAAGAATCCTCTATGGTTAGGAGAGGTTTGAGGGGCAGTGGGCGATACGATGAGGCAGTTGTCCTCTGTAGTTGCAGGCACACAAGCTCGGCAAGGATGTACAAGAATGCATCAGGGTCGTCGGATCAAGCACTGATCCGACTGTCAGTTTTACTTGACTAAACGCGAGCCATCTGATCGAGATCCAAAAATGCGCGACGGCTCAGATCGGCTTGGATAGCTATCCCGTGAAACAGGCCAAGCAGCGAATCCCTGCGATTTGAAGAATACAGCCGTTGGAAATATTTTAATTAATAAAGTATAATAATTTAATTACATTAATTTAATAATTAATTAAACACAATTTATTACTCAAAATAAAATAATCAAACGGACTCCAAGAAATCCCAAATATTTAGATGCCTCCCCATGGAATCTCTTCCGCACATCTTCATTCAGCACTAGCCCTACAATGTCGTCAAATTTCAACGATGCATTTCTTGATAAATTACTGATGGTTGTAACCAGCCCATCCCAACTGTCTAGCAATTATGAGAGGAATAACAGGGCTCGAACCTCGTCATCAAACTTGATATCCACTGAACTCAACTGGTTTGTCACAATGTTGAACCCATTGAGAAGTTAATCCCTAAATAGCCGTCCATCATCTTCATATTGAATAGTCTCTTCATCCGAAAACTTTGTTAGAAGTTGAGGGCTTCTCATACATCCTTGCCAGTGCATCTGTGAGATCTGCTATAGTTTTCTTATTAATAATATTAAATGTAATAGAATAAGACAATGATAAACGCATCAAACCCAATGCGGTTCTATCAAGGACCTCTCATTCTTTATCAATCATAGTCACTTGGTTTTTGTCGGCTTTACTTAATAGTTGATACAACTTCTTCTTGTAGAACAAATCCTCATGCATTTTCCAAAATGCAAAGTTCGTACCGTTGAACTTTTCTATCTTGTGTCTCATTTCGTCGGCCATTGCTCCCACTTAAACAACAAACCCTAGAATCAACAAGAAGCATATCTCTCTGATACCATTTTTTGAAGAAAACTGAGCACCGCAGCGGAAGCGATTTGTGTTCTCAATGATCGGGAATGTGTTGACGATTACCAAGTAATATATGAAATCATAAACACAATAAGATAAAGATCACAGCACATGCATGCATCAAAATCACAAGCACATCCAAAAAGCTAAGATTTACGTGGAAAACTTAAAAATGGGAAAAACTATGAAGTCACACCACACAAAAATTTTTACTATAAATCTTGAAAAATACAAAGTTACAAAGAGCTTCATCTTAACAAGGAATACTAGCTCTTGCTCTAAGCTGAAGAAGATAAGAAACAGCCACCACTTGGATAGGATTTCCTTCACATGCAAGAGCTTCCTTGCACAGCTGCTATATCCCTTAGGGTTCCTCTCCAACAACAGCCAAAGCACTTGCCAACACTTGCAATCACTTAGCCAACTTGGGGAAACTTCTCCATAAGTTTCCTTAAGTACCCAACTTATTTTTGAACCTCAACTGGTCCAAAATACCCCCCAAATAGCTTAGTGCATAATATGAACAAGAGCAGAAATCTGTCAGGCGCTACGGCGCGTTGCAGCGCCTTGCTCTTGGGTGCTCTAGCGCTGGGGCGCGCTACAGAGCACACTGATGGGGCGCGCCACGACGCGCGTTGTAGCGCCTCAGTCTCTGTCTGCTTTTACTAGAGCGCGCTACGGCGCCCCAACCTCTGGATTCCATCCGTCAGGGCGCGCTGCAATGCCCTGGCCTCGGTTTGCTGGCAGCCATGGCGCGCTACAGCATCTTCCTCTTGGGTGCTGGGTGTCATGGCTTGCTACAACGTGCCACGACGTACTGTGACGCCTATGCTGCAAATGAAATTCTAATTTTGTTTTAAATCACCTCGGAACCTCCTAGAAGCTCTTCAGAGCTTCAATAGCATCTTCATAATGATTTGAATAATCTTCACAACATAACACTTTAAATGATGACTTCTTTTGTATAAGTATTCCATCCATCATCATCATCTGAAATAGCATAAATTTATTAACAGTGATACTATCTTCTTCAATCTTAAATGAATATACAATAGTTCATGGAGCTCCTCCTCTAATATTTTCTCTTGCTAAATTGTAGTCATATTGATAAGTTAATGGGTATATATAAATTCATATATGTTGACTTTTAAAGGCCAAACAGGCACTACCAAAAAAAATAAGTGATCTTTGAGAAAATCAAATCTTAATTCTTTTTAGATGGAGAGAAAATTTATGAGCTACAATAAATATTTATTTATGCACACTCAAGAAGAAAATAGAGAAACTTTTATCCCTCCTTTAGACTTTAAATTTTCTTTTGCACACTTTGCGAGAGCATGGTAAGAAAACAAAAAAAAAAACTATTAAACAATTCAAAAATTTTCATGAGGTGAAGCCCTCAAGAACAAACTTCCTAAATTTTGAGTGATCGTGAGTGTTAGACCAAGGATTCTTTAGAAGAGAGCGTAAAGTACTTACAAAGATATTTTGCTTTTTGAATTTGCTTGAGATGGTTTGAAAGCATGGAAATTGACTGCTATTTATATATGAGAAGAGAAGAAATTTTAAAATAAGTTTAATTTTAGGTGGGTTGGTGTGCCTAGGTATGAGATCATCGTATGCCTGGGTAAGTGTACTGATTGGGTCGGCTCGACGGGCAAGAACCTGGCTGCGTGCATTTGAGCAAAAAAACAGGCAGCATCTCACCTTCACATGTATTAGCCATTATCGATCACAAAGTGTTTGGACACGTGATTGAAGCATGCATGGGTGCACACACTTGGACTCTCAACAACGTGTGTTTAAATGCGAGCACACTAAAGTGAATTTTGGCCAACTTTCTAGGCCCTCTTAATGCTCTTGTTCTCTAAAAATGTAGCAACTTAAGACTAAACCTAATGCTAACACAAACACAAATATACATTTATATTTATAATTATATTTATAAATACAGTAAAAAATAAATGCTAAAGCTAAAATCTTCATCCAAGTCGTAGTTTTCTTGTGCTTATAGAGCTAAGATTCCATCAATCTCCAAATAAAGCTTATTATTCATTTTTTCCCTAAAATTCCTACTAATGAAGTTTTTCTTGGGTAGTCATCTAAGCTTCTAAGATATAAGATTTGGGTACTTGAGTAGTTAGACAACTAGTTAACTATCCTAAAAGGCATACATAGATATTAGTACAACAAAGTTATATTCTAAATTTTATTGAGTTTATGTTCTAATGACTCAAAGAATCAATAATCTACTCCCCTAAGAAAATATGCTCCCCTATGAATTTTCTTTATCCAAATTAAGAAAATAGCAAAATTTTGTCATAATAAAAAGAAAAACAAATAAAATGTATAAATAGAATGGGTCAATAATTCCAAATTAATACCTCAACTAATGAAACTTATCTCAAGAGTGATTATGTAAGAATATTCGATAATTGGTACTCAATACTCATTAATTCTACTTCTACATCGCCTCAACCAACAATGCTACTGCTTGCTTCTTCAATAGTTAGGGCGACGTCTTTTTCTTTCTTTTTAGGTTACTTTTGGCTTCTTGTTTATTTGCTAACCTTTGTTCATAAGCTCAAACCTAGTGGAAAGTTAAAAGAGTATGTTTTTAAATTGTTTTGTTTCCAAAATGGCTTGGACTTTAGGGTCTCAATTTCTTGGTAAGCTTCTAAGAATCTTATTTATATACCCTTAGGGGCTGTTTAGATTAAAGTAAAAGAAGGCTAAAGTAAAAAATTTTCACGTAAACTGAAATTATCGGCATTTGGCATGAAATAAAATAGATGAAAGATTTTACATTGTAATTCAATTTTGCAATTCAATTTTGCGTTAGAAATTGGGTAATCCAGTTATGCTTGAATCGAGCATAACTTAAGATTACACAAAGAACGCAGAGGAGCAGAGAGAGTCGGAGCAAGCTAAGAGTTCCAAATGAATGATTCTATTAGTCATCTTCTCCGTCAAATCCTTCGTTCATTCGAACCAATGATTTGAAGGATTCATTCGACTGAATCCTTCGTTCAAACGAACGATTCATTCGAACGAAATATTCATTTGAACGAAGCCCTAAATCAATCGAAAGATTCAAATGAATCAATTGAGCGGAGGAGGTTCATCTTCTCTGGCGAAAGTCATCTCCTCGCATCGAAATCAATTTCCAACAAACAAAATCGATTTCATTCATTTAGTTCAGCTTAAACAATTGAAAATATTTTGAGGGTAAGTTTACTCCTTAATATTACTCGAAACATTACTCTCATATTACTTTATTCCAATTAAAAAAATCTTAAATTTTTTGAAAAACTACTAAACAACAGTGAAATAATATTATTACATCATAATCTGATTACACTATAATCAAATTACTTTACCTTCAAATTTCTCAAATTTCCCAGCCACTTAGTTATTATCAATTTTCCCGAGTGTGCAATGCACACCAATGACTTTTATGAGTTTTATAAGCATCTCAAAGATGAGCTCATCTAATATCATCTAGAAGAGTGTTCATGCTCATGTGTGAGATGAAAACATGCATATAATCTTCTTATTTCAGTGCAAACTAAATAAATATAAGCGAAATTTTTTTCAATTTGTTGTCCTTTCTTTATGACTTCTTTCGGTTCATTAAATATATGGAAGATTTAGTTTTTACAACCTTTCTTTGACTAGAACCCATATATGGTAGTCAGGCAACTAAGGGAAGTTTCGCATTTTCATTTTTTAAAAGTCAAGCTTAATTCCATTGAATCGGTGGTCAAGCGTAAGAGAAATTTTGTCCCTTCTTTGGCAATCTTCGATTGTGAAGTAACAAAAGTTCTCTCATTTCTAAGACTTTGTTATGACATAGTTGTTTAAGAAACTTCTCTTGCACATACAAGACTATGGCAACAAGGCAAAAATACAGTTAAAAAATACTTAAGAACTACATGCCCTGCAGTGAACTTCCTAAGATCAAACTCCTTATACTTTGAGAGATCAAGAGCACGAACTCAAAGCATTTAGATGAGAGCTCAAAGTTCTTATAGTGCTTTTTGGCTTTTGGAACTTGCTTGGCACGATTTGAAAGTATAGGAACCATTCTCTATTTAATTGTTAAGAGATGTGGTTAATTTAAGAAAAAAATTAAATTTGAGCACATAAGCTCACAATCCGTGGCCTGGACGATTCCTAATCAAGTTTGCTTGAGCATGAGGTGAGACCTTGGCTAGGCGTATTCCAACAAGCTAAATAGGCAATAGCTCACCTTCCCATAGATTTACCTGTTTCAGTCACAAAGTATTTGGGTCTGTGATTGTTATGCGTCTAGGCGCACACACGCGGACTCATAGCCAGCATGCATCTAGGCACAAGAAAGAAAAAATGGACTTAGCTAACTTGGTAATCCCTCCTCCCTGTTGCTCTTGTTCTCTCAAAATTATAAATTTATTATCATCAAAACTTCAAACACAAGACTAATATGATATAACTACTAGAGTCAGCAAAATCATCCTGATTTCCTTTTCATCTAAATTCAATTTATTCAAACATTGCATTTATACCATTTTTGTATAGCCTAGCTTAGTCAACTTGAAATACCAACACGTTGGAATGAAAACCAGTTGATGAAAAGCAAGCATTTATTTGTAATACTTTTGTCATCTCCAAATTCAACATCCAATTAATATGAACAGAATAAGAAATACTTACAAAATTCGTTCATAAAAGATCATAAATTCTTAAATAATCTTTCAACTTTGGTCTCATACATTTATCATTCTACTCAAATTAAAAATAAAATTAAGGGAAAACTAAAACTCACAATAATGTTAGCATTCTATAGATACTTCGCATTTGATATCTCATATCATATGTTCAAATAGCACCGGTCACATATTTATTTCTTTAAGAACTTAACTTAATAAAAAAAGTAAGAAAATAATTTAGACTTAATTCATATTTTTTTATTTATCAATAATATTTCATACTTCACCATAAAAAAGATTACTATCTCCAAGTGTTTCAACAAGTGTGGAAATATGCGCCCAGAGCTATACCATAAAGAGAAAGTACATCTCTCACCCACTGCACTACGATATCATTCGCACGTCACGAAAAAATATTGAAATAGAAAAACACATTTTATAAAAGAAAGACTACAACGGTCAAATTTGCACCCACTATATTGCTACTGTAGGCCTAGTGGCTGATGTGCTACTTTCTTCAAGCATTGATGTGAGATATAGCTTTTCTTTTTTCTTCAAGCAAATATGATGATTTCTTAATACATACTTAAGAAAATTACTCAATGGATGGTGCCACTACTCAGCTCTCATAGTCGGTTATCACAGGCTCTGAAGGATCCTCTATCCTTGTAAGAACTTCAGGAGCCCCATGAGAATCCCTTATGATCTGCAACATTAAAATACCCATTTTCAGATCAGTATGGGAGCAAAAATGTCTGATGAGTGAAAAAGATTAGCTAAACCATAAAGAACAAAAGAGTTTTATGCATTCATTCCACAAACTTATTTAAAATTTGCATATCTAACAACTAAAGGTTAAATATATCTCACAAAACAGCCAATTCCTCCTGATATTACAAACTGCTGCAAATTAACAGCCCTGCCTAACTTCAACCCCACGCCTGGCAAGACCTGTTGTCAGCTCCGCCAAGCCTGAGTCTAAATGCCTTAGCAACCCTCCAGAGCAGTTTAAGAAAAAAAGCCTGTAGATCAACGCCGCAGCAGCAGAGGCGGATTCGATGTCAGTGCAGGTGGGTGGCAGAGTTGATTGACTGTTACTTTTGTAGTGGTTTTGTAATATTAGGACGGTTTTGATGTTTGTTATGTGTAACATTATATATATATATATATATATATATACATATATATATATATATATATTTTGAAAAAAGGATAGTCTTTTTAAGAGGCAAATATGCTGCCAATTGGATTTGAACTCACCGGGCGACACCACCACTCACAATATTTAAAATTTAGTTATCATGCAAAATTGAAGTGTGTGCATGTAAGAACCACAAAACTAAAAATAATCCAGGATGACGAGGAAGCAAATGCATACTAGACCTCATTTAAAACACTTAAACCAGAAAAACAGTACATTAGATAATTCAATAACAACTACCCCTTTAAAAGGTTGTTATTCAATAAAGTTCTTGATTATTCCTCCCTTTAGCTTTTTAAATATATGCCTCGATTGTTCTAATACAATCTCATGAAAAAAATAAAATAAATCTCATGCTCATTTATGCTGGTTTCTTGGTTATTGCGTATATCATAAAGATTATAGCTATTAGGCCCCATTTCAAATTGACTACATAATTCTTGGTTCATTAGTTTTGAGAAACACCTCCTTTGCGTCACTAGCAAATTTTAACTCTTCCTTTTAACACTCCCTTCTTTATTTATTAATACACGGACTTTATTATTTATCTCAAAATAAAAAGCTTCTTCAACAAGTTACCAACTCCAACTCCTGAACCTCTAACATACCAATACTCCTTAAATTTATTTCAGGAACCGCTCCTATAAAAATTCCACTATCGTTATGCCTCTTGTTGAGGCCATTCTGATTGTAGAAATTGTACCTTTTTCTATACTCTACGAGGTAAGAAAAGTCCCTCGCCATTTTTAGGGGTTATTTGATTTGAGGGATTTTGGTGTGACTCTTTTACTATGATTTTAAATTTATAAGTGTTTACTTTGAAGAAAGAAGAATCCAATGTAAAATTTTGAGATATTTAGTTCCCAAACACTAATTTTTTGTGGATTGCAATTACACCCAATCATGTGTGTTTTCATTACGACGTCGAGCTGCATGTAAGAAAAGAGATATCTTTACATGAAATTTGAGATCTTTTGCTGGGCTCGGTAACCCTTAATGGGGCTTGCAAGATCTTGTCGATGGCTTGTTGACCATCCAGCTCGCTATCTTAGTACGATTACAACAAAGGAAGTTTACTTCTTGTGAACTTGCCGCCCTTCGTCCGCCCTTCGTCAGCGCTCAGCACCCCTCGCCGGTGACTCACTAGCCATTGTAGACTATATTTGGCCGCCAGCTTAATACATTTGCAATAGAGGCAGCAACCTGTATGATGGTATTCCACTCGCTGGGACTTGCCGCGCCTCAAGCAGGCTAGCTAGGCAATGGTTTAGGTTTTTTGATTTCTTAACGAATTCAAAAAGCACCCATTCAACAATCAAAAAGTAAAGACATTATAAAACTACCATGCTGCTAAAATAGATTTACATTGGATTATTTTAAGAGAAAATACTTTACAAACAATTTGTTCGACCTAATCATTTCTTTTGCTTCAAACAAAGCATCCCGTTGATGATTATCAATGCTTTTTAGTTATTGCGTCTTTGTGTGAGCCTCAAACTTATTCAGAACTCAATAATAATTATTATTATTAGTAAATGATCAATAATGGACTGTAAGAAGAAAACTCACACCTAGATTCCTGTTATCTTCCTTCCAAGAAAGCTGCAATTGAATACATGTGTTTACAAAAAGTAAAACCAGATCCAATGGCACTATTGAATGACATAAAGCCCAATAAAGTGCAAAAAAATGCACACAGGAATATGTAACTATGAAGAAAAATTTGCTCCTGTCACTCATACAACATTAATTCATATCATATTAGCCATTAGCTTTGTCTAATAGTGAATTTTTTTAAATGGATGTAAAATGCTCTTTTTACATTAATCTCAAAAACAATGTCATATAATATCCACCTAGGAATGCTCATGCCCAAATTGAAGCATATAAGCTTAAGAAAGTAAGTTATGAAATGAAACATGCACTAAATAAATGATTTGTAAAATTCAGTATGCAATCATTCAGTTTGACTTTGCTCCAAACTCCTGTCTCAACATTAGTTTCAACAAACAAGTCATGAAATTAGCTTTTAATATATGTTGATGATAATATTATAATTAAAGATAGTTCTACATTTTTTTATCCAAATTACTATCTGTATTAGCAAATTGAGATGAAAGTTCATGAACCTATTAGCTATTTTTTTGGTCCTGTGATCATATATCTTGTTTAAGCAGTTACTATCTCTTATGGGCCAAATAAGCATTAAATTTATTTTACAAGACAGAAAAACAATTTCCACTCAATTAGAACAAAATATCAATCCCGCACCAACGAATGATGTGCATCACCAACTTGTTGGGAGTTTAATCCATCTCATTATCACCTGACTTTACATTGCCATAATAATCATTTGGTCAATCAAATTATTGTTGCTCCAAGTTCTTGATTTTATTTTATATAAAAATACTCTATAATGGATTTGTTCGACCTCATCATTTCTTTTTTACCTCAAACAAAACAACTACTAATTATCAATTCTTCTCAACTAATGTCTCTGCATGAGCCTCAAAACTATTGACAGTTCAATACTAATCCTTTAAAATAGCAAACAACGAATAACAGATTGCAAGCTCCAAAGAAAACTCACACCTAGAAACTTATTGTCTTCCTTCCAGGAAAACTGCAATCCAAAATAAGTGTTTAAGAAAAGAGAAACTTAATACAATGACACTATTGAACAACATAAGGCCTGACTAGATTCACACAAGAATATGGAATTAATTATGAAGAAGCATTTGCTCTGGTAGCTCAAATAACATTAGTTCATTTAATACTGACAAGATATTTCTGCTGAGTTTTTTTAGATGGATGTAACAATGCTGATCTCAAAGAAGTTCAGATGTAATGTCCAATTAGGCATGCTCATTCCCTTAATAAAGTCTATAATCTTAAGAAAGTTCTTTATGAATTAAAACTGCACCAAGAAAGTGATTTGCAAAATTCAATAATCATTCAGTTTGTCTTTACTCCAAGTTCGCATGCCTTGACATTAATTTCAGCAAACAAATCATAAAATTGTCATTAACTATTATATGTTGATGATATTATTATTAATAGAGATGGTTTGACATGTATTTTTGATCTAAGAACTATCTCTATCAACATTTGAGATGAAGGTTTTAACCTTTTTAACTATTTTTTGGTCTTGAGTTTGTATCTTGTTTAAATGATCACAATCTCTCTTAGACCACCAAATAAGCATTAGATTTATTTTATCAGGCCGGCATTACAAACAACAAAACAATGTCCACTCCATTGGAATAAAATATCAAGCTCACTTCCAATGAATGGTACTCCACTAGAAGATCCAACACTTTATCACCAACTTGTTAGTGATTTGCAAAATTCAATAGTATATATCTCTTATGCAATGCAAATTTATTTATGTTGATTGGACTGATGATTGTACTATTTTTTGTTTAACTACGTGCTATTATTTTTTTTTGAAAGATTCTTCTTTTGGCATAGCAAAAAGCAAACAATTTTTGCATCTTTCAACATTGAGTTTGAATGGCCCTTGTCAATCGCCATTCATAAATATTTACTATAACAATCGAAGTGCTATCCATATTTAGTCATAATGGCATATTTCATTATCAAGCTGAATATATAAAAGGGGAAAATACAACTTAGCTCTTATAATTTATACTTTGTTTCACATTAGTCCATGCTGTTTTGAAAATTTTATTTGGTCTTATATTGTAATATTAGTTCCATTTTAGTCCTTAAGACGTTAATTTTTTCAGTTCTTATAATTCATATTAAAAATATTATTAAATTTAATAAAACGTAGAAAAATAAAATTTGAACTAGAGGCCTCCAAATTCAACTCAAGCAAAATACTTATATTTATATTTATATTAAAGCATTTATATTATAATTATATTGATATATATATAATCGATTAAAAGTTTGGTATTAATATTATGTAATACCCTTTGTTAACTAACCTATTAAATTGTTTAATAAATAGTTACAATTATAGCACTAAAATTTTTATTATTTATTTAAAATATTCTAGTCATGTACAAATTATTATTTTTATTCTTTATATTGTAATTTTTTTATTTACACTATATAATGAGTTGAAATTATTTTATTTGTAATTTTCATATTTATACTACATACAATGCTATTTAATCAGCACCTTTGTGATAGAAAGCTAATCAATATGCATGAAAGGTAATATGAGGTCTTTCATATTTTTTAGAAATTATTTTTAAGAATCAAAATCAAACATTAAAATTTAGGGACTAAAATTGAACTAATATCAAATTGTAAGGACTAAATTAAATTTTGAAGACAATAGGGACTAAAGTGAAACTACAGATATAGGCAAAAAAATATGTAGCTTTCAAAAGAAACCCTAGCTTTATATCTATTTGTCAAAATGTCCCATTTCAACAAATTTTACGCGGGTTGTTGGCTATCTAGTCGAACCTTTCACTTTTTTCATTTAAGACATGGGACCTGGTAATGGCGGTGTTAAACATTGGAAGAGAGGCTACAACAGTTTTTTTTAAATGAAGCAAATTAGAACTTGCTTTGAGCCTCCGTGCATAGAATTGGAGTAGAAAATGGTGTTCAAAAGAATAGATGGATGAATAGATGAGCGAAGTTTCGTTTTGTAAATATCACAATCCCTCTGTTACACAAATTTTCTCTATTCTCCTCTACTCACAAGGATATCAATAGATAATATATAAATAAAAAACTTGTTCCAATGCCAATAAAACTTATCAACATCCCTTAAACATTCATTTTTACACCAAAAAGCAATGGCCTTATTATGAAGAAAGGCAAGTTTTGTAACAGAAATAAATGAATATCCGTTTAAATTGCTGAAAAAAGGATTTATTGTGCCCTCTCTACTTGAAAACACAACATTTTCGGGTGATCAAAGGTATAGTTTATTACACTACTATTCCAAATATTAGTAAATGTGTAAGCAGCCAAAGTTACCAATATTTCTTCGTCCAAATATGAAATCATGATCAGTCTCCGAAAAATTCCACCTGAAAGCATATAAAGACAAATGATTCAGTGAAAAGTAGTGTAAGTATGCAATTAACAGAATTATTTTTCTTAATGTTAAATTACAACATTAATAAAACCAAAATGCATATAACACCCAAATTAATATGGTTAAAACGAAATATTGAATGTGGCTCGCAAGTGTAAGAAATCCCAAAATATTAATATGCATAACTTGCACCACAATGACCGTTAAACTTTAATTTAAGTGAAGGGACGCCTGAGTAGACACCATATTTTCATAGGTAAGTTATAGCACAAAAAAAACTCAATTAACTATAAAAAATATGAAAAGGTTGTAATAAGAATCATTTAATTTTCTTAATAAACTAGTTGAATACCACGTTGATCACGTTTATAACGTAGCACCTAATCCGTACACAATTTTTGGCTTTAAAATAGCCTCCAGAAGCAATGCCACAACCCCTAAAATACAATCGTGATATAAAATAAAAAGCTTGTCTGAAAAACATAAATAAAACAAAGAACTTTTTGAGTGTTTGGAAGAGAGTACTCAAACATACTTTATGTTTAGACACTAGGATTTTATATAATCAATTTGGCCTTATGCTTAGTTAATTGATGATAGAGGTTGTACATGCAGAAATCCCGAAAATGTTGTATTTCATGTTACTTGATGTAGTTACAAAAGGTGTATATTTAGCTAGCATATAGAAAATATCAAAACCGCATAAAACATACTAGAACTACCTAGGAATATATTAGAACCAACTAGAATATACTAGAACCACCTAAAATATACTAGAGCCATCTAGAATATACTAGAACCAACTAGAATATTTTAGAACCAACTAAAATATACTAGAATAAACTAGTACATACTAGAACCAACTAAAACCAATTAGGCCCAATGGGTTTTATACATGATACGTGTAATTTGACTGTTACTAGCCCCCCTTAAATGAACCATCCTAAATAGAGATGGTGATTTTGGATTGAAGGAGTATGAACCGTGATGCTGGAAGTGACTTGGTGAGGATGTCCGCCAGTTGATCCTAGGTGGGTACATGATAGTCACTTCCACATGACTAGTGCGAGCGTGGAAAATCGGATTGTGAGCCAATACAATGGTTGATTTACTGTCGCAATTGAGTTGTGTGGGAGTGGCTAGAGTGATT
This sequence comes from Gastrodia elata, assembly GCA_016760335.1. Taxonomy (NCBI): domain Eukaryota; kingdom Viridiplantae; phylum Streptophyta; class Magnoliopsida; order Asparagales; family Orchidaceae; genus Gastrodia; species Gastrodia elata. The sequence continues at coordinate 129,332,946 of CM028669.1, forward strand.
CCAAATTCCTGTAGAAGACGACATACTCAAATAATGTCTGTGGTGGCTGCAGCGAGAGAACGATACTCGACTTCCATGGATGATCGGGAAACTGTGATTTGTTTCTTTGAACTCCATGAGATTGGAGTAGCAACTATGAATATGCAGTAGCATGTTGCTGATTTCCAGTCATCCTTGTCCCCGACCCAATCGGAGTCAACATATACTTGAAGGAGATTCCTGGTTCAATTTGAATTCAACGGTGGAGAGATCCTATAAGATATTCGAGACTGCGCTTGAGTTGATCGAAATGTGTTGTGGGATTATGTATATGTTGGCAAATTTTGTTGACATCAACGCTTAGATCCGGGCAGGTAATTGTTAGGTATTACAGAGAGCCGGCTAATTTCTTGTAGAATTTAGGCTGGTTGAATATTTTGGATGTGGAAGTGGTGGAGGATAAGGTGGCGATGGGGGTAAGAGCAGGGTTGCATTGCTTCAAGCCTGAAGTTTTGAGGATATTTGAGGCATATGATGTTTGGCTAAGGGTAGTGGTTTTAGCTGTAAACGATGAGTGACAGCTTGGATGAGGGAAAAAAGAATTGACTATTGAGTACCGATAATAAGTATGTCATCGACGTAGATGAAAATGTATTTACTATTTGAAGTGATGTTATTGATGAGAGGGGGGTCGATATTACTGGTGTGAAAGCCTTTCGAGTGAAGAAATTTGGTGAGAGTGGAATACCATTGACGAGAGGATTGTTTGAGTCCGTAGATGGCCTTGTTGAGTTTGTATACATGATTGAGGGATCGGGGGTTCTCAAACCCGAAGGGTTGTTTCATGTAAACAGTTATTGAAGTTTCCATGGAGAAATGCAATTGACACATCCAATTGTCACCAACCATTGGTAGCTAGTGGTGATGGTAAGAAGGTTCTTATTGTCGACATTTTGGCAACATGATTAAGAGTTTCAAAATAATCTGTTCCACACTGTTGGTTGAAGACTTGAGCAACCAATCTAGCTTTGAAATTGGCCATTGTGTCGTCCTCTTTGCATTTTATCCGGTATGTCCAACGACATCAAAGTACATTTTGGATTGGATTTAAAGGGACTATAGTTCAAGTATTTTGTTCAAGAAGAGCACAATATTCTCCTTCCATTGTGAGCTTCCAGTGTGCTTGTTTGGCGACAGTTGTGTAGAAGGAGCGCTCGGTAAGAGAGTGTGGAATGAATGAGGTTACGGAGAGGCTTGAGTTTTATGACCCCTGTTTTTAGATGGGTGAGCATTGGATGTGCAGGGTTTTTACTTTGAAGCTTGATGGAGGGATAGGGGCATGGAGTGGTGAAACTTTTGCAGAGCTAGATAGTGGTGAAATTGGCCAAAATGAATAAGAAAACCGGTTGGAAGATCGAGGACTAGGTGAGCGAGACTTGCTGAGTGAATTGGGCTTGCTGAAGTGTCCAACCTCTGGCTGTTGTTGTTGTTGGTAAATTGTGTGGGTTTGGTCGAAGTAGGAACAAGTGTGAAAGGTTTTGATGCGAATGTGTAGCGTAGAAGGTATGTTTGTAGTTGGAGTGGATTGTAGAAAAAGAAAGATATGTTCGATGAATTAGACATCCGAGAGATTAAGTGGAGGTTTTTTGGTTGTAACAAATGTTGCATTTGTAGTGTGGCGTGTATCCAAAGAAGATATAAGAAAGGGGTTTAGGGCTGAGCTTGGAACTGTGTGTGGGAGGGAGGGGAAACACAAGAAGTCGAAAACTGGAAGGTGATTGTAGTCTGGTTTGGTATTGTAGACAAGTTGAAATGGAGAAGTATTTTTGGTATTGGTAGAAGGTAGAAGAAATCAATGGTGATGTGGTGGAAGGACTAGAATCAAGGAACCAGGTGGGGGTTTGTGGACCATCAATGCGTAGAGTCGCGGTTTGGAGTGAGGTGGCATTAAAGATGGAATGCATGCGATACCAACAGTCCTTTGCTGAATGGCATGGCTTGTTGAATGGTGCTGAGTGAGATCCTCATGATGATGCGGGTGATCGACCTTGTCCCAGGCTGAACCGTCCCCTTCCCCTGAAGCGACCGGAGAATAATGAGAGATGGTCGTTGTAAGGACCCGATGCCGGGTCAGCGAGAGCTAATCTAGCACCGATTGTGGGGATAACAAGTCCTTTAACCGCAGGATCATATTCAGTGATTTAAGAGACAGATATACAGATATCTAACATAACTCTTTTATTCATTAATTCATAAGTTTTGGATACAAAGATCAAAATAAAAGAAAAGTTACAAATTTTTTAAAAGTGTCAAAAAGAAAACGAAAAATTTGCAGGAAGCAGTATCAGCACTGATTGGTTCTTAACACCTTTCTTCAAGGACAAACTCCTGATCTGGGTACGTTTCAAAAGTCATGGCATTTGAATACCAGTTAATTATAAAATTAAGTACTGATAGATGTCATCTTTACAAATGTTAAATAATAAGCAATGTAATCACTAATTTGATAGGAAATAAAAGTTGTACGAACTTACCCCTGCAAAAACTTGTTTCAATTGCACTTGAAACTTAGTATAAAAATAATTACAATCACAAAAATAAATACAAATTTTAGCATTTGATATCTGAGGCAAAATATAATTTTGTTGGGAAAGTACAAAATAGAGGAAAAGGAGAGTTCCTTTTTGTGTTATATATCCCAACTTCCCTCTATACATGCCCCCTCAAAGGCTTATCAGTGTAGGCTCCTTATGACTCCCAATGTCGGACAACCCCGTCCTAGCAGTTGTCTGATTAGACTAAAATATATCAATATGGAACCCTTGCTACACTTATCCAAACTTGTTCATATATCATTTTATGTGACTTTTAAAAACACTTTCATCAAATTTGTGCTATGATGAGCAAAAAGCATATTCTATTTCTCTTTCATTTTCTCAATTTGATAGAAGTCCATATTTTTAAGTTGCTGATGTGGCAATAATATTTACAATAGCATTATTGTTATCATTTTAATGATAATTATAATGTACTAAAGAAAAGATATAATGGAAATGACTATATAAATTGTAGAAAGTAATAATAAAAATAATAGTAAAATGTCAGAATTAAAATGCCTGAATTTGAAAATAAATGAATGGAAGTAATAATCATTTAATAACATTTATATTGTTCTCATTATTAATTAATGAGAACAATAATAATGTGAATGACTAATTTTTTTAATAATAATGAATATTAAATATAATAAGAAAAATAAATCAATAAAATAGCAAAATCTCTTCTCATTTATTCCTCATTTTTTTTCTCCACTTGCCTAAGTTGGTGTTGTCGGAAAACGGAGGGAGGCCGAACGTGGCGGAAGGGAGCCGATAGGAGGTTGCCAGGGCAGCAAGGGCTGGCTGGCCGAAGGAGGGAGGCGGTTAGCCGGGCTATTGGGTGAGGGAGGAGGGCTACTTCTCTTTGGGAGAAGAAGGGAAGGATAAGGGCTGAGGAAGGAGAGGGGCTGCTGTTGAGGGCTGAGAGTGGCAGGTAGGTGACTGCCAGCAAGGGAAGGGAGGGCTGGCTGGGCTACTGTTAGGGGGAGGAGAGGGCTGCAGGTTTTGGGGGAGGAAGGGAGAGGGCTGGGTGGTTTTATAGAATTGAGAAGGGGGGAGATTGAGAGGGTTGGTCGGCCATTGGGCCGACCATTCCTGAGTCAAAACGGTGCAGGAAGGGCCCAAGCGCGGAAGGTTCCGCGCCTTAAGGCAGTAGGAAACGGGGGACAAAAAAAAAAGAAATTCTTTAATAAAAATACTTAAAGTTAATTTTTTCGCATTTTTCCGCCGTTTGATGTCCAAAAATAATGAAACTTGACACCGAGGTGTATTATGACATAACGAACACCCTCGCGCCAAAAAAATTTTATTCGAACAAATATTTTATTTTATATTAATTTTTGAGGTTTAAAACTTCAAAAATTAACAGCAATCAAACTGGAGCTTAGAATTTGATGAAACTTTTCGAACAGCCTTTAAATAATATACTTAATACAATGACACTAAAAATAATGAATTCAGACACGTATTTCAATGTTCATGATTTATCGGATTTAAATAATTCAAAAAAATAAAGCGAAAGTTTTCGTTATCCGAATTCTCCCAAACTAGGGCACTTTGATCTAAAATTATTTCTATCTAAAGAATATTTTGTTTGCCCTAATTTGAAATTCCCCGGGGTCCTGATGTCTGAAGCGGGTTTTGACATAATTTGAAAAGTAACGACATTAGATCATTACAAACTCCCCTACTTAAAAATAATGTCGTCATCGACATCAAGAATAAAATAAAGTCTTAGAGGGAGTTTTGAGGGTACCTTAATTCAGAAATAATTCTGGATACTTTCTTTGCATATTAACTTCTCTTTCCCATGTGGCTTCCTTTACTGTATGAATATGCCATTGAACTTTGATCATTGGAATCGTTCTGCTTCTAAATTTTCGGCAGTCCTTCTCAATAATTTTAAAAGTTTTTTGATATAAGTCAAATCTGGCTGAATTTCAACTGTTGAGTTTGAAATCTGTTGAGTGTATTCCTGGAGGCATCTGCGGAGTGTTGAAACGTGGAATACATTGTGCACGGCTGTGAATCTTTCAAGAAGTTTAAGTCTATAAGCCTAGCTTCCAAATTTTGTAGCTAATTCGAAGGGTCCAACATATCTTAGACTCAGTTTTCCAATTACTCCAAAGCGATGAATTCCTTTCATATGGCTAACTTTTAGATAAGCACGATCACCAATGTGAAATTCTTGCCTCCGGTGTCTTGTGCCGAAGTATTTCTTTTGTCGGTCCTGGGCTGCCGCAATTCTATTCTTGATTAACCTTATCTTTTCGTTTGTTTCTTCAATTAACTCAGATCCATAAATTTGTACATCTCCAACTTGTGTCTAGGCTAGAGGAGTACAGCACTTTCTCCCATATAAGACTTCATAATGGGCCATCCCAATGCTTGACTGGTGGCTATTATTATAAGCAAATTCTACAAGTAAAAGGTGTTTCTCCCAATTTCCACCAAAGCCTAACAAGCATAAACGCAATAAATCCTCTAGTACTTGGTTGATTCTCTCTGTTTGTCCGTCCGTTTGAGGGTGGAATGTCGTGCTCATGGCTAAAGTGGTTCACAAATCTTTGTGTACTACTTGCCAAAATCGAGAAGTAAACCTGCGATCTCGATTTGAAATTATAGTTTGAGTAATTCCATGCAATTGACGATCTCCCTAATATATAATCTTGCCAGTTTCTCCACTGAGTCTGTTTGTTTTATTGGGATAAAGTGGGCTGACTTTGTTAATCTATCAACTATAACTCAAATGGCATCTGCTCCTAATTTTCTTTTGGCAAACCCATTACAAAATCCATAGAGATGTCTAACCATTTTCACTCTAGGATTTCTAGTGGGTGTAGAAGTCCACAAGGTCGTTGGTGCTCTGCTTTGACTAGGCTACAAACATGGCACTTAGCTACAAATTCAGCTATCTCTCTTTTGAGTTCAGGCCACCAGAAGGCTATCTTTAGATCTTGATACATTTTGTTGCTTCCGGGGTGTACTGAATAGCCTGAGTTGTGGGCTTCATTTAATATCTGATTTCGAATGTGCGAATTATTCGGGACCCATATTCTATTACCATTGTAAATATGAATTTCTTTTCACAGCTGCAATTCTGTTATGCAACCATCTTCTATTTCTGCTTTCAGCTTGGGGTATTCCTCACAGATTTTTTGAGCGTCCAATATGCTTTGTACGAAGGTAGGTCCTGCAGTATTAACATTAAACAATTCTTTCAACTGATCTTTAATAATGAGTCTTATATTAAGCTTCTGGAATTTTTCTTCAAATGAACTTCCTGAGATATTTCCTTTCTACTCTAAGCATCTACGACCAAGTTAGCTTTGCCAAGATTATATTGAATATCCATATCATAGTCGCTGAGAAGTTCTAACCATTTCCTTTGGCGACGGTTTAGTTCTTTCTGCGTGAAAATATATTTTAAACTCTGATGATCTATAAAGATCTCGCACTTTACTCCATAAAGATAGTGCCTCCAAATCTTTAAGGCAAAGGCTATTACGGCTAGCTCCAAATCATGAACGGGGTAGTTCTTTTCGTGTGAGTCTTCAATTTCCTTGACGCATAGGCAATGACGTGCTTGTCTTGCATGAGGACACACCCTGGTCCTGTTAATGAAGCATCTGTATATACCTTGTAGTTCTTTCCTTCTTAAGGTAGGATCAGAACAGGTGCAGTGGTGAGGGCTTGCTTTATTTATAGAAAAGATTCTTAACAGTCTTGACTCCATACAAATTGTGTTGCCTTTTGAGTTAGCTGAGTTAATGGTTTGGCCAGATTTGAGAATCCTTTGACAAACTTTCTCGGTAGTATCCAGCCAATCCTAAGAAACTGCGAATCTCAGACACGGATGATGGTTGGGGCCATTCTTGTATGGTACTGATCTTTCTTTGGTCTACCTTGATTCCTTCAGCATTTATTACTTGGCCTAAAAATGCTATTGAGTCCACCAATTAAAACTCACATTTTGAGTACTTGGCAAATAATTGATGCTCCCTAAAAGTTCCCAATATTATTTTTAAATGAATCTCGTGGTCCTCCATAGACTTGGAATATATTAAGATATCGTCGATGAAGACTATCACGAATTTATCGAGAAAGGGCCTAAGGATTCTCTGCATTAAATCCATAAAGATAGAAAGGCGCGTTTGTGAGTTCAATTGACATGGCTAAGAACTCATAATGTTCAAAGCGAGTTCTAAATGCAGTCTTGGGGACGTCATCTTCATTGACTCTCAACTGTTGGTATCCAGACCTTAAATCGATCTTGGAGAATATTTTGACTCCAGCCAATTGATCAAAGAGGCCATCGATACGGGGTAGAGGATGTTTATCTTTCACCGTTACCTTGTTGAGTTCTCTATAATCTATGCACATACGCATAGATCCGTCCTTCTTTTTCACAAAGAGTACTGGGGCTCCCCAAAGGGACATACTTTGCCGGATCAATCCCTTGCTGGTTAGCTCTTGAAGTTGTTGGTCTAATTCCTGGAGCTCTTTTGGTGCCATACGGTATGGTGATTTTGACTTGGGTTGAGTTCCCAAAACTAGTTCTATTGAGAACCCAATTTCTCTTACGAGTGGTAGCCCGGATAAATCTACAGGGAAAACATCTTCAAAATCTCCAACAATGTGCGTTTCTGATAACGGCATAATTTCATTTCTTTCTCCCATCATAGTTATTAAGTATGCGTTGCATCCTTTCTGAATCAACTTTCTTGCTTTTATCGAGTTTATTAGATAAGCTAACACACTTTGTCTTCCTATAAATACTGTTGATATTTTACCACTTTTGATTGTGATCTTTTTCTACTGGCAGTTGATTACAGCATCATGCTTGCTTAACAATGCATCCCTAGAATAAAGTCAAAGTTGGTGATGGGTAGAATGACTAATGTAGCCTTGAATATTTTGCCCTTGATGGGAATGTTAAAAAGACATAATTTCCAAACCTCCATGCTAGCTCCAGAAGGTAACAAATTTTTAGTATCGTTGCCAAATAGAAGGATGGTAGTTCTAGTGTGGCTGCAAGTTTTTCTAATATGAAAGAGTGGCTTGCCCCCGTATCAAATAAAGTATTACAAGAGACGTCATTAATGAATAGCGTGCCTAAATATGAACTATGAGCATTTTGTACTAATATAAGTGCAAAAGAGAAAGGAGAACGAGAAGAATGAAATACCTGATACTACATCGTTGTCTTCAGGTGCCAAAGACTAGAGTGAGCATGTAAATTCTTGCAGAAGCAGGGTTATGAGGTGCGGGTCCTTTCTTCTGATTGGATGCTGGTGCAATTGGTGGCCTTGGGGCGTTGGCTGGTTCTAGGGCAACTCCTCTTGTTTGGGCACAAAACGAGGTTAAAGTTGTTATGGTGTTTGGGCCTCTTAAAATGGTTACTCCATCAATCGTCCTCAAGGATCGACAATCCCGAATTTGGTGGTTAAGCTTGCCGCACTGAAAACACCTTTTGTCGTCATCGTAGCACTTGCCGTAGGGATTAGGTCTCCAACAATCTCCTTTCATTTCTTGCTTGAAATTCTCAGAAGTTAACTAAAAGATTTTGGCAAGTGAGTTGTGTTGCTATCTTTTGAAAATTTCTTGGTCCTTTATGGGATGATCCTGCCTCTTCCCTTATCCTGTGTGGTTAGAAGGCTAGCTATTCTCTTCGTGCTCCATGATTAAAGCGCATTCTAAAAGTTTGGAGAAACGAGCATGTCTAAATGGAAGCAGGCTCCAACGAAAGGTGTCCTTCATCCCTAACAGAAAATGATTGCACCTTACTTTCTCTGTACTTATCAGGTTCTGAGCGTACCTTGACAATCTTGTGAACTCGCCTCATAGTTGGCCACTGAGTTGTTACCCTGAACCAATTTCATGAATTAGTTCTCCATGATTTTTTGGGCAGTTCGTGGGACGTATTTGACTCGGAAAGCTTCTAAAAATACTTCCCAGCTTATATTCTCCAATTCTATACCAATGAAATCAGTGTTGACAACGGATTCCCACCAACGGTCAGCTTCGTCTTTAAATAGGTGGCGAGTCACTCGCACTGCTTTTTCGTTTGGACTCCATGCTTTCTAGTGTTTTTCTATCTCTCTCAATCAGCCTTCTGCCTCCATAGAACAAGTAGTCCCATGAAATACTGGTGGATTTAATTTGAGGAAATATTGGAGGATTCCCTCAGAACAATGATTTTGGGGTGTTTGAACAGAATTTGATACAGCTGCTTTCTTTTGTTTCGCAAAAAGTTGGTAATTCCCGAAACCTCTATTGATATAGGTGCCTTAATTGGGATTTTTGATGGGGTGCTTAAAAATCCTTCATCTGAATCCATCTTCTTGCCTAAAGGTTGAAAGCTTAACTTATATATGTTTATGCTATCCTTCTCTATTTTCAAAATGAATTATGATTTGACATTTATATATTATCTCTTAAGTTTACACTCAATCCTGCTCTACTACCAACTATGAGGACCCGGTGCCGGGTCAGCGGGAGCTAATCTAGCACTGGTTGTGGGGATAACAAGTCTTCTAGCCGCAGAATTATATTGAGTGATTTAAGAGACAGATATATAGACATCAAACATAACTATTTTATTCATTAATTCATAAGTTTTGGATACAAAGATCAAAATAAAAGACAAATAATGAAACTTGACACCAAGGTGTATTATGACATAACGAACACCCTCGCGCCAAAAATTTCGATTCGAACAAATATTTTATTTTATATTAATTTTTGAGGTTTAAAACCTTAAAAATTAACCACAATCAAACCAGCGCTCAGAATTTAATGAAACTTTTCGAGCAGCCTTTAAATAATATACTTAACACAACGACACTGAAAATGATGAATTCGAACACGGATTTCAGTGTTCATGATTTATCAGATTTAAATAATTTAGAAAAATAAAGCGGGAGTTTTCGTTATCCAAATTCTCCCAAACTATGGCACTTTGATCTAAAAATTATTTATATTTAAAGGAATTTATGGTTGCCCAAATTTGAAATTCCCTTGAGTTCTGATGTCTGAAGCGGGTTTTAACCTAATTTGAAAAGTAACGACATTGGGTCGTTATTCCTCTCCGCTGCTGCGCGCCGCGCAGATTCAACCGCTAAAGCGCGTTGCAGCGGATTTCGCTGCTGCAGCGCGCTGAAGTGGATATTAAGTACACAATTTTTCCCAAGTCCTAAGGCATTATAGCGCGTTGCAGCGCGCCACAGCGCGTAACGAACAGCTGGAAATTGCAATTAACTGCTTGGGATTCCCCAAGCTATCAAAAGCACTACAGCGTGCTTTGGAACTTAAAATCTGAATAAAATACTAAAAACAGTTGTTTGTTTTCTCATAAATTAAAGCTGATTTCAATCACATTCATTGCATGACATTAAAACAATCTTTGACTGTCCTTATTCATGCTTTGAATGTGATTAACAAATCAATTTCCAGATTATTTTCTTGTTATAAATACCATGCGGAGAGGAGAGAATTCTGCACTTGTTCTATTCTAAGCTTCTACACTCCATTTCCAAAACTTTTCAAAACACTCTCCTCTAGAATGGCTTCCCAGAGAAAGAACGTCGTAAACAAGGAGGCAGGGGCATCAACTTCTAGAGGCCCCTTCAATAAAAAATGTTTCTCGTCGGTGGAGGCTGAGCAGCGCCACAATCAAATTACCTCACGCGGTAAGCTCATTCCGGAGAGGAGATTCAAGCTCCCCTATCCGGTCTATTACCCAAGCGTCCACAACCGAGGTTGGGACAGGTTGGTCTCCTTGCAGACCGACTCATTGCCTTCCATCGTACAGAAAGTGTACACCAATGCGATTAACGCAAAGAGGCATACAATTTTTGTACGAGGAAGGTCAGTTAAGTTCGGGCTCGAGGAGATTGAGCACTTTTATGAGCTTAGGACAATGGATAAATGCTCCTACCAAGCCCTCCTCAATTCTGAATTTAATCCGGCTGACATTGTGTGCTCCCTCACTCGAGATGGCGCAGGATGGAGAGGATCCCTGGCCAACATTCCACGAGCTCTACTCACAGACTCATGTAATGCATGGCACGTCGTCATCTCCAGTCTCATCATGCCATCTGGGCATTTGAGTGAGGTGACGAGGTCATGAGCGCTGCTCATTTGCCCAATCAAGTGACCCGGAGACATCCATGTCTCCAGGCTTATTTTTGAGCTGCTCTGGAACGCCCTGACCGGATCTTGCGCCGCACTCACCTTCGAATCTTTAATAATCGGGATATGCCTTGAACAAGGGGTCAATGTATCACCAAGTGATGTGGTTATTCCTCCCAGAGTTCCTCTCACTTGCCATAATCTGAACGTTCGATTTCAAGAGGGTAAGAGCAAGAAACGAAGGGGAAAGGAAGGAGAAGCATCAATGTCCACTGGCCGTACAAAATGTTGATGAGGCTGTACGCTCATCAAAAGGACTTGGGAGAGGCCATGGCAAAGGACATACGATTCTGCAAGTCAGAAATCGCCCGAATGCGCTAATTCGAGTCGCAATTCCACGAAGCTCTTGGAACGATGTTCCAAGAGTGGAGCTACGAGGACTGGACGAATCGATGCTGCCGCAGTCGCGAACCCATCCCAGAACTCCTTGGTCGGCGGACTATTCTTACCGGAATGTCGAAGTCGAAGAAGAAGAAGAAGAAGAAGAAAAAGAAGAAGAAAAAGAAAATGATGAATGAAGAGGTTGTTTTGTTTTTGTTTTTATTTTTTCATTTTGCTATTTTTCATTTTCTGTTCTTTTGTAGTTGTTTTTCCTTTTTAATAAATGAATCTTGAACTTTCTTAAACCCATATTAACTGCTATGGTTTGCAAGAGAAATTTTCTAAAATTTTAACTGCAAGGATTCTTTAATGATTTTTAAACAAGGGTGATAATCCCAAGTCACATTTAGTCTCCAACAATTTAAAAGGAAGATGCTAAGAATCTAAGTGTGGGGGTGGAGAAAAATTAAGGGATTAAATTAATGAATGGCAAGAATGGCGTGAACTCATGAGTGTGTTAGGCTCCTGTAAGACTTCTTGATCACAATGAGCTAAGAAGGGATGATGAAAAATATCTCTCCCTTTGAGCTGAGCAAGAAAAACAAAATAAATTAGAGATAATGAAAAATATCTCTCCCAAAAGAATGCAAAAATAGTAAAACAGGATGATGAAAAATATCTCTCCTAAAATTTAATATATTTATTGTGATTTATAAGAAAGAGCACACATAGCACAAACTCTAAGTAACTTATTCATACCTTGATTCATTTATGAAATCCTAAAAAGAAATTTCACCCCTAGTTAAGACATAGCATCCCAAATCTTAAAATTGGAGATTAGAGAAGCGATCAAGGAGTTGAACTTAAGTTTAGAATTGTTTGAAGGTAAATTACTGAAAGATCATTTCAATTAAGCAATTGTTCGAATAGACCAAAACTTCACATTGTCATATGATTCTATACTCTTAAAAATCAAAAAATTCATTTTGAGCTTACTCGAGAATGAGCAAGAATTTAAGTGTGGGATGTCATGAGTTCAAGATTTATTGCATAATAAAGAAGACAAGCATACAAATCTTTCATTAGAACAGCGTGCCTTGATATAATTCCAACAATTTTAGAGAAAACAAGACAAAAACGCAAATCTGGAGCAGAAGATAAATTCTGGACGAAAACCGTTACCGCGCGCCATAGCGGAAGAATGAGAACTGAGGAACCTGGGATCAATTCTACAAAGCCTGGGAGGAAAATCGCTACAGCGCTCCCGGAAGCGCCATAGCGCGCTCAAGCGGGCAAAAACCGAGCCTCAGTGCTACCGTGCGCCGCAGCGGGTCCAAACCCAAGAGCTCGGCACTGCCGTGCGTAGCAGCGGGTCAAACCCGAGAGCCCAGCGCTGCAACGTGCCGCAGCGGAACCATTCAAAAATTCAGACTCAGCACTCACCCAGAAGCCCTCGCTACAGCGCGCCGCAGCGGTCTCCAACCCGAGACACGAGCGCTACCGCGCGCTATAGCGGAACCAAGCCGCGCTCCCCAGCGAGTGTTCATATAAAATCTATTCTGTAGCAAAATTGTTGTGGCGCGCCCAGACGCGCCGCATCGCTAGACACAGAATTCCCCATTTCCTGGGCATTTATGACAGCATAGGGAAGGCCAGAAAATCAAACCTATGGCCTTCCCCAACCGTTTGGAAATTGAAATCACATTTAGTTATGCTGTATCCCAAGGGAATAAAGGAATATAATTTAATGGCTTGCCATTAATTCAAGGAAGGGGAAGAGATGACAGAATTGATGCAAAGGGGCTGAGGAATTCACTATATAAACTGCCATTTGAGACTAAGGCAGTGTTCGCAAATTTGACATTCATAGATCTGAAAAGCTGAGTTGCTGTGAGAGAAGAAGGAGACCTCACCAGAGAAGGAGAAGAGATCCATTCAAGGGAAAGAAAGGAGACCACACCAAGGAACTAGAGGAGAAGAAGAGAGAAGGCAAAGAGGAAAATCCAGCGAACGCCAAGGACAGTTCCTAGTATTCCTCTTGAACCTATCTTCTGATTATTTTTTAGTTTGAACCATGAAAATGTTTAGTTACTTGCATGCATTTTCCTGTATTCCTATTGTAATGAAAAGCTAAACCCTCCTTGGGGAGGGTTGGGCTGTAATCATGTGATGAATTTGGGATATAAAAGGTGTTGTATGTAGATTTTCGCAATGAATGAAATTATGTTTAATTGTCCATCTATAGTTTGTGCTTGTGAATGAATGCTTGAAACTATTTTGTTTTGAGACTCGACAAGAATATATTTCACATTGCATTAATTGTCATAATGTTATATTAATTCATCCTTCCAAAATAAAATAGAAATATTTACCCTAGCTCACTTCTACTAAATGGAATAGAACTATCTACCCTAGCTCACTTCTAATAGCAAGCCTAATAAAACACGAAAAGAGAGTTCCATTGGGCCCCATTCAGCTTTGCGCAAATATATTGTAGATTCAAATAGACCAAAACAATATCCGATTTAAGGTGTTAAGATCTGAAGGTTTCCTGGCACTTGTTATAAGGATGGGTCATCTAGCACACTACACAACAAAATAATATTAAATTCACAACTTTGTCTTTTCTCCTCACTAGATTGGTCACTTTAAAATCTTTCATATATCACCCATTGGAAAGCTGTAACCCCATTGTAGAAATTATATTCATTGATTCAACTGATAAGAAGAACAAACATTAAATATTTTCCAAATCTTGCTATTTATCTATTAATGAATATTTTAATAGCATTAAACTAATGTAGTTACTACATGTGATATGATTCCATAATTTCATAGGGTAAAATCCAAATAGAATGGTTTGGAAGTTTATTTTACAAAGGCTACTTTTTTAAATAGTTTTTTTGAGATTTTGACATTGTAGATTGTAAGCATCAGGGATCCCTTTCCCTTAGAATACACATGGAGATTGCATCAATGGCATGAGCTTTTCTTCTCAAATTATAAATAGTCTCCTCTCAATTGCTCACTTGAAGGTCACCACATGCATTGGACACTTGCTCTCGCTTTGGATTGGGCAAGTTATTCATCTATCATTGAGATGGGCGCAAAGGTTTGTCGAGAGACACGAGCTATCAGAATACATCAATTATTCCATCACTGTATTCATGGTGTGACATGCCTGTTAGGACACTACACAAAAACAATTAATAAGATTATATGGACTTTTCTGCTCATAGTTATAATAGTATGTATATTATTTTGATTAATTATCTCTCTTTTTATATTTCATAATCATGTCGTTTTGTACAAACATCTGCTCTACTTTGCATTTAAGAGGATAAAGATCAGTTAGGATAGAATTGGAAGACCAATTTGCATTGATGAGCCAACTGCAAATAAAAAACAGTGTGCCTTTGCTCGCATATGCGTAGAGGTGAACATGTTGAATAAACTCATTCATTCAATCCAAATGAAGGGCTTGGATGGCACTTTCACGCAAAAAACCATTATGAAGGAATTTCTGTCCTATGCACAACTGCGGCAAAGTTGGACGCAAAGATTGTTCCAAGGAGGATCCAAAGGTGCTGGCTCCAAAAGAGATGCCGATGGCTACAGCTGAGGGTGTGAGAACGAATGCAGCACCAACTTCAAACGAGAATAATTGTATATTATCCGACACCGAAGACAAGTGGAAAAAAATAATTGACAAGCCAAAATTCAAGGAGATGGAAGGAACACCTGTGACAAACCGTCCATGCGTAAAGCTGGCCGAACTCACCCAGCCATCATGGCATCGGCTGACCATGATTGGAGTAGCAGCCGTCGACTATTGGAGTATTGGATGAAGAGCAGCGTGCAAATCTAAGTCCGTGAGCCCGAACCAAGCAGCTTAAAACACCTGAGGAGCCGATTCGGATTCTGGCAGCACCGGGTCTAGCCAGTCCTGATGGCTTGACCGGCCATAAACGGTTTTTTATTGTTCCTGACAGATCCACAGAGTCCAACGATGTGTCCTGATTGAAAAGTGACCATGCAGCAAATACATAAGGGAAAGAGCTTGTGGTTGATGCCTCTTCGCTTTCATTTCAAGCAAGAGAACTACTACAATTAAATACCAAAAATAAATACTAGCTGGCCCAGAAGAAGCTCAATCATAAAGGTGGAAGCGAACACAATTGAGAGATTCATCCAATGAATGGCATTTTAGCATGGAATTATCGCGGGGTGCAGAAGACCGTGATGCTCGCCCACCTTCTGCCACTTATCTCGGAGCGCAAGCCGGGTATAGCAGCTTTATTGGAGACCTTCATCAGGAGGCGACCCACTAATTTGGAACGCAGTGGAGTTTTGTTATGGAACTGTTAATAGTGAAGTCGGGAGGTTTGATTCTCGCCTGCATAGTGAATTCCTACAATGTGAGGACCATCTTCAGTGCAAGCAGCTCATTCTTGCCACAATCAATCTTCACTCCAACACTACCTTCCAGTTCAACGCTGTTTATGCATATGTCGATACTTACTGCAGACAATAGTTATGGAATATGCTTTCTGCAGTCTGTGTGGATGGTTGTCTGCTTGTTCTTGGAAGAGACTTAAACTGTGTTTTCTCCCAAGAGAAGAAGAACGGAAGATGAAGTTCAAGTTCGACACAACTCAGAAGAACTTTCAGGAGTGCATCAGCTCACCTCAAGTTTGGTCCAACTTCAGGAGGAGGAAATGGAGTCAAACAGAGGAGGAGGACATGGAGTCAAACAAAGGCAGTGACCTCAAGCTTGTGCAGCAACTCAGATACAGCGCAGGAACTCTCCCAAGTAGAGGCGAGGATGGCGAGCTAGAAGGGGCAGCGGGCCAAGGTACAGTAGCTCACCCAGGGAGATCGAGGCACTGCGATGTTTTTGTGGCTTGTGACACAGCATCGCAAGTAGAACGTCGTCCTAGCCCTACAGGAGGACTCAGGGGAGACGACCTCAGACCTTAACAGGATCAACCATGCTTTCTTTGACTTCCTCCAGGCAATGTATGGCTCGTTTAGTCCAGTCACGAGCTACCCAGTAGATTTGATTATTGGCCGTGTTAATAGATGTTACCGCTCTCGAGCGATCAATCACAGAAGATGAGATCTAAGCTGCTCTGCAAGACTTTGGCCCCGACCCCCCTAGGATAGACAGCACCTCCCCCTCCTCTTTCACAAGCTACTGGAGGGTCACCCAAGCTAACACTCTGACAACCATTCACAATTTTTTTATGGTGGCCGAATGCCCCAGCGCTAGCGTAACACTCGTAGTCCTCATTCCTAAGGAGGAGGAGGCCTCAACTCCGAGGCAACTCCGATCTATTAGCCATTGCAACACTGTTTATAAGGTGATGGTCAAGGTCCTAGTCATGCGCCTTAAAAAAATATGTGTTGCCCATACTGATCTCCAAAGAACATGACACTTTTTTTCCCGGGAGAGACATTAGTGAGAACTGCCTCACTGTCCAGGAGAGCCTCTTACACGACTCCCATACTCTACCTCGACAGCTGGATACATGGCCATCAAGGTAGATATAAAGCAAGCTTATGACAAGATGGAGTGGGACTGTCTTCAGATGGCCTTAGATCATTTGGCTTTCCACAACGATGGTCAGAGTGAGCCTATCAATGCTTGCAGTCACCCAGATTTACAGTACTAATCAGCAACAAACACCTTCCATGGATTGCGGGAGGGAGGTCTAGAGTATTCTAGATGAGTATGGAAGTTAAACTGGACAATCTGTGAATGCAAGGAAGTCACAGATTATCTTAAGTAGAAAGACACCAGCTCACAGCCACCGTCAGATAGTCACCCAACAGAGATTCAAGAGACTTTACACTGAGGTACTTAAGAGTTACGGTTACTGGCAAGACCCTCAAGGAGAGCAGATTTTGCTAGCCTTGCGAAGCAATCAGAGTTTGTGTCAGCTCCCAAAACAGTTGTTTCCTTTCTCTGGCAAGGTGCCTTTGCCTAATCAGGTAAATCCTCGCCACATTCCTAGCTACGCCATGCTAATGACCCCGATCCCGGACTCTTGTCTTTTGAATACTGAGGTCATTTTCCGTAAGTTCTTTTGGGAAGGAGTGAAAGGGTGGTGGTCTCCACTACATCAGAAGGAAGGAGGTCTGTCATTTGCTGTCGGCAAGGGGCTTCGGGGTCCACAACCTCGCCAAGAGGACCTTCAGTGGGTAAGATTCATAGAGCCCCACTAATGAAAAGGGGGCATGACTTCATAGTGAGGAGAGCAGAATCAGCTGTTTGAAGGATACTCTGTATGGGATGGCCGATTGTACAGAGACACTCAGAAGAAGCAGGGTTCATTGCATTGTCAATACGATACCTTCACTGAGAGCTTCGAGTGTCAGCCCTATCATGCAGAGATAGGAGGCCGACAGTGGAGTTCAACATTGGGAGCTCTGTCTCGGTCCGAGGGAGGCCTATTTTATGGAGAGATGTTTTAGAGATGCCATCCCGACAAGCTGTTGGTTATACAGAAGAGGACAGGAACAGTCGATCATGTTTGTCTAAGGGTACCATGCTTAGGAGGACAGAGAGCACTTTGTTATCCACTGCAGCTACTCTAAAGTCATATTTGAGATCTTTGCCAGCTAGGGACTTCTATCTACTGCGTTATCCTCCTAGGATCAGCTTACCTCACTTTTCTCTATGAACACCTCCTACCGTTGCCACAAGTTCACTAGTCAGATTGTGGCATACGTTCTCTACCAGGCGTAGAGGGCAGGAATGATAGGAGACATGGGAAGCCCTACCCTACTCCTCTGGTGTGTGTGGGCTCAATATTTTCTGCTCTTGAGGCTTTTGGACCTCCTGATTGATGACATTGTAGATTTAGATCCCGACTAATTGTATACATTGATTATTAAATATATATATATATATAGTCCTATGTCGGTTTTCAAAAAGAAAATTAATTTAATTAAGGGTCTGTTTAAGAAAAAATTCAGATGGCAATGGTTTTGTAATGGCCCTAAGTTATTTGGACAAAGAACGTTAAATCCCGCTATATCTAATTTATGTTGTTTATCCGTAAATTTCCATTTTCTGTTAAAATTCCTGCTAAAATTAGTTTTACGTCAAATTTCTGTTGTGTGTTGATTAAATTGGGGAAGCTTCTCAAAGCCAAATAATGCTAAAATAAATGTTAAGCTTTGCCAATAATTTTGAAGTTAAATGCAAATTAGTAAAGTATTTCAAATTATTTTACCTGTCCTAAAATCGACGGAAGCAATCTCTCCCACTCCAATCACGCACGCAAACCTTTCCTTTTTCCGCTGGAAACGCATGGCTGGTTGAATGTTGCCCGTGTACGAGCGTAGCTCCCGTTAGCTTCTAAAACCATCGAGCACCCTCGACTCGTCACAAAAGCTGCTACCTCCTCCTCAACCCCTCAACGCACAACCCATCGCCGAATTACTAACCTTAGAGTTTGTTGAGAAGAAACGGAGAAGTCCCGAACACACCAGCACCCGACAGCCGATTCTTCTCTCCCGCACAATCCCCTTCTATGCTCGATAGCTGCTCTATTCAGAATCAATGAATTGTAAGAGTCCGCGAGAGAGACAAAGACGATCCCAATTGCTCCTCCCTATCTCTCGTCCAACCCACGACGCTCTCCAAAGCCGGTGGAAACAACCGGAAGTCTACAAAAGAGACGCAGACAATCGATAGAGAAGCCGACATCTTCCCGCACGACCTTCTTCTCTTTCGTTTCAGCATTAGTAAAATTGTCGGCATCTAAGGTACGAAGCTCCTCCTATGATTTGCTTTTGTTTTGATCAAAGTAAATGGGATTGATTTATCTTAAATTTCACTTAATGTATGGGATTAGGACTATTGTACATGCTCCTATTAATGGTGTAGAGTAAGCTAATAGAATTATCATTTCCTTACATATTCTTCGGTATATGATAGTTTTATTTTAATCATTAAGATTATGGGTGTCGTCATGCTTTAATTAATTTAGATTACTGACAGTGGAGGTGGGTGTCACTATAAATCTGTTTCTACACTCAACAAGGAATTTAGTAAGTTTTGTCACCACAATTTGTAAGCTTGTAGTCCGTTGAATAACTCCTAGCAGCATTATGGGACCTGATTATCAGTAAAGTATAACATATTTGTATGCAAAGTCTGATATAGTTCTATAAAGTACTAATTGGATCTTATTCCCTTTGAATACCAGAACACACATGTATAAAGGAAAGTGATATTGGGATTCAGCACTCGTTCTACTTTGCACCATCAATTTAGTTGTTATTTTGATGTGAGTCTTATTAATCTCAGCTCTTGAAGAAATCTTAATTTAATATTAGTAAGCTTTTGGTATAATAGACTGAGTTTTGAAATTGTTTTACTTAATGGTATAAGTAAAATAGTATTGCAGTGTGAGTTAGACATTAGTACTCCATACTTAATCCTATTATCATATGCAAATGCTATGTATCCTAGATTGATTTGCACTTAAGCTAAATTGTTATGCTTCAAAATTCAAGGATTTAAGATTCATTCCTTGGGTAATCTCATGATCTCAAATCCTATGTAAATTCAACTGAGGTTGCAGCTACAGTCTAAATTTTTATCTTATATCAAGAACTAGAATTCTTTTAGAATAATTCCACTAAAATCAGATTTTCTTATATAATTTAAAACCATAAATTCTCCTCAATTTAATGTTAATCTAAGGAACTTTTTAATCTTAGATGAAATTTGATAATAGTCAATCCATAAATTGAACTGGTTGTGATCAATTTGTAATCTCAATTTAAGCAATATGTATTCTAATTGTAATTTGGTAGGTAAGATTACAATGCTAGTAGAATAAATTATGTAATCACTTTATTATTATCATAATACCTTGTCACTATTCAATCCTATTTGGAGAGCTGATCCGATTTAACTTGGCAGTACAGTTCTTATTAGGTAATCTTATCTTGAAAATCATTACATCTTTTATTCAACAATTTTAGTTTATGGATGAATATCAACTGAACATCAGACCCAAATTGAGTAAAACCAAGTTCAGAAAGTATCGATGTCATTATAAATCCAATTAAGTGGCAATAATTGAAATAAATTCAAATCCTTAAGAAAGTCTGAGCCTGAATTCGTCCAAGTTCTAAAATCTAATCAGAGAATTTTCAAGTTTTGGTTTAGGAATGAGAATATAGGTTTTAATCTTATAAATAGGTCATTGCAAAGGCTAATAAAGTTTAAAATATAACTTTTGCAGACACATCAAAATTGTGTGATTCATCTTATTAAATTTACACAAAGGTACATTGGATATTATTTTTTATACTCTTATTTGCTTTTATTACTGCTTAAGCATCGCTTTGAGCCTATTTCGTGTTATTAGTGAATGCATTACTTTTACTACTAATGATGTTTATGTATCTTGTAAATATTGCAAAGAGTTCCGAAATAGTGGCTGAAGAGGTTAGGTACAAGGCTAGTCCATCGGGCACCATAAGGGTGCCATCTGAAGCCTTTGAGGGAGCCCAGATGAAGGACATGCTTTTATTGAACCCAGCCTCAAAGTTCTGAGTTTGTCCATCAGAACTATTAACGTCGCTTCATAATATCAAGACATAAACACAAACATGAATTTTTATGCGGTTAAAGATTTACCATTTAAAATTTGGCATGTGACATAATTATGACAAAGAGATGTTTATTTGCAGAAGTTATGATTATTTTCATTGTATTAAAATCATGTTTTCCTGCAATTATTATCATATCATTTTCATCTTCCGTTTTTACTTAAAAATATATTATTTAATATTTTTTGTACTTAGAATATGTACTAAGACATTATTTTTATAATGTCAGACCAGATACAGCAAGAGGAGGCTGAGGTAGCTTAAAGATGTTAAAAAGAATTATGGCGCAGAATAACACTTTAAATTTTAACTTTTTTTCAAGAGACAATTTTTTTGTATGCTGTCAAATATGTAATATTCTAGATAATATGATGTTATAATTTGAATGAATGATATTTTTATTTTTTATATGGCTCTAGATGTTGTTTATATGATATTTTGCTTAACCTCCAATATGATCTTGCAGGAAGATGCACCTATATTAGATTGGTTATTATCAACCTAATATGGGCCATCACAAGTTTCCCCTCATGAAATAAGATATCACCATAGAAACTCATTTAGATGGTAATTTGGTAGCTAGGGTTTCTCCCCTATGGCCGAGTTCAAAAGCCCCTTCTTGCTCTTCATTACTTACCTTAAATAGATGAGAAGACCTTTCAGCTTCAAAGGAAGAATAATAGAATATTCTAGGCATTTGCATTAAAACAATCCAAGTTTCAAAGATTAATTAAAAGAGAAATTAAAGCCATAATTTGGAGAGGATTGTTGAAGGATTATTTAAGGTAAGTAATGAAGAACAAGAAGAAGCTTTTAGACCCAGCCATACGGAAGGAACCCTAGCTACAAAATTACCATTCAAACGAGTTTTTAAGGAAGAATGCGATAGCAGAAGGAAAGAAGATACAGAGTCAAGTGGAGACAAAAAGAGCAGGATTGGAGAAAATAAAGCAAATGCTTGGGAAAGTTGTTACTGTATTGTATTTCTATTCCTTTGCTTTTAATTCTTAAATCTTGTAAAGGCATCATGAATTTATAATATTGCATTTGTATTTTCTTCCTCGTATAATGTCAGCCTAAACACCCCCTTGATCACCTGAACCGTGAAGAACAATCTAAGAAATCTCTAAGCTCCATATCTCAATCCTTGACACAAAGAGATTGGCATGTAAGGAAGTGATTTCTGTTTGATCAAGCACATACATTGGCACATTATTTCCTCCTGAAAATTGGCCAGGGACTATATATTATATATATAACATCCATCAACAATTATACAGCAACCATGATCAATTTACTCAGTATCATCTTAAGGATATCTGATAGTTAACAATGGAGTTCATCTCCCTCAAAAATTATAACATCACCAAATTGGGCCAAAAAAGCACAAAAATTGCAGGAAGGTTGCAATCGCACTTGCGGTATACAAATCGCCCGATATAGAGAACACAACGAATGAGATAGTCGTCATGACGATCAACTTCTCTCATCAACTGCGCATGATTTCATTGCTCAGTTATAATCCTTCTACAACATTAGTCATATATGAATTTAAAATAATGCAAAGGTGAATCAATTAACACTTTGTTTTATGTAGCTATTCTGACTGAATTTAATAAGCTAAATGTTACCTAGGTAACCAATCTTATAGAAAAAAATCATATGATTTTTCAAATTTGGAGTAGAGTTCATACCAAGTGGAAATCTCAGGCCATTGGCAATGGCATCCTTCATGCTAGCTGGAAGTTGTTGTAGCGTACTAGTTGTTTTCTGGAATGCATCCTTAAGTTGTTCTGGAATAGCTTGTTCAATTATTGTAGGTGGTTCAAGGAGCCCTTCAGCATATTCTTCTTTCATACGTGTAGGTCCCTCTACAGACAATTTAGAAGTAAGAAGGAACTTGCCTTCTATCTGCATGCCAGGACAGTTCAATGATCAGACTATAATATAGTACTAGATTTGCTTTTAAGATGAGCAAGTAGCTGGGGAAAACTTATAGGGAAAAAAATGATTTGAAAAAGTAGCTAGGAGAAAATTGATTTTGAGCAAGTAAAATTAAAATTATTGGCAACTACTGCTGGAACAGCTAATGGCATAAATGTGAATGATTTGCAAGTGGGAAAACTACATTTTAGCCCTCTCCGTTCCTTAAATTCCATTTTAGACTATAAACAATCAGAGTATATAAAGTGTCGGTTCCAATTTAGTCCCCAGTTGCTCATCCGCCTTGTTCATATCCCTATCCCCTCCCCTTGTCCGAGCAGAATTATGATCCAGCAAAGATCTCCGGTTCTTGTTGTCAGTATGTGGCCCAACACAGCACCCCAACTGAACCTGAACAAAAGAATTCATGTTATAAATCCGGTCTTATACCCAATTGAACATCATAGAGGCTAATTTTCTTGGCCTGCAAAACCTCAAGTGCCCTGGTTTGACCAAAAATGCAGGATTTGCATAATAAACAAGTTTCACGTATCGTATCCGAAATAAAAATTATTCATAGAGTTGAATTTGAATCATGTTAATCACATTTGAATCTCAAACAGATTAATTTTCATGGTGGGATTTGTTGAGAAATAAATTGAGCAAATAAATATAATTTTGAGTGTTACTTTATTAAGAGTTTCAGGAATGAGATAAAAGGATTCTCAGGATTGTTAATTTATTAAATTTGAGATTAAATTTCAGCATATCATTGAAATTATTAATATTTACATAATTAAATATTTATTTTTTATTATTTTAAATTTTAGCATTTAATTTGGTGTAAGCCTTTGTAAATATAATGTTAGGCATTAATATTTAAATATTAACAATCTTAATGCTACGATTTGGCTAAGAATTTATTTTATTTTATTTATCATATACCTTAGGTTTAATATGGCCCCGTAATACAATTGTTGAACTCAAAACTCAAACAACCACTTAACTAGTCAAGCACAAGAAGGAGCTCACACGATGTGCGAAGCCAAACCCTTACCGCCTCATCCCATACCATAGTGCCCCCCGCACCCGTACCATGCCCAATCGCGCCTTGCCTTGCTCCACATTTCTATCCTATCAGCTCAACCCCGTTCCCACAACTTGTTCCCAAGCTCATGCCTCGTCCCCACACTGCTCCACTCTAACAACACATTCCCTTTGACCTCCCCATTCGTGTCCCGTACCAACGTTGCTCCCACCCCATTCCATCTGCACAGTCCATCCCCGAACCACGCCCCCAACCTCTCGCCCTGCGCCCCTGCCTCGCCTTAATGCCGTGTCATATCTTCACATGTCTCCCACATTGTGCCTTGACATGTCCGTATTGTGCCTCACCTCTACCTCACGCCCATGCATTGTGCCCCTCCACAACCCACCTCACACACCAGTGATCTCCGCCCCGCAACGCCTAATGGGATGACCTCACCCACCCCATCACACCTCCACGAGACACCCCACCATCCTACGCCAACTTCACCTAATCTCACTTCACAGCGCCGCAGTGGGCCTACTAATATTTTTCTATGATTATTTTCTCACTAGTCTTACTTTAAATGAAAACACATATGCTTAAAAACTTTTTGTAAGAATTTTAATTTAGGGAATCACAACAACACCGAGCCTTAATTCGACTAGGTGGGGTAGGCTACAAGAATCCTTTATTTCCATTGTGCACGATCAAATAGAAGCCCCTCCCTAAGTTCCAAATAGAGAAGATCATTTCTAATAGTTTTCTTCCCATTTCTTTTTTTTAATCTTTCTCTTCGTCTATTAATATGAGAAAAATTCATAAACTCAATTTTTCTAGCAAGGGCATTGAACGATCTACACTCTTAATATGCCTGAGTCATCTAAGGCAACGTTCTATAATATTATCTACTATTGGAGCCACTCCAACCTTGCTAGAGATCAATTTATTTCCCATTCTATCCTTACAAGTATATCAGCCATCCACCTAAGCATCCTCATCTTTGTAACACTAATTTTATCAGTACGTTTATTCTTTATTTGCCAACATTTGGCCCCATATAACATAGTTAGTTGTATAAATGCTCTATAAAATTTTTCATTAATTTTGAGTGAAAATTTTCAATTGCATAGCACTCTAGACGCACTCCATTTCATACCTGCAAGCTAGGATCCTAATAATCACATCGCTCCCTATTTACCATGAGTTTAGATAATTGAACTAAGGTATTTGAATCTCTCGCTCTTCTTGATCACATGGTCCTCAAAAATTACATCCTCAAAATAGGGCTTCTAATACAATTGAAATTACACTCCATATATTCCATTTTAAATTTATTAAGACTAAATCTTTATATTCTAAAGTAGTTTACCCCAATTCAAGTTTTGTTTTAACTCCATCCATAGTCTTATTAATTGGTAAAATGTCATCTACAAATATCATGCACTAAGGAACCTCCTCTTAAATATTCTTAGTAAGAACATCAATAATTAAAGCAAAAAAATATAGGATGAGAGCCAATCCTCGATGCAGTTTAATAGTAATAGGAAAATCATTAGACAAGCCACCTTGTGATTGAACATATGTTACAATACCATTATACCTATATCGAATAACATTGATATATGCAACACAAATCTACTCTCTTTAAAGCTCTCCAAAGAACTTCTCTTGATATTCTTTCATTAAAAATAATAAAAAAATAAATGAAGATCTTTTCTAAATTTCTCCATCAAACCTCCTGATCTTTGCATGACTTCCATGGTAGATCTACCTAGTTTTAAAGTAAATTGATTTTGAAAAATACAAATATCTTTTTCATAAATGTATACAATAACACTCTCCCAAATTTCAACGTATGATACATTAACATGATTCCTCTATAATTTGCACAGACTTAGGCATCACCTTTATTCTTGTAAATAAATATTATCAATACTCTTTTTCCACTCATATGAAATCTTTTTTGTATTCAAAATAACATTAAATAACTTGGTAAGCCAAGTAACTTAGATAACCGATATTTAAATTTTGAAAATTTGTGCGCCAAAGTAAATAAACTTTATTAATTTTTAAATTTTTAAATTTTAATCAAATATTTTATTTTTATAATACAAATATTGTTTGTTAATAAAAGAGAACGAGTGTTTATTATGTAAAAATTTTTGTGTCCAGAAAAGTAAATTCATAGATATTGAGATAATTACATGCATGATACCAAACCTATGTATTTACATATCTATCATCTAGATCTTAATATTCACAAAAAAAAGTAATGTTACACAAATTCACAAATAGATAAACATATAACTTGATAAGGTGGCTTGTTCAAGTGTAAAATTAAAATAGATGATGTCTTTCAATATGGGCCATACATACCTCCTCTATCTTTTTAATTACCACCTAAATACTTATCTAATTTTTTGTTGATTTGTCGGGATACATAGCATTTTTATATAAAAATACCTAATCATACTCCTTACTCCATATTAAATGATTTTAAAATGTTAAGTAAATTAAATATTTTGATGCAATAAAATAAATAGAATGGTGATTTTATAATATTTAAAATTCATATATTAAAATGTAAACAAAAACAAGCAAAAAATGTCCTTATTATTATAAAACTCTCCCCTTAATTATTTCTCCACCATTGCACCCCTCTATATGGCACCTTCTCTATTTCTCTCCCTTTTCATCATGAAAATACATAGTTTTAATATTTTCCTCAGCTAACCATGTCCACTCCATGTCATTTTTTCTCTCTTCATGAACATCTTTTAATATAATATTGTAGATATTGACATCAATATTAATTAGCAAGCCACATTATAGCAACCAGATGCACACACATTATGAGCAATAACAGAACAATCATATCCTTTAGCTATTTAGGCGTTGTTTAATTTGCAGACATCTTGATGTTATGCGATAATATATTTTTTACAACATCAAGAGGTCATGCATTTGGTTTGCAGGTATATCATTTAAACTTCAATCATATTACAATTATGCCATCACATAATCACATCTAAATGTCAACCAATCTTAGTAAACATTAAGATAATGCGACATCTTATTTCCTTCGCATCTCCCATGCTTCATTGGGGTTCACCGCCTCCCTCTCCTCACAAGGGGCTCACAGGAATTCAAATCATCCCGCAACGATCCCAAATTGCCGGAGACACGCCAGTGGGCAGAGTAGGTAGTTGATGGTGAAGCTCAACCAACCAATCC
This sequence comes from Gastrodia elata, assembly GCA_016760335.1. Classification (NCBI taxonomy): domain Eukaryota; kingdom Viridiplantae; phylum Streptophyta; class Magnoliopsida; order Asparagales; family Orchidaceae; genus Gastrodia; species Gastrodia elata. Next base: position 129,359,859 of record CM028669.1, read on the forward strand.
ATACATTCAGTATATTTTTTTAAACAGAGCCAACCGAAATGGAGAGAGAATATTGGGCTAATTCAACTCGCCATCTATCACAAAGCCCCAAAATATTTTCTTTCAACTTTTTTAGGAGATTCAGATCTACAGCTTATAACAGAATACAATACATCAGATTGAATTTTAGAGTTGAAGGTTAAGACAGTATGAGCCCTACTCTTTGAAACATGTTGATGGTTACTATTACGATCACCAGAGCATATTCTAACTTACAACTGATAGTGAAGATAGTATAAGAATTATTCGGCTCCTCAACTACAATATGCTTCATCATCAGAAGGATGAGCCTAGTCACGACTTTTCATTGGGGAGTTCCCTTAGAACAACCAGTGACTATCTCCATTGGGCTCATTATAAATAAAGGACATGTCACGTATTATTCAAGCAGGCTAACTTTACCAAAGCATTTATGTCTCCTACTTCCTAGTGTCAATATATAATAGACAGCCGACTATAGCATAGATACATGATGGATTGGTTCTCAAGAGATAACAGTCAACTTACAAGATGTTCTGAATATTTCAATCCAACCACTTAATAGCCTCCTTGTTTTGACAACTTACAGATTAACGCTAAAGTAAGTTTTAACTTTCAGGGAAACTCATCATCAAGTTCATATGTTGATCAATAATTCATATAACAATAATATATTATTAATGCATTCATAGAAAGTTTGGAGGGAGCAAGAACCATTGTGCAGTCGTGCCTTCAGACACTAGGGATGAGAGATTTTTATAGCAAAATGCAGGTGTCCCTGTTAGCGCAGCATCAGGATCCATTGAATATTAACTAGAGGACCTCCAAGTGAGCTATTAGAGCCAACATCAATCACTAAGACATCATATCTTAGCTCAATCTATTAATAAGAGTATATTTAAACTGCATTTATTGCCAGATGGTTATGCTATTTCACCCTCAAACAAAACAGAGCTCTCTGTCTGAGCTAACTTCTAAAAGGCAACCTAGAAGCATGCAAAGGGAAAGTTTCCTTAGTGCAACCATTTCAAACACAGACATGGGTAGGCTAGCATGACGCCTAACTTTTGGCATTAAGATTTTGAGGTTCACTAGCAAAAATGGGTGCACAGACACATTATAGGTGCAATTAACTATCCTGAGCATCCTTCAAATTATAAGCAGAGAGGGGCGTCCCTCGGTGATGCAACTTACTAAGGCCATAGCAATTACAAACAATAATCAAATTCATATGTTAATTTTTGCTCCGCATCAAATGGCTGATCGCATTCGAATCTCCAAGAGTTCACTAACAGTTTGTCATCCCACAATGTAAGGATTACACATACAACACAAACTTGAAATTTTAAAAAGATGCAATCTATATAAAGTGGCTCAGTAGTTTAAATCTAAACATACTACACCTATAAATTATCAACTTGTGATTCCAGACTTTCAACATATAAGATTCTTTTATCTTAAATTTTGCATAGAGATTGTGTTGCTTAGATATTATCTGATGATTCCAGATACAACAAATTTCAACTATCATTGCTGGGTCTCAAATCCCTTATAAGAAAGAAGGGGGTTGCATTAGGTAGTCAACAACTAATAGAAAACTTTGTTGAATTTTGGCATGACAAAATCTTTAAAAATTGTGCAACAACTAAGATATCTTGAATGTAGCAAAATGTGTGCAAAACCGCTATATCGATACTCAAGTGTAGCGTCAAATAAGTAAAGGTTCTCATATTACGAATGAAGGTGAGTAAAGAAGAATCTATGATACAAAATTAAGATTAGGTAGTTGGAATATTAGTACTCTAACTAGCAAGCTTTTTGGGTTAAGTTGATATTTTGATAAATAGAAAGATAAATGTCTTCAAAAAACAAAGTATATAAGAGAGAAAGCAAGAAAAAAATTGGTATTTAATAATTTAAACTCTGGTACTCAAATAAGAATCATCATAGGAATGGCATATCATCTAAAATAGGAATTTTTAAGAAATGATGTAGTGAAAGTTGAAAGATTAGGAGATAAAAATATATCTTCAAAAATTAGAATTAATAGAATAATTTTAAATATTGTAAGTGTTTGTGCCCCTCACATAAGATTGATATGAGTATAAAATAAACTTTTTAGTATGAATTGGAGAAGTTAATTCAAGAAATATCCCAAGATGAGATGTTATGTATAATAAGATATTTAAATGAATATATTGATAATTGAAAATTTTAATAATATTTGTGGTTGCTTTAGTTTTGGAATGATTAATGAAAAACAAAGAATGATTTTAAAGTTTGTTTTAATTTATGATCTTACGATTGTTAATATACTTTAAGAAAAAAAAAAGAGAAACTTATTATTGTTTATAAAAATAGACTTTTATTAATCAAATTGATGGATTATTTTACTTATTATCAAATAAAATATAAAAAATATGATTATCAAAAATTCTTTTAATGTATGAAAACATTAAATATAAATTGATTTTACTTCAAATTTTTAATGAAAGTTATACCAATAAAATTAATACGAATAATTTTAATAGTTATAAAATAATATCAATTACATTGTTATTCGATAGATTAATAAATCTAAGATTTGAAATGTTTTAAAGAAGAAAAAAGTGTAAAATGTAAGCTAAGGAAGAAGCTTTTTAGTTAAGTTATTTAATTTAATTTTGAAGATTAAAAAGATGCTATATAATTGAAGAAAGTACAATCATTCATAGTTATAAGAATAAAGGCAATACTCAAAATTGTACAAATTATAGAGAGATAAGTTGATAAGCCATATATTAAAACTTTAGGAGAGAGTAATTAATACAAATTATAAAGGGATGCATGCATTTCATAAAATCAATTTGATTTTATGCTAAATAGATTTATCATAGAAGTCATACATTTAATGAAAAAAATTAAAGAAAGAAAAGAAGATCTCTATATAATCTTTATTGATCTTAAAAAGGCTTATAAAGAGTACCAAGAGAATTTTTATGAAGAACTTTGAAGAAAAAAATAAATTTGTGTAGCATATATTGATTTTATTAAGGGTATGTACAACTAGGTTGTTGTAATATCCCTTAACAAATGTTTCTCAAATTTAATTACAAATATTTTCGTAAACTATGGGTTAAATTGACGATATTCAAAAATAATGATTTTACCCCCAATGGGCCAATTAGAAAAATTGGAAATTAGCAACGGAATCATAAGATTTTATCTTTAATACATGTGAAATGAAATTATAAAAAATTTAATGTAAACTTCATTTAAATCGAACTTGCAACAAATTTTTAACATTTTTGAAACTAGCCGATCCTTTAAGGTTCTACAAAACCCATTCTTACGTAGGAATCTTCGGCCCTCGGGTGCAGATGTGAGAAGGTCCAGCCGATGTTGGGATTCCATCAGCTTCAAGCTGTAAAAATTTCTCTCTCCCATCTCCTCTCATCACCAGGCATCCTAAAAGGCTGACATTTCCCCTCAAGCAGCAGCCACCCCTTTACCCAACGCTTGGCCACCCATAAGCAAATATTAGCTGAGCCCTAGTGTCCACATCACTTACCTTAGCCACCCTTTATATGCACCCTACAACTGCCACCTCTCCAAGGCATGGTGGAGCCGTACCCCAATTTTACCACAAGATCGATACAACACCATGCTTTAAGGATTTTGTTTCAAATAGCCCCCTTTATTATTAAATCATGTAGTTAATAAACATCCCTCTTCATATGTTGGATGCTCCCATCTCTCCAAAATAGCCATTAAACACCCCCTTTTCATCCTTTTCTATTCATGCAACTATCCAAAATAAATGTACTATAAGCTATTGTTAAACATCCCCTTAAAAATGTACTATAAGCTATTGTTAAACATCCCCTTATCTCCCTCCAACAACCCCCCTCATCTCCAATCCCTAACAACCCTAAACCCTTTCTCTTTTTGCTTATAATATTTTCATTTATTTCACAATATTATTATTATTACCATATTTAATTAAACTATGCAATATTACAGATTTACGACTTTCTTGATCAAAATGTAATTAACCATTGATTTTGTGTTCCTACAATGCACACAACCCAAACAATACACCTGGAGCGGAGCAAGTCAACGACTGCTCCTTGTCCTTTTAGGAATTATTTTTGCAAATACCAAATTTTATTAGTTAACTTAGAATTGTACTCATTAAACTTTAATTACATGTAGGTTTAAATTGCTGTTAGGCACGACTAGCATCAACCCTTATGCGGTCTACCAAAACCTAAGGCATCGTTTTCATAAATTTGATATTTTGATTATTCATATAATCATATATAAAAACTCTAAATCTAATTTTAAGCATCCAATTTAGGTCAATTGCATTGTGATAAGAGAACTTACAAGGTCTAGTCAATTTCAGATGATCAAACAATATATAAAATCGGCACTCTTTATTTCTATTTCAGAGTATTATTCTCTGTTTCAAAAACTATCGAATAAAAAAAGTATAAGAATCTAAAATTATGAATAAATAATGAGTATATATATAGAAAATATCTTTCTTAAAACTACTCTCAAATAAATAAATATAAGTAAATATGCACAATACTCAATTATTTTATAAATCAATTGCATATAAAAGATAAGTTACATGCACATGTATATGAATTTATCTATATATTCATATTTTAATTATTATGAATATTTTAATGAATAGTTTTTATCATATAATGGAGATCGAACAATCTAGATTAGCTAAATTAAAACTTAATTATATTCAATTTTAATTCATAAAACTATGTCACTTACGAGTAAATGATTATTTTAAAAAATGATGTGCATATGTACACTATGCAGCAAACTCCCATATAATACTAGTATATGTATAATGGTCTATGCAACAAACTCCCATATAATACTACAGCTAAAGAAGGCAAATAAATGGTAACGATAATAATAACAATAATAAAAAACGATAAAATATTTTATGACGAGCCCCTTATATTATCACACAATAGCATGATGTGTGTTATATTTCTATCAAATAGCAAATATTCAAGAAATGAAATATTAAATAAAGGCTAAATGTTATTAAAATGATACAAATTTTATGACAATAAATAAATGGCAATGGTTAACTAAAAGTGATTAAATGCACTAACAAAGATAATTATGAGAGATTGCTAATATTTAAAAAATTAATATTTATCATATAAAGCTTATTAAGGGATTTTCAAATTTATATAATTTTTAGCATTATAAATTATCATGTACTTTTTTTCATTTTTCTTCACATTACTATGATTTAAAACAAAAATATACTTGCATACTTACAATGTAACATATCTATGACACCCAATATTTTTCAAGTTTTAAGAAATGTGGAAAACAATCAAGTTGATGAAGCTTCTTGCCACAATTAAATTCCACTGAACAACTATACTTATTTGTTTCTTATTTTAGCTGGCCTTTTATTCATGAAATATTTATTAGATGAATAATAACTTTTTCTTACATTTTAGAAAACTATTAGCTTGATATAATAAAAATATTGAAAATATGAATATGTTTTCGTTGTCCAACCTTCGTGTTCCAATGCTTGTTATGCCGTATTGAAACAAGAGTGGTATCAAAACCAAGTTTCATGAGCATTTGAATTAAGTGAAAGAGCCTTACACTTAGTTTTATACCATTATAGAGGTTTTCCAAAAACTAAACATAATGTCGGATGAAAGGGTTAAAAAAATTCAAGATAATAGTCAAGAGAACTCAGCAATATCAACTAGAGCTATCAATACAATAACATTCAATTCTAAGGCTTAAATGACAGCTTCATTGAACCTATGATGCAACTAGCTCAACCTAAGGTCACTGAGCCAAGTAACAACTTCACAGTTGTACGCACCTAAAGATATCCCATGATCTGCAATCACTCATTCTGGTGCCACCAATTTTATTTTTGTCGAGATATGACTTAGAGAAATTGATGAGGAGTCCCTAACTCATTCATCACCTGAGAAGATTTCACCGATATTTTCAAGAATTTGTATGTGCCACACCTTTTGCTAGATATAGAATGCAAAAGAAGTTTAGCAAGTTGGTTCAAGGAGATCGCACTATCTCACAATACGAAAATGAATTCAGCTGAGTTTCCAGAGATGAGGGTCCCTCAGATACCTCAGGGTTACAGTCACAGGAAGACCCCCGCGAAGAGCAGACTTCTTAGCCATCACTGAACAGGTCGTGGCAGGTTGGGCTCCTGGAGCAGTCGTCACATCTCCCTTGCTGGAATATTGTGTTTGATCATGTCAGTTCTTGCTATGATCCCCAGCTACCAGATGTTGGTGGCACTGATACCAGACTCCTGCCTCTCCGACATTGAGGCTATCATCCGTAAATTTCTTTGGGAATGAGAAGGGGGTAGATGTCTACACTATGTGAGATGGTAGGAGGTATGTCGACCGCTCGAGTCTGGTGGACTCGGGATCAGAGACCTGCGACTCTGGAAGACTATGTTAGCAGCCCGTCATATCTACAGCTTTGTCAGCAGAGAGGACCTCCTTTGGACATGAAGTTTCGCTACCGCCGCAGAGGTGAGGACTTTACGGTACAGTGGGCAAACTCTACTGTTTGGAGACTGTTGGGCTACGACTGGCCAGTAGTCCAGAGACACACCCAGCTTGAGGAGGGGACCCTCCAATGGCAGGTGGATGATTTTACCGAGAGCAGAGCCAACCAGATCTACCGGTTGGAGAGAGGAGGTCAGCCTTGGCAGTTTGCGGCCATGTGGGAGATGGCACTAGCCCCAGGGAGGCTTGTTTTCTTTGGAGACAGCTCAGCGACGCTATACCGACAAGGTGTTGGCTACTGAGATGATGGCTCACTCAGTCAACAGCATGTGCTTGGAGCTGTGACTCGGAGGAGAACAGAGAGCACTTTGTAGTTCACTGCAGCTACATGAGGGCCATCATGGAGATCTTTGTTCGTTGGGGCTTGCTCCCAGCCACACTCACCTCCTGGGACCAATTCACTATGCCGTTCTCAACCGCTTCAGCATCTCGACGTCGCCGCTTTAGCTGTCAGCTTGTTTCGTACTCACTCTATCAGTCATGGAGGAGCGGGACTGAGCATTCTCACGGTCGTCCGCACCCTACACAGAGGGTCTGGGCGGGCTCGATACTTTCTGCCATGCTTAGTGCTGGACTGCACGACGAGTCTGACTCCTGGAGTCCCACGGCCCATCAGGGCCCCTCCACCTTCCACAGATGGTGCCCCCCAGACCCGTTGGCTGAAGGCCAACGTTGACGCATCCTACAGCTACAGAGATTATACTATTTTTGGGGCAGCTATTGTCCGCAACTCTGACGGACAGTTACCGATTGCTGCAGGAGATAGGTTATAGGCACAGTCTCATCTTCAAGCAAAGATACAGGCAGTGACCATTCTGCAGCAGGCCCTCCTGGCTACAGGGCGGATACTGATGGAGTCATCATAAAGGGTGACTGTTTGGGAGAGGTTCGGAGGCTCCAGCGTCTTTAGGAGAGAACTCTCCGTTCACGAGGCGGAGAGCGTCATGCAGATCACCTCGCTTTCTTACTCGACTTTCCTAGTGTTATCTTTTTCCATCGATCATGCAATGCAATTCGGTAGCGGATTTTTGTGTTATGTAAGCCCGTCATGGTGCTTTTTCATTTGTTAGAGGTGTGCTCCCCGGGAGGCTCTTGGAACTCCTGGCACAGGACACCATGGAGTTTGATCTCAATTGAGTCGTTGTACTGTTGATTTACATTTGCTATATATATATATATATATATATATATATGCATGGGCTACGGTCATCTTTCATGAAGATGAATTCACATGCCTCTCAAGATAAAACCTGATCTTAACATCAGCAACTAAATGAGATAGATTTCTAATGGAACTCAAAGACGCCATTAGACACTCTTTAGTTCATTTAGAAATTAAAAATATTTCTGTACTAGTAAAAAAGACTAGCTGGGTGGAATTGAATCTCTAGATCATTCGAAGGCACCAAAAATTCATACAAAAGGTATTGGAGAACTCAGAAGTCATAATTTGTTTGCTCATTCGTCATATCCTAAATTGAAGATGTCACCATATGAAATTAACAACTACCTGCCAAGTATCGTCTCACATTAGTATGCAAATAGTAGAAAGAATCATAAAAGAGAATGTCTCTACAAGACAAATGCATGTTACTAGTGTCAAAATCCCAAATACATAATAAGATTTTGCCCAATATATAATAAAAAACCTACAAATTAATTTAATAAAGGAGAAGCTTTTATTTAATGTCAAAACAAGTAAGATAGAGCTCATAATTGCAAGTGTGTTCCTTAATTCATGAAAATTCAAATGTAGTGTTTCTTAATTTGCTTCCTTTTTTTTATTAAGGTCTAGTTTATTTTTATATTTTCTAAGGCTATCTAAGTTTACTTTTGTGTTGTCTAAAGTATCGAATTGCATTAGGCTTCATAGCCAGGTTCAGAGAGAACGTCCCTTAATGGTTTTGAATCTCCTTTTTTTCTATGTCAAAACAAGCAAGATAGAACTCATAATCACAAGTGTGTTAGTTAATTCATGAAGATTCAAATGATCATGTTTCTATATTTTCTTCCTTTTGTTTATAATAGTTTAGCTTATTTTTGTATTGTCTAAGGCTATATGAATTTACTTATGTATTGTCTAAGGTAGCGAATTGCATTAGGCTTCATAGCCAACTCCAAAGAGGAGGTCCTTTAATGGTCTTGCATCTCCTTTTTTTGATGTCAAAACAAGCAAGATAGAGCACATAATGGCAAGTGTGTTCCTTAAATTCATGAAGATTCAAATGATCATGTTTCTTAATTTTCTTCCTTTTTTATTATAATAGTCTAGCTTATTTGTGTATTGTCTAAGGCAGTCTGAATTTACTTTTGTGTTGTCTAAGGTATCGAATTACGATCCAGAGAGAAGGTCCTTTAATGATTTTGCATCTCCTTTTTTCCTTGTAGTCTACTGAAGCAGTTTTAATTAAAATATATATTTCTAGTTTACTTTTAAAAAAATAATAGGGTTAGGAGTTGGTAATTCTACAAATGAATTTGAACCATTTAACAATATAAACATGAAAAAAAGGAAGGCTAAATAGGTTCATAATGAACTTGGCTCATTTAAATGGATAAAACATGAGTCATTCCAAAGAAATGATTGAAGTGAAAGAATACCAAGAGCTCTTAGCTTCATTGTTCAGGGTGCGAAGAACCTATGTAAAAAATAGTTGTGCATTTCTTTCTATAGATAGCTCGAGAGTGCAAAATCCAATGAGAAAATAAAGCAAATTATCAATCAAGATGCTCTATGAATATTGATTTTGGGAAAATTAAATCTTTGGAACAGCTAGCTGCAACAACCATATCAACCACAACAACAACACTAATCCTTAGTCCCGCTAGGTGGGGTCGGCTACATGAATACTTTATTTTCATTATGCACAATCAAATAAAAGGCCCTCTCTAAGTTTCGATCCTTTCTAACAATTTCTTTCAATATCTTTTTTGGTCTTCCTCTTCCTCTTTTAACATGGGCAAAATTCATATACTCATTTTTTCTAACAGGGGAATCAAACAATCTACACTTAAATTACTAAACCATCTAAGATGGTATTCTCTAATATTATCCATTATCAGAGTCACTCTAATCTTGCTATGAATGAACTCAATTTTCATTATATCTTTTCATGTATACCCACTTATCCACCTTAGCATCCTCATCTATGTAACATTAATATTGTATGTTTTCTTTATTGGCCAATAATCAGCCCCATATAACATAGTTGGTTGTATAGCTACTCTATAAAATTTTTCTTTTAATTTAAGTTGAATATTCTGGTTGCACAACACTCCAAAAATGCTCCTCGAATTCATCCAACCAACTTGGATCCTATTAATCACATAGCTCTTTATTTTACCATTATTTTGAATAATTGAGCTAATGTATTTGGATCTCTTACTCTTCTTAATCTACAAAGTATGCTCCTCGAATTCATCCTCAATAGTTAGCTTGAGATTATGGATTTTATCATGATTAAACTTACTCTCCATGTATTCTATTTGGGTCTACAAAAATAAAATCCTTTAGTTTTTTTAATAGTCCTCCATAACTCAAGTTTTACTTTAACTCCATCCCTAGTCTTATCAATTAATAGAATATCAGCTACAAATAGCATGCACCCAAAAACCTATTTGAATGAGTTTAATAAAAATATTCATAATTAAAGCAAATAGATATGGACTGAGAGCAAATCTTAGACATAACCAATTAATATCAAGAAAATTATTAAACAAGCTACATTGCAATCCAACAAATATTATAACCTTATTATACAAATATTTAATAACATTAATATATGCCAAACATATTTTGATTCTGTCCAAAAATTCTCCAAATAATTTCTTTTAGTACCCTATCATAAGCCTTTTTAAGACCATCAAAGATTAAATGAAGATTTTCATTTCTTTCACTAAATTTCTCCATCCAACCTCTTAGTAAATGTATCGCTTCCATGGTAGATCTACTTGGCATAAAGCCAATTTTTATTTTGTGAAATAAAGTATCCCGTCGTAATATGTATTAAATCATTCTCTCCCATAGTTTCAATGAACGACATATTAACTTAATTCTCCAATAGTTTGCATGGTTACGAGGATCGCCTATATTTTTGTAAATAGATACAACAATACTCCACCCATCTAGCATCTTTTTTGTCTTCAAAATAATATTCAATAATTTGGTAAGCTAAGAAACTCCTTTCTCACCAAAACATCGCACATCAAAAGGATATCATCCAATTTATCATTTTTCCACTTCTTCCTCTTTAAAGCAATCTAGATCTCTGTCTTACAAACTTATAGAATTAAAAAGTAATCGATATTATTTTTATAACTATTAAACTATCATATTAATTGTATTAGTATAACCTTCATTAAAAAAACTTAATAAAAAATACGTTCATCTATATCTCCATCCCTAAATTAAAGTATTTTTTTAGTATCATTAATATATTTTACTTAAATCGTAGATTCTCTTATCTCTTATATAAACTATTTATATATGTATATCTCTCTCCCTCATATTTTAAATTTATTAAATGAATCATTGAAGCAACTATCTTAGCATTATAGACTGCTATTTAAAATTCATGACAAGCATATTTATATTTCTTCTAATTCTTCTCATTCTTATGTTAAATCATTATTAATGGTATATATTTTTCTTTAATCTTTATTTAAACATCTTGTTTCAACCACAAAGCATCTTTATTATTAGGGACTCTCCACTTTAATTCACCAAATATATTTTTTTAACTATAATGTGAATAAACTTGCAAATAGATTCTATATAAAATTAGTTTCACTTTCAAAATCCCACTATCCAATTTTTAATCATTTACTCCTAAGATATTCAAATAACCCAATTTAAGATTCCACCATATATTTTTAGAATATATTTTAAATTCAATATCATTGTTCTTATTCTTTATTTTCAAATTTAAAACCAATAATCGATATTTGGTTATCAAACAAGCACCTAAAATAATCTTACAATTCTTACAATACAAACAATCTCTTTTCCTTAAAAAAATTATCAATCTAAATTTTAAAAGCCCTAATTTTTATAAGTGATAATATATACCTCTATTTTCTTACTATAAGAATTAGCAATCATAAGATTATAAGTTAAAGTAAACTCCAAAAATATTATTCCTTCTTAGTCTCTCAAAAATCAAAATCATCATAAATACTATAAAATTCTGTAGTCATACTTTCAACATGTCCATTTAAATCTCCTCCCATAACTAACAACTCTTCTTGCTATATTTTTGAACAAACTCATCTAAATCATGCCAAGAAAAATTTATACTCGTATTGAATCCTATTTGAGATGTATAAACACTTTCAATGATAAAAGTGATTCTATTAATTATAATCTTTAAATTATAATTCTCTCTCAATCTCTTAACTTCCACTACATTATCCTTTAAATTATCTAGGGTGATACCCACGCCATACTTATAACAGTTCTTACCCAAGTACCAGAGATTAAAACCAAAGTATCGATTTCTTTTGCTTTCTCTCCCACCTTACATAAAACATTTATCCTCCTATAAATCATAAAATTTACTAACATAAAACTTGCCAATGGGAGTGACTATTTCACTACCAAATCTTAATTTAATATAATGGACTAGCATTTTTTACCGGCATTTGTCCATAATAGGAACTTGCAAATTTGACACTACACCCAAGTGCCAACATAGCGGTTTCACCCTTTTTTTCTTACATCGAACAATGTAGCATGCCACTTCTAGGGAATGCCCTAGCTCTAGCAAAATTTTTAAGGGATTCATATCATGAGAAGATTCAACAATGTTTTAAAATAGGTTGTCGACTACCAACGCAACCCTACTCCTTTCTCATCCGAAACTTAAGACCCGACAGTGCCTGAGTTAGAGCTAGCTGCAATTAAAAATTAGAACAAAAACTTCCAATTTCATTCCAGCAAATGATATTCCACCATTAAAGACAATCATTACAAATATTAACTTCAATCATCTATAGAATTTATTGCAACATTCTCAAAGATTGCTTACATGTCCAAGAAAAATATGGAACAAAAAACATGCTTTGAATAAAGTGTTTATAAAACAAAACTTTTTTGATCTTTAACAGAACTTATAAAAGTTATAAACAAAGTTGCAAATTATCATTTTTAAGCATGCCAGAGTTTTAGCATCTGAAGTTCTACTCCATGTGAAGCATTCATGAAGCCTTGCAAATGGATAGCAAAGAAAATCAATTATCACCAAATTAAGATATGCTAAACTCAATTGAGCACTTGAAAGAAAGGTGTATACATACTTTTTACTCTCTTTTATTTACTCTACTTTGTCGCTCTATCCATCAAGCCAATTTTTAAGGGGAAAACCCCATGGATGGGCGGGAGGGGATCCAAAATAATTGATTGTACCTGAGCATGCGAAATAGCATCCGATGCACATTTGAGTTATTTGAGGCATCAAATATAATAGTTTTCCCCCTAGCATCCTAAAGAAGGGTAAGTATGTTTTCAATGCATCATTCTTAAACCAAATTTCAGCAAAATTGACAAAACAGTGATGTGTGGCAGCATAAACTTCAGATATTTGCATTAGATTCATGGGTGGTAAAGTGATGCTATAAGTTTAAAATCCTTCCTCCATCAAGATATGATATATCGATCAAGTATCGTATGAACATTTTCCTAGCGTCAAACGCACAAAATATGACAGCAAATTATGCCATTAAACTGCAAAGATCAGCAAATACATCACTAGCATGGCATTATTTGACTTATGGCTAAATATACCAATCATATCATTTGTTTCTAATGATTTCTTCATTGACAATGGCAACGCTCTATAACATGAGATAAAACTAGCAATTTGCAGATCAAGTGGATGTTATGCTCCAATTCTACCTTATATACCTCGCATTCATTAGTAAAGTAATGATCCTTGATTAGCAATCGAGCTTTTTGAATCTGGTTCTGATAATAGGCTTTTCTGTGCCTTTGGTTGTTTCTTCTGTCAGATTGTTCTCCTTGCAAAAGGTAAAGGTGCAACAAATGAGTTATCCATAAACACTGGCGTATTTTCCTCCTTATGCAAAATTTAGAACGAAAACTATAATCTTTGTAAGGTTGTATGCATCGTCAATAGAATTAATCTTTAAATTAATCTGTGATGTCCTCAGTATCTCACTTAGCTCTTTGCAATCAACTTAATCTCATTGTTTGGAGTGTCCTACATAGAAATAACATAGTTTTAAGAAAATTGAAAAATTAACGGTACCTCAACTGTATGAGGACAGATTAAAAAACATTATAGTAAGCTAAAATCACTTAAAGCGTCTTCATTAATCTCTTGAGAAATACCATCTGTGCTAATTAATGAAAGTCTATAGGTCAAAGTACTGCACAGGTTCTACATAAAAGTTAATTCAAAGCTGGACAACAAATATAAAGCAGGAGCATTTGAAGGTAATAACAATAGCATTTTGTGTGGCTAGCATTTCCCAAATTACTTCTCTAAATCACTTCTCTTACTATTTTATTACCTTCAAACAAATCTTACCGAGACAACTGTGATTGCACTCAGCGATGGCAGGGGAAACTCGCAAGAAGGTGAAGTTTGCAGGAAAGTGGAGTTCGCAGGAATGAAATCAGATCTTATCAGCACCAATGCTAGGTCTCAACGACAATGGATAATATCACTTCTCTGCATATATAAGCAAATAAACCTCACTTGTATAACAACACTTCCCAAATTAAAATGATGAAGATCTACTCTTTATTACTTTCGAACGGTGTCCTGGGACAACTGCAGCTACTCTCACCAACGGCACAAGAAGCTTATAAGAAGAAATAGCCATGAAAATGAAGTTTGGTCTCACCGGCGCCAATGTTCAGCACCACTACCCAGACTGAACTCACGGAAGACGAACGTTTCCAATGGCAAAAGTCTTGAAGGCATTCAGTCTCAATGGCATTCAATTGTAGCAGAGTTTGGTTTCACAGGCAGGAATGGCATTAATGGCAAAGATTTTGTATCGGATGTCCTAAGTAAAATTCCAAAGACCTTCGGTTCCATGAAAATGGAGCAAGTTTTGTGCCGTATGTCTCAATGGCGTAATGGTGGGGGTCCCATGAAATTAAGTCAAGTTATGAGCTGTATGGTATAAATGGGGGGCAAAGAAGCATTTTTTTTACAGAATTGTATTGTTAAAATAAATTATAATAATTGAAAATATTTGAAAATAAATTTTTGTAGGAAAATTCTTATTGGAAAAAATATAGATAAGGGCAAGGCATGGCAACAAGTTTATTTGTCGATTCTGATTCTAGTTCTCCACGGAAAGGTGCTTGTTAGCGCATGCTGACCTTTCTGTGGAATTATATATGAGAAATAGCTTAATGTCTCTAATCTATGAACCACTCGATTATCCAGTCACGCTCAGTATCTCAATTGTTTGGTATACAATTTATGATATTATTTGAAGTAGCACTTCTATAAAAATTTCTAATGCATTATCTAAATATGAGCATGTTAAAAATCAATATGCACCCATAAATGCCTAATAATTTGATTGTTAGCTGCTATGCTCAGAGAATTATTTGACATAATTAGCTTTTTTGAATCATTATCTAAATTATTTAGTTTAATATTGTAATCCATGTTTGAGATTTTTTGGTTTATACATAAACCAACTGAGTAAATTTTGTTCACAGTTTTCACAGAATGAAAAGGGCGTATTGAAGCAAGAGTGACTATGATTCTAGTTTAGTAATGCTGTGTTCTTGCGGCTGGTTATTGTGATATTTTACTGGTTTTGCTAATTTGAGAGAGAGAGAGAGAGAGAGATGTGGATGGTATTGTATACGAAAGTGTTATACTTTTATGATAAAATAATAGATAAAACAGTATTCTTATTATTAATGAAAGAACATGCAATCTATTATTGACATATAGTAGCTTTGATTCTCTTGTGAAAGGCTCTTGATTTTTATTGCTATAAAATAAATTCAACACCAAGCCTTAGTCCCACAAATCATAATGTGCAACACAAAGTACAAAGAAATTTTTTGGTTTAAAGCGCATCATGCAAACCAAAGCATGCTTTAGGAAACAAACCAGTCGTTCAAAAACAATGATTTTAACTAATACCAATTCTTAATATTACTCTAATAATTTCACTATAATTATTCCCCTCAAGAATATTTCTATTCTTTTTACACAGACAACAGTTAAAACTCACTAATTTACAAATACAGCTTCTTCAATGATGAGGTTACAAGGCTTCTTACAGATTGAGAAATTGTATCTTTATTGATCATCTGGTAAGGTAAGCATCATCAAATACCCTAACCCAGCAGACCGTAGTAGAGGATCGTGTTTGGTTGTATGTGTCAAAGTGCAGCCAGGGGCTTTCAAAATAAGGGTGCTTCTCCAAATGTGACTCAGAAGGCCCTCACCACACTTCATAAGCAAAGTAAGATATTAAGCACACTTTTTATGACATTGATCTAACTAAGTGGGGGTCAATTAAATGAATAATTTGTCTCCATTATGATCAATCAAATAACATCCTTTCCGTAGCACCAAGTATGTGAGATTATTCATAGTAGTTGCATGTCATGTATTTCTTGCTCTTCTTTCTCTTCTGACAAGGGAAAAATTTCATTAACCCAATATTCCTAATAAAAACATGTAATGGTCTATGCTCAATATACCCAAACCATCTAAAGCAACTTTCTCTGAATTTATCCTCAACTAGAGCTTCTCCAAATTTGCTATGAATGTGCTTATTTCTCATCTTATTCTTAATATATATAATGAGATAATTGTCTAAGTAAATACTTGAAATATGCTAATAATACAACCCCATTCTACTTAATACGATTCAATCCATCAAGTCACTATCATACAATGCAAGAAAAAAATTAGGCGCATGTCTTGACAACTTCTCCAATAACAACATAGAACACATACATCAGTTAGAAGGAATGAAATATAAATCATAATGAAATTGCCAGGCTATTAGATGAACAAATGCAATAGAAAACTTCGTCAAATCATAAAACATGCTCAATGCAAAAGTAATCTTAGATTGGCAAATATAAACAATATGAGCATTACTGAATTAAGAAACTTCAGACTTGCTGCAATTTTGGCATAGCCATCTTTTATCAGCACGTCCAATCCTACCAAAGCGGCTAAAGTTGCAGGAGACCTCCTACAAAAGAACCAAGGCATTGCATGCAGCATGAGTAATAAAACAACTTTCTTCATTCAAACTCATAATAAATAGAAAGAAAAATCTGTATCTTACAAAATAGTAAAATTTAGAAAGCCAAATATATGTTTAATTCCTTTCATAAAATAAAACACAAGCTTATTTAAAATCAAATTTCACTACTGCAACAATAATAACAACAATACCAAGTCTTAATCCAACTAGGTGGGATCAGCTACATGAATCTTTTGTTTCCATCATGCACAATCAAATAGAAGCCTCCCTATGATTTCCAAAAAAAGATCATTTCTATTGGTTTCTTCCCATATCTCTTAGGCCTTGGTCTTCCTCTTTTACATGAAAAAAATCGTATACTCAATTTTTCTAACAAAGCATTAAATGGCTTACGCTTAATATGCACAAACCGTTTAAGATGTTCTCTATTGGAGCCACTTCAACTTTGCTACGAATTAACTCATTTCTCATCTATCCTTACCAATATACTCACACATCCACTTTAGCATCCTTATCTCTATAAAATTTATTTAATCAATAAGTTTCTTCTTTGTCGACCAATATTCATCCCCATATAGCATAGTCAATTGTATAATTTCTCTATAAGATTTTCCTTTTATTTTGAGTGGGGTTTTCCGGTCGTACAACACTCCAAAATGGCTACTCCTTGTCATCCAAGCAGCTTGGATCCTATCAATTACATTGCTCTCTATTTCATCATTATTTTAAATAATTGAACCAAGATATTTGAACCATTCGCTCTTCTTGATCACACGGTCCTCAATAGTTATGCCCTCAAGATTAGGACTTCTACTATAGATAAATTTACACTACATATATTTATTTTAGACCTACTAAAATGAAAACCTTCAAATTCTAAAACAATTCACAACTCGAGTTTTGCTTAAACTCCATCTTTAGTCTCATCAATCTCAAGAGCGCCATCTACAATAAAATGCACCAAAGAACCTTCTCATGAATGTGCTCAGCAAGAGCATCCATAATTAAAGCAAGAAATATGAACTGAGAGCAAAGCCTTAATCTAATCCAAAGTAATAGAAAAATCATCAGACAAGCCACTTTACGATCGAACAATGTTACAGCCCCATTATACATATCTTTAATTCAATCAATTAATGATGCACAAATTCATTTTATCTCTAAAGTTACAAAGAATCTCTCGATGCTATTATCACAAACCCTTTCAAGATCAATAAAGATTAAATGAATATATTTTCTCTCTAAATTTCTCCATTAAATCTCTTAGTAAACATGTAACTTCCTTGGTAGATCAGCCTAGCATAAAACAAACTTGATTTAGTTAAATATGAGTATTCATTTGTAAGTTGTACTTAATTACTAACCCAAAATTTCAATATGTGGCACATTAACTTAACTCCCCTATACTTGCACAATCTTGAACATTGCTTTTAATCTTGTAAATAAGTACAACAATACTCTTTCTCCACTTATAAAACACTTTTTTTAGTTTTCAAAATAGCATTAAATAATTTGGTAAGCCAACAACGATCTTTTGCTTCAGACGAGTAGGTGGAGGACTACTTTAGAGTTTAAGGATTTTCTTCATAGCAGATCTAGAACATAATATATTTAGTATAAGTACAACTGTATTAAAAATCTTAATCTCAAATATATAACTATTAAAAACAATATTCTTTTTTCACCCAAATATTTTCACACATTGATAATGATGTCATTCAACCTTACAATTTTTCCACTTCATCCTCTTTAAAATATTCCAAATCTCACATTTACTAATACATCATATAAAATTAAAATTGATGTTACTTTTATAATTATTAAATTCACTTATATTAATTGTATCGATACAAACTTTATTAAAAGGCTTAGTAAAATAATTTATCTACTAATACAAAATATGTTCATTCCTAAAATGAAATTTTTATTTTTATCTTTCATTTATTTTAAAAATATTATCGAAATGATCCCTTGGCTCTAGCAAAATAATCAAAATGATCATTGACTCTTGAAAATGCTTTTTTTGGTCCCTCGAATTTTGTTCAAGTGCTTTTTTTATCCCTACTGTTATTAATCTCATAAAGGTATGTGAGTGATTCGGAGTCCCCCTTCTTCGGCTACCAGTTGCAAACAATTGTGACTTTTTAATTTTTCTTCTTGTACAAGACAAATCGACTAGCTTGAGATTTATTCTTCAACGTGTTGCGTCTCTCTACGTTCTCACCAACGGTCGACGAATAGTTCTTCCTCGATGCCTTGTCTCTCTGTGTCTCTCATCCAACGAAGAGGCTCATCTGAAGCGCCATCTATGGCGCTGATTTTGAATTTTTACGGCCATTGGAATGTTCTTCCTCAACTGACGAACAATTCTTCAACGTGTCGTATCTCTTGTGCTGATTTCAAATATTTACAAACACTGGAATGTTCTTCCTCGATTGACAAACAGTGCTTCAATGTGCCGCCTCTTCTTCAACATGTCACATCTCTAGTCCTATACATGAAAAAAAACTAAATAGTCGTACATGTTCGCAATCAGTAGCCGGAGAAGAAGGGGGACGCCAAATAACGCACATACCCTTACATTTTAAAGGGAGGAATGGGATGTTACGGAATTAATAACGGTAGGAACCAAAAAACACACTCAAATAAAAGTTAATGAACCAAATAAAGCAATTTCAAGAGTCAATGAATATTTTGGATATTTTGCAAAAGTCAAGAGACCATTTGATAATTTTCTCAATATATTTTATAAGTCAAATCTTTGATTCTTTTATCTAATAATTTGGCCTGCTTAAATTCTAGAAAGCTACAATATTGGCATCACAGACTTCTATTTCAGATTTAAATAAGCTAGTTTATATTTTTTTTAATTCTCGTTATTCTTATATTTAAATTATTCTTTATAACATACCTTTTTTATCTTTGTCTTTACTTAAGCATCGTGTTTCCAACACCAAGCATCTTTATTATTAAGTGTTCTCCATTTTAATTCACCAAGTACATTACTAGCTACATTGTGAATATAATTAACAACAAAATTCCACATAAAATTGACTTTACACTCATAATCTCACTAAATATTTAAATTTAACTTTTAAAAAATATATTATCATTCTTAAAATTTCACCAAATAATTTTAGGACATAATTTAGATTTAGTGTTATTTTTCTTACTATTTATATTTAAATCTAAAGCCAATAATCAATATTGGGCCATCAAACAATCATCTAAAACAATCTTACAATCCTTAGAATAAAGGCACTCATTCTTTAAAAAAAATCAATGAGTTTTCAAAGCCTCATTTTTAAATATGATAATATATTCTTTATTTTAATTAAAAATTAACAATTATAAAATCATAGGCTAAAGCAAACTCTAAAATCATTCTTCATTTTTAATTATCTCTACAAAATTAAAATCATTATGATATTATTAAATTCTTCAACACCCTACTAATATGTTCATGTAAATCTCCTCTTATAAATAGCATCCCTTCTTAAAGTATTCTTAAACCAACTCCTCCATATTGACAAGAATAACCCACATATAGTCTATATATACCATTGCTATGTACCTCAATCAGAAGGAATCATAATAACCCACAAACAAGAATAACCCACATATAATCTTCAAGCAATAGACATCACTCTTACAACCTATTCAGATTCATATTGGGCAGATGATCTCCAAGACAGAAAATTCACCACAGATTACTGCATATTTTTTGGGAAAAACCCAATCTCTTAGCATGCAAAAAAATAGATCACAGTAGCTCGTTTATCAACAAAAGCAGAATACTGGATTCTGGTGTCAACCACTTCATATATATTATGGCTACGACAACTACTCAAGGAGTTCACAGGAGTCGCTCTTAATCCAATTACAATCCTCTGCGACAATGTCTCAGCAACCCACACCAAACATATAGAGGTGAACTGCTGTAACGACCCAATATCGTTACTTTGCGAATTAGTAAAGATCTCGCCGCAGAAATCAGGACCCCGGAGAATTTCAAATTAGGGCAAACAAAATTTCCTTTGGATAGAAATAATTTTTTGATCAAAGTGTCATACTTTGGGAGAATTCGAATAACGGAAACTCCCGCTTTATTTTTCTGAATGATTTAATTCTATAAATCAAGACATTGAAATATGTGTCTGAATTCATCATTTTCAATGTCATTGTGTTAAGCATATTATTTAAAGGCTGCTCGAAAAGTTTCATCGATTTTTGAGCGTCAATTTGGCCTCAATTATTTTTGAATTTTCAAACTTATAAATTAATTAAAAATAAAATATTTGTTTGAATCAAAAAATTTTAGCGCGAGAGTGTTCGTTACATCATAACACACCTCGGTGTCAACTTTTGTTATTTTTGGACGTCAAACAGCAGAAAAATGCGAAAAAATTAAGTTTAAGTAATTATTTAATTTTTCCTTTAAATAAATTCCATTTCCTTCCTTCCCCATTCCTTCCTCCTTAAGGCGCGGAACCTTTCGCGCCAGGGCCTTTCCTGGGCCGCTTTGGCACAGGAATGGTCAGCCAAATGGTCAGCCCTCCTAATCCCCTCCCCTCTCTTCTCTATAAAATTCCCTCCAGCCCTCTCCCTTCCTCCCCCAAACCAGCAGCCCTCCCCTTCCCCTGCCAGCCACCACCATCCCTGCCACAGCAGCCCCTCTCCTCCCTCGGCCCTTCCCCTCCCCTCCTCCCAAAGAGCAGCAGCCCTCCTCCCTCACCCAATAGCCCGGTCAGCCGCCTCCCTCCTCCGGCCAACCAGCCCGCTACCCTGGCAACCTCCTGCCAGCTCCCATCCGCCACGTTCGGCCTCCCTCCATTTTTCCAGCAACTCTAGCCAAGATAAGAATAGAAGGAAAAATATGGAGGGAGAATATTAAGAGATTTTGTTATTTTTTCGTTCTTTTATTTTTATATACTTAATAATCATTATTATGAAAAAATAATGATAAAATTACGTCATTCACATCATTATAGTTCTCATTAATCAATAATGAAAACTGTACAAATGTTGTAAATTGACTATTATTTCAATTTAAGCATTTTATATTGCCATTTCTCTTTCCTTTATTATTACTATTATTATTATTACTTTATGCAAATTATATAGTTATTTTCATTCTGTCTTTTCTTTCGTACATTATTATTATTAAAATGATAATAATAATGTTATTATAAATATTATTGTCACATCAGTAACTTAAAAATACGGACTTCTATCAAATTGAGAAAATGAAAGAGAAACAGAATAGAAACAAAGATAATAATATTTACTAAAAAGAATAATTTAAAATATCAAAATAACCTAATTGCAGATTGAGCGAACTGTCACTCATCCAAACTTAAAGAACAATATACCAGATATCTTTTATTACTTCTGTTTAAATATATTTTTCGCTCAGCATCGCACAAAAGTGATTTAAATGCTTTTAAAAAGTCACATAAAATGATATAAGAAAAAGTTTGGATAACTGAGAGGCAAGGGTTCCATGTTGATATATTTTTTTGTCTGATCAGACAACTGCTAGGACGAAGTTGTCCAACATCGGGAGTCATAAGGAGCCTATACTGATAAGCCTTGAGATGGCAGGTATAGAGGGAAGTTAAATATAAAAAAAGAAGATGAACCCATTTTCCTCAATTTTGTACATGCCCAACAAAATCACGTTTTGCGCCAGATAACAAACACTAAAATTCTATATTTAATTTTGTGACTGCAATTACGTTTACGCTAAGTTTCAAGTGCAATTGAAATATGTTTGCAGGGATAAGTTCGTACAGCTTTTATTTCCTATCAAATTATTGAATATTTTGCTTATTATTTAATATTTATAAATATGACATCTATCAGTATTTAGTTTCACAACTAATTGATATTTAAATATCTGCACTTTTAAAACATGCCCAGATCAGGAGTTCGTCCTTGAAGAAAGGTGCTAAAAACCAAGCAATGCTGATACTGCTTCCTGCTTATTTTCCACTTTCTTTTTGACACTTTAAATAAGTTTGTAACTTTTCTTTTATTTTAATCTTTGTAAACAAGATTTGTAAATTAATAAATAAATGAATTATGTTTGATATCTATATATTTGTCTCTTAAATACTCAATATGATCATGCGACTAGAGAACTTGTTGTTACATCATCACAATCGGTGCTGGATCAGCTTCCGCTGATCCGGCACCGGGTCCTCACAACTGCCACCTCATTTGATCTTGAATTCGCAAAAAGGAGGTCATTACCATGTACATTTCAACGAATGACCACCTGGCAGACATCCTCACCAAGCATCTTCCTACTCCAAAATATCATGTATTATGCAATAAGCTTACAACCACTATACAATTGTAAGCTTATGATAGGTGACAAGAATACCCCTCATATAGCCTATATATGCCATTGTTATGTCCCTCTATCAGAAGAAATAATAATAATTTTGTTTGCTTGTGTTGTGATTACTCCTCTCTCTCTCTCCCACCTCTTTCACATATCATGTTAAAATTTAATGTTTATACTCATATCCAATCTTATTTGAAGATATAAAAACTTGCAATATTATAATTTATTCTATTTTTATAATCTTTGAAGATATACTTATACATCTCAACCTCTTAAACTCTGCTACATTATCTTTTAAATTATTATATATGATAATATCATGCCATTCCTATGATGATTCTTACCCAAGTATTAAATTTTAAAGCCTGGACTATCATCATTTTACTTTCTCTCCCACCCAAATTTATTTATCAATAGTATAAAATGTTAATCCTCTTATTAAATCCTAATATCAACTAGCTTAAAATGTTTTCCAGTGAGAATGCTAACATTTTAACTACATTTTTAATTTAAATTTATAGACAAACCTCTTTACCTACATTTGTCAATAATGTGGGAACCCTCGCTTATTCGACGCTACACCCAAGCATTGATGCAGCGCGGCCTTTGCACACTTTTCACTACATTCAAACAATGCAATGCATCGCTTCCAAAAGACCCCCTAGGGCTAGCACAAAATTTCAAGGGATTCATGTTATAAGAAGATTCAACAAAGTTCTAAGTTGATTGCAATTACCTAACACAATTGTCATCCTTTATCATCCATGACTTGGAATCCACAACAACAAAATTAAATATTCATTATAGCAAGTAAATACATACTCAAATAGAAGTTTAGAAGCAAACAATCCGGGGCTTCCAGCACTAAGCCACTCAAAGTTCCATCGACCTTCCAACAAATGTGATCTGTTAAAGAAGCAAAATAGTAATTTATTAAGAGAATTTTCTAAATTTAGCATTACTATACATGAGCAAAACTACAAACACATTCAAAATACATGTATTCAACTATATAAAAGTATTAGTTAAGCTAAAAAGGATTTGTAAGAAAACACAAAATAATAAATTTTGCAAAAAACATAAGCTAAACTTATTATAACAAAACATACGTGGTGGGGCGCGGAGTTGGATTTAATCTTTCAAGGCTAACAATTCTCTCGTTAACATCTATTCGATGCATTTCTGTCTCCTTCCCACTGACTAAAGATTTAAACCCCCCAGAATCCTTGAACTGAAAAAAAGTAATTTCAAAAAACTCTGCATGAGAAAAACAACCATCTAAAAGGAAACATGCCACAAGCCAAGCTATTCTACCAAGCAAGTAATACACATCATAAATCAAAGAAGACTCATATCATTTAAAAAAGTGTGGGAGCTAGACATTTCAAAATTCAAACCCTTTTGTGGAGCATGGGTAAGACATCAATGTCACCAATCATGATCATTAGCCAAAACTTCAAGCATTTGGTGTCAGCTTTACAAGTTTTCCATATCAACTTCCCTCATTTTTAAAACAAATATAAAAGTGATCGAAGGTGCACTTAGTTTAGATAAAAAAGTAAAACCACTGTCAAAGATTTATAAGAATGTAAGCTTTGGCTTGCTGCTTCCCTGCCTGGCCCAATGAAATTCATTATAGTTCCCTGTGTTGTCAATCTAAGCTGTCTACTCTTTAAGAAATATTCATAAACCATCTCAAATATTAGATTTGGCAGCTAGGCAAGAGCTCGTTTTAATATTATTAAGAAGATAATAAAACCAATATGTCAATTTATCATGATGCCAGTGCCTCTTAGGTTTATTGCAGTGGCAGTGCTATAAACATTGGCTTTGTTTGGTTATCTTTAAGCAAAGATTTTCATAGTAAAAGAATGAGTTGAAGACCCCGATTGGTGTTGTAGCCCCAGTGGTTAATGGTTACGAAACTTTGTACTCCAGGTCAAGGAAAAGATTTAAATCCCGCCCTTAATGATATCAATAAGATAGCCGCACCCGCCTGGGATATCAGATACAGATTGAAATAAGAAAAGGGAGCTCACTGCAAGGCGAAGAGACTCCTTCGCGGAAAGCCTCTCCATTTCCTTGGCATAGTTTGAGGAGGTTCCCTGAAAAGCATACTCTGAATCCAAAGCCTTCCATTTGTAGCAGCGATGTCGACGGCGGAACCCCAAACTCTGGCGAAAATCTGCCGAGTTGGCCGGCTTAGTTGAAGGAAGATACAAGGTACTGATCGACTGGAGGCGTGCGAAGGTAGTTGCCATGATTTCTAATTTATCAATCGGAGGCTGATAGAGGAGCTATCTGCTCGAGATCACGATAATTTTGGAAGAAGATATTTACCATTCTAATCTTGAAGTGTTATATGTTACAGATTATTTTAATTATAAATATTGAAATTTTCCGTATTTGTCATAAAAAAAAAATAGATGAAAGAATTTTAAGCTGTATTTTAATTTTATGTTAATATATATATATAGAAGCTAGTTAAAACAATTTTAAGCAGTCGAAAAATTTTAATTCGATTGTAATTCGTTTCATTAATTTTTTTTAATTTTTTTCAAAAAAAAATTATAATTTTAAGTTAGATAATTTACTCAAAATATTGCACTTATATATTACTTTATTCAAACAAAAAAATATCAAATTTCTTGTCAAACTATCCAACAACATAAAGTATTTTGATTATATTATAATCAGATTTATTTATACTCAATTTATAAACAAGTATGAAGCAATGATGAACATGTGCTCTAGTGTGTTCAAATGCTCAAGTGTATGCCTTGTATTTTTTTTATCAATAATGGTGGTTAGTAAAAATATTATATCTCAAATCATTTGTAATGCCATGAATACATAATTTATAGTGACTTCCCATCATCAAAATAGAATTCTCACTTGGTAATGCAATGAACTCTCACAAATACAATAGACACCACATTCTTTTACTGGTTGTTTACACTACTAACCCTAATTAAGTACGGATAATAATTTCTCACTCAAAATGGCTCTCAAGCATTACAAATTTGGTCCTTAATTAAATGTTTGGCCGTGAACATGTGATCCACTCGTCGAGTACACATGTTCACACTTAGCATAGCGTCTATGCACGCCAAGGCATTTGAGTCGTAGCCACAATGGGGACCGCATTATATTATTAAAGAATTTAAACTAAGCAAAAATATAACTCATTCATTAAAACAATATATATTACATTTAGAGTCATTATTGTTTAATAGCTTCCTAAACTGATCTCGAACAAATAAAGCAGTCTACCATGATCTTAATTAAGGTGAATTCTCGGCAATTCCAACTCTGTCTCCAACTCCATTCCCAGTCTCTTTCTCACACATGGACATGTTGAGTCTATCTCAGATTTATTATAATTTCTTGTACATTAATCACAAATCAACTAAAAATAACTATAGCCAGTATTAACCATCTAAAATCATATTGGGAGCTAAACAAACGGTGTTCATGGGAGTACCTTGCACCAATGATTTAAGGGAAGTGCAGGTTCCACGGGTTTCTCCTAGGCTTCGAGCGCCTACTAGTTTTCTTACTTATGTTCTTCTCAAGCTTTTGTGGGAGCACAGGATCGCCAACGAACAGGTATTGAGCTCACCTATGTCTGTCAGCCTAAATTGAGAATTTGAGTGGTTGTAAGGTTCACATAGGAAATTGAAGACTCTAAGGGGGTTTGTATGTAATGACCCCCTTAAATAATATTAAGTGAAACTCTTAAATATCGAGACATCTTTTCAGATGACGATAAAGTTATTAATAAAAATTAAAAAATTAAGCGTGCTTATATGGGAGCACTTCCAAGATGAGTGACTTATTGGAAGTTATATATAATGACAAAATCGTGAGGCCCTTCAGGCTATTGGGGTCAATACATTAGTGCTTAATATTTTAGACTGTTACAAATTATATTAGAGTAGGCAATAGGATGTTAAATACGTGTTATGTGTCATACTAGACAAAGTACCACTTCATGTGAGCAATCTCTTAAACCTATGATGATTAAAGTGTTATATGGTTGTGGGTACCTCCTGAGCCTATAAAAGCCACATGTAGTCCTCTCTATCCAATGGATAATTCTTGGATATGTGCGATAATATTGAAGAGGGCATGAGTTACTAAAGTTGGGAAGATTAGAATGACCTCCTTAAGTAATATATTTAAATTAAAACTCTTAAATATCAATATATATTTCCAAATAATTGTAGAATGCCAAGTTTTAATTGAAATTTTTATTTTTGTTTATCCTTATATTTAGTTTAATCAAATCACGCAATAATTTGATAAAATAAAATTTTACGATTATTAAGCGTACCTTAAATTTTTTTGATAATTTTAGAAAATTCTTCTACTATCGGGCTTCGGGTTATTTTAATATATTTATTTTATTAAAAAAATTAAGATAATTAAATTTTATAAGTAATCAATTCATCTTTCTCTTAAAAGAAAAAAATGTATTAAATATTGTGTATATGCACATGTAATTTTTTTGTCATCTTGCAAAAAGTATTTTTTTTACCTTATGCCCTATGCCAAGTACCCGACGAAGCCGCCTCTCTAGTGCCTAAACCTGGCGCTCCGGCCCTTGCCGACATCAATAATGACCTAGCCGGTCCTCGCCGACATCCAACGAAATATACCTAAACCTTCTCCTCTCCTTATTCGCAGCCCTTGCCTGCATTGAAGAGGATGAAGATTGGTACCTATTTTTTATGATTAGAAAAGCTTAACAACTTTAAAAATGCATTTGGAAATGCTATGGGTCAATCGGAGACGAAATAAACTCAAAACAGTGTAGAACGGGCTATGGGACAAAAGCAGATTTTTGGGCTGCGCCACGTCCTGGCTCAACTATTTTAGCGGAAGAGGCCTGAGCGTCTGATCTGGAGGTTTTTGAAGCATTGCAAAATAGCCTAAAACGGACTGTTTTTTCTTTTTTTTGGCAAAGCGCTACGCCGGCGTTACAACATGTCTCTTCACTCTAAAAATACATAAGTTGCATTTTTTTCATCTTGGCATGTTACTACTGTTTTCAACATGTCTCTTCCTCTTCTTTCATTAATGAGATACTCATCTTCTCGGACATAGATAAATCACATTGAATCATATAAATATTATGTTTTATGCTATGGTTATGCGAATCATCATCTATATTTGTGCTCTTAGATAACTCGATCTAAACATCATGAACATAAGATATTTTATTTGAAGAAAGCTTCCCACTTCACTTAGAAAAAATGTTGCTAATAATTTTCAATTCAATCCTAGGCAACAACAATGAGAATCGATACGATCCTCATGCTACAATAAAATAAAACATAAAAGAAATACTACACTTTATCGAACAAAGTTCAAGATACTTGATCAAGAGTAAATAAGAAATCAGTGAAGAGGTTGAGAGGTCTTCATATGCTATATGTTCACATGCTGACAAGACCAATTTCTTTGTAATATTGAAATGATTCAATGATAGATTCTTTCAGGGTCCTACACTTCCATCCAATTCTCTTCAATTTCTCAGAACTTATGCAATTGTTGTCAATTAGCTCAAGAATTCTGTAATTTGAAACAACACAAAGGACTTTCAGATTACCATAACACAGAAGCACGGATTATGAGCAAGACAAAGGCGCACTTACTTATTCGGGTATTTAAAACCCGGGCAAGTGTTCTCCAACAAGTTGATGAAATCCGCAAAGTGAATCGTGTCGAGCGTACATATATAACGTCCTGATGCGTCACACTTCTGGTATACCAAAAGAAGCGCGTCGGCTAAGTCTCTAACATCAACAAAATACCACTTAAGATACGCCCTCACTAACTCAGTGGATCCTATAAAAAGTACATGTAAGAAAACAAGCTCTTGATGTCTGTTATATCACACACACATAAAGAAAAAAAACCTTTCAAAATGTTGATGAGAAACAGGCTGCTGAAATTCACTGCCGATTGCAGCATAGGGCCGAAGACAATGCTTGGGCAGACTGTGACTACATCCAGTCCGCTTTCTTTGGCATATTTGAAGGCTTCTTTCTCTGCCATTATCTTAGACAATGAATACCAGTCCTGCATGCAAGGCAAAGAAACAAGAGCTAATAAACTTTATATAGTTAACAATCATAGAATGTGCACATAGAAAAATGTACCTCAGTTTCTCTACATACTTCCACATTCGACCAACAACTCTCATCCATTGCAGTGCCTAGAGGCCAATCCGGATTAACCATTACAGCTGCAGCTGACGAAACCACCACAAGTCTTGCCACATTTGCTTCTGAGCATGCTTTCAGCACATTCGTAGTGCCCACCATTGCAGGGTTTATCAGTTCTTTCTGGAGATGTAAATTATTGTTTTTGTTTTAGTGAAAATTAGGAATATTGGATGGATCTTGAAAGTATTGTGTTTATTACCTCAGGATTTGAAACCCCGCTTAAAATCACAGGGCTAGCAATATGAAAAACTCCATCACAGCCAGAAATGGCTGCTGTAATAGCATTGTAGTCATGCAATTCTGCCTCAAAGAGTTGCAGATTTTCCGAGGCCCTGTCCAACTTCTTCAAATGAGAATTTTTTTCATGACCTGGCATGTCAAAAAATTTAAATATTTCAAGTTCATCTCATATATATATATATACATATATTCATGCTCAAGTATTTTTTCCTAGCAGTTAAATGCCTTTTGATTTTGATATGTGAATCTAGATGATTATCTGTATAACAGTAAATTTAGATTCATTAACTTTGGGGCATCGGGTTACTGTGCAGGATATTGTAGTAGCATTATATATATTATATATACACTCTTAGGAATTTATAATTAAGACCCAAATTTGCATAATAACTATAAAATTAATGTACTTTTTACAATCTTAGGATGAAAAGACGTGTTGTACCACATGTTTGATTCTTGATGTTATCAACATATCATCGACATATAATAACAAATGGATGAACTCAACACTGCTCACTCTTCTGAAATAGGCACAATGATTATATTGGCTCTTATTATAATTATATCCCTGCATAAGCTAGTAGAACTTCTTGTACCATTGATGTGGTGAGTGCTTCAAATTACAAATGAACTTATACAGTTTGCACACCAACTCCTTTTTGTTTATAGTACTATATATTTAGGAGGTTGCTTCATATATATCTCTTCTAATTCCCCATTTGAGAATATTGTTTTGGCATCAAGCTACTCTAAGATCAAATCAAACTATACAAGCGACAAGAGCTTTGTCAGCTAGGGAAAAGACTTTATTATAGTCTATCTAATCTCTTTGTGTAAAGCCTTTTAGATGGTAGTCTTTCCTTATAATGCACATATGATGTAGCTTTAGGTCCTTTCTTCTTGGCATAAACTCATTTGCACCAAATAGCTCTTCTACCTAAAGGTAGCTTCACCAACCTCTATATTGCATTTTTCTTAATATATTCTATCTCTTCAGCCATAGCTTTCTTCAATGCTCACACTCAACGCTCTCTATGGCTTCATTAAAATGGCATAAAATATTAACATAAATGAGTGGTGTGTGGTCGGAGGAAATTGGAGGAGTTTGTAGTAGTATGTGTTAAACATATTGATCCAGAGGTTGTTGCAGAGGACATGTTCGAGCTTATCCCACTAATTTTTTCAGTGGAGTAGCGAATGCAATTGAAGTCTCCTAAGAAGGCCCAAGGATCTCATGCAGTTAGGCATAGAGATGATGTGAATCTTGCCACAGAATATCATAATCTGGTTGGAGTTGTCGGTATAAACAAAGGAAATGTACATGTTGCATGCAGGGAAACTTAAGGTGCCATGAATAATGTGATTGGAGATGAAGTGGGATTGAAAGAGATAATGTTTGTTTCATTTGACCTAGATTTTGCTCATATGAAGGGAAGAGACACTATTAGCGAAGTCTTCGTCCCCAAAGGGTCGCTATTTTTCAGAGCAGAAGGGTCAACTTTTCGGTCTTTGGGTTCCAAAAGGCCAACAGTGAGTCTACGAAGGAAGTGGGGGCTTGGTTTTAGAAGAAGGAAGGGGAGATGAAATAATTGGCTGTGCTAAGTAATTGAGGCTGAGGAACTTGCATGCGAATTTATGTTCTAGGTGTGTCAAAATTGTTGTGTTCTTATGATACAAAAACATTTTTCTATTTTTCAGAGAAAGAGAGACAGATAGGAAGGTAGTACTTGGATCTCTAAGAGTGCCATGAACGAGGTAGCCTTTGGAGAGGAGAAGCCTTACAAGCCAGGATGAAATAAAGCCTCCAGCTCCAGTTACGCACACTCTCCTCATCTCTCTCACTTGCCTTTCCATTCTTTCTCCTTACCGCCTTCTCTTCGTTTGTGCTAGAACATAAATAAAAATAAAAGAGGAAGACAAAAAAGGATCAAGGTCCAAGAGGTGCATCTTCCATAAAATATAAATATACGTGAATAAGCCTTTTTTAATTCAATTTCTTACAAAATTACTACAAAGATTTAAAAGCATATTTCTATTTATTGATTTACTTTTAATCGTTCTTTATTTTTATGGATATCTATATAATATTTATATTATTTGTATAGTAAAATGTAACACGGCACATTAAAAAATAAAGAAAAAATAATAATTTATGTAAAACTATAATATTTTCTAGAACTTATGCTAAAAATTAAATTTTTTATATTTTATATTGGTATCTATTATTACAATCTTTTTAACTTAAAAGAATGTCATAATCAAATTAATTTAAAAATTAATTGAATATTCTCTCAAAATTTCATGATTTTATATATTTTTCTTGAATATTGAGATTAAACAAAGTAGAAAATTTTAGAATATATCAACTAAAATTTCTTTTTATACAATTTTTTATTCAAGTAACCTCATCCCCCTCTCAGTCTTTCATTGAACCCTAACCCAATTGAGATGGACTCGCTTCTAAAATTATGATATCAAATTCAAAATCCTCTCCAGGTCAAGCTCCAAAGCGAGGTTGGGTTGAATGACAGTCCTTACCAACCATCCCTAATATAGGTTCAATCAAACACTTGCATAGTGAGGATACGTAGGAAGGTGCCATGAAATATACTCACGAAATATAAAAACTCTAACTTATGTACAATTGCCTAACATGAGTAACAACTTTTAATGGATCTAAGCATCTTTAACTTTGCCTTCTAGTGACTTCTAAGTTAATGCCTAAATTGAGCCAAATTATAAGGCCTCCCACTTTGAGCATTACACGCAAGTGCTTAGATCTAAAACTTTTATATTTTATCCTATGTAAGAATCATGCAAAATCAAATCAGCTTCATCCTCACAATGGCTTCCACCATAAAGTTTGATCCTAGAAGTTGGTTATTATCATTATTTGTCTGACACATAGAGTGGCATATCTCTTCCCATACCAAGCCTCATATGTGTCCC
Organism: Gastrodia elata; assembly: GCA_016760335.1. Lineage (NCBI taxonomy): Eukaryota > Viridiplantae > Streptophyta > Magnoliopsida > Asparagales > Orchidaceae > Gastrodia > Gastrodia elata. Next base: position 129,392,468 of record CM028669.1, read on the forward strand.
CTCTTGTAACAAGCTAATCCAAGTTAAACCAAGCCTTAATTCTCAATCCACTAGCTTTATCTAGCCATTAGAACATAACTTTAAAAATTTGGGGTCAATCGAAGCTCAATCGTATTAATTGGCTATTATGTCAATTTTAGGATCCTGAAAATTAGTTAATTAATTTAAACTTTAAATTAATATATGATTTCATTTTTAAATTCCTCACCCTCAATTTAACTAATGATAAATTTTTGAGAATTTTTGGAAATTATTTAGTCTTAAATTGGAACTATAATCATTAAAGAATTTAAATTTATTAATTTATTTAAATTAATTCTGTTTTTTAACAGTCTGGATTCGTTGTTAGGACCGCGGCAGATACGCTGCGAGGCCCTGACAATGGCGCAGCAAATCCAACAAATCCCTGTCTCGCGCGCATCCTGTAAGCTCGATCGAGCGGCGTCAATCTATCGATGCTCGGGTTCCTTGTCAGCCGTAGGATCGCATTCGCCATCCAACGGCTGAGATTCTCTCTGTGTCCAACTGCTATAGCCAAACCCATCAGGTCATCCCTTCCCAATCGCAGAAGAAATTAGGCGATCAGGAGCGCACCTAGCTGTAACAGCCCTAATGTTGGTACATATCAATTAGTGACCTAATTGACTCAAAACCTATTCCATTACTCTTATAATAGTATTAAGAGTCTCCATCTTAAATTTTGAGCAATTTATAGACCATTTGACAATTTTCAATATTTCTTGGTTTTCTGATAATTCTGAAAATACCTAATTTATTTTGACCTCATAATAAAAAATGGAGTCCGTTATTCGGACTCACCACACCCAAATTAATTTGGAATGATATTTTGGAAGTATTTGGGAGACGTATAAAATTTTACGAATATATTAATACCAAGAAAATAAGAAAATTTTAATATATATTCGATTTAAAATTTGATTTCATTTTTGAGTTCCCACCACTCAATTAGATAAGGGTAAAAATTTAGAATTTTTTAGAGTACGTTTGAATATTTAATTTTGATTAAATAAATATGATAAATTAATAATTTATTATTGCATTTAATAATTTATTTAAAAAAATTACTAAACAGAAATTTCCAACAGCTTTATTAAGAAACCGCGGAGATCTGCCAAAATCCTCCAAACACCAAACACCAAAATGCTTTCATCACAGCCGTTGTGAGACTAAATATCCTAATCCAACGACTGAAGTATTACATGTATGATGTATCAAAATTGACCGCTCGATCTTAAGATCGAATGGACAACCAAGATGCTGCCTATTGTACGTCTTCCCCACTTCGATCGATCGTGGTCTACTGCCGGGCGTACGGGAGTCCTTCGCTTCAGCTGGCTTTCCTCATCTCCTCCTTATCACCATTTTCTTATGCTCTCCATTACGCCTTTAGAAAGCAGTTGCAGGAGCAAAGTCGTGAGCAAGGAATTGTTGAAATTTCCATCTGTACTTGCCGTCTGAATCGTCGAGAACCTCCTTGCGTACTCAGACAGGTGCATATTACTCTTATTTAATCCTTCATAAGCTTGATTATAATTTTCATTCACATAAGATTTCGTAAATTTCTATGCCATTCAATTTATTCCTTCCCTGTTTTGTCGAGTTTATTTCAAATTCCAATTGAGTTTAATGATTCTCATCTTTTATAAGAATTACTTCTCTGTGAAGATTTTTCTATACATATTTCTTTTCATTTTGTGAGATTTGCATTCGTATATCATCTAATCCTCTTTACTAATAACCTTTTTTGTTATGCAATAAGTTAATAATTAAAAATTATATGCATCCTAATCTAAGTCCATATCTGTATAAGGATAAAAAAATCGAACTCGATCAATCTGAGTCTAGTTCGACACTACTTCACTGAATTGAAAGTATTGGCATATAAAGGAAAACTAGGGCTTCTAATTTACAGACCTTAGAGTTAATTTTGACAAGAGTTTTTGACTTCAGATTTTAAACCTTTGGAAGGGTTCTAAGCTCAGAAATTAATTTCTCCCATAAACTATAAAAAAAAAATCGCAAATAAATTGATTCCCTAATTTCATTGATAGAGGGCTCGACGAGTAAGAAGAAATTCATCAAGTCTAAGGAAATAGACGACGGTCTGTGCACTAAGCATTGGACCGGCCTGTACAATACAATTGAACCGTGCCATAAAGAATGGGTGACATGGCAAATGAGGAATAAAATGCGAATGATTAAATTAATTAGAAATTAGAATTAAATTAATACTAAAATTATTTCATTAATAATTTGCAAAATATATATCATATATACAAAATTATATACTATTTTGATCGCAAAAATGTGTAGATTGAAAATATGATAATTAATTTAAGTTTTAATGATTATTTTATTTATTCTTTATTTTAGATCTAATTAAATAATTGCAATTTAATTCTAAATCTTATTTGTATCATAATTCAACCAATTCAAATCCAAATTAGACACTTAGGTAGTCCATTTCACTCGTAAAAATATGAGGAATAATAATATGAGATCAAATGTAAGTTTTGAATCCTAAATCTCATAATAACATTTTAATCATAATTAAGACCCCTCCACAAGCTAAAAAATTAATATTGTCCAAATTCAATCTAGTTATTGTAATTTTACTCCTTATGATATAAGGATCACATTGATATGTATATCATATCATTTGGACAATATTTGGATATTTTAAGTATTTAGCTCCTTAATTTAGGCTAAATGTTAATTTTTTTTATGCTTGTTTTAGGATGTGAGAACTCCAAGACAGCTGTAGCGCCCCGCCCCGTCGCCGCGCGCAAAAAAGTAAAATCATAATTCGGCAGCTGAGAGGCGAGCCACTCGAGAAGGAATATCCCCTCTCCCCGAATAGCTGAGAACCAAACCCATCTAAAGGGCTGCTGACTCAATTCTCAATGATGGTTAAGAGTTAATACTTAAAATAAGAGTAGTATCCTTATCCTAAGCATTAGACTAATGTAAAATACATAAAGAATCCAATATATATATAAGATACCAGTATTTCCAGTATACTGATCACATAACAATACTAAGTATAAGTAGTATATAATAGAGTGCGAAAGCTAAAGCAAATATCCAGAAATATTCATCATAGAAGCTGTAAGAAAATATTTATTTCAGAAAAAAAAGAAAATACATCTTGAATTATTATAAACTGTTACTGAAATACAAAATAATAGACTAAAATAAATGAAGTAGAAAAGTAAAGCTGAAGGAGAGTCCACTATTACTCCACTGGCTTCTCCTGAATCTCCTGGGTGTCCTCTTGACCTGGCTCAGTATACTGCTCAAGATCTAGCAAATTACATAATCTCAAAAGTACCCAGTGTTAGACAATAACAAAATTAATCTAACAATTCTAGTTATTCATTTAATATTTATATAATGTAAGTAAATTTGTAGAAAAGCTATAAAGGTAACTAAAAGTATAAAACTGTATAAAACAGTACAAAACTGAAGTAAAGTAAAACTAAACTGTAAACTGAATACTGAAAGTAAAGCAAAGCTGTAATAAATCTGAAACTGAGTAATAGCATGTAAAACTATATTGTATGCCACTAAAACTATGCATTTGAATATGCCACAACACTGTATGCTACTGATATATAACCAAAATATCACTGAATTACTATAAGTAGTATGGTCCAATGTATACATACATCTAGTTGGGAATACAATTTACTATAATATCCGATGCATCCTGAAATTCCCCAGTCAATGTATGCAATATTCCGTAACCCATAAATCATCACTAATACTCATATACCATTCTGATACCCATACATCATGTTTATGTTTATGCTCATGCTTCTAAGCTACATGGGATAAATCTAAAAATCTAAAAAAATACTTTGAAATCTGATAATGAACTCAATGCCTCCATTGTGCAGAATCCTACTAAAAAGATTTTGACTCATAAAATTCTAATTTTGATAATTGATTAAAATTGAGACTTTACTTAAAAATCATAGATGGGATGATTACATACACATATTTAGCATGTTTGCAATGAATATGGATTTAACCCTTAGTTTATTTTAAACTGCACTTATCGAAGCATGCCGATAGGAAGCAGAACCCGGTCATAATTTACATCTCAAGCTAATCTGTTAAATATCCTAATTACAAGCATACTCAGTGTCCTACGCAAATTGACTTGAGATACTTAGTTTGCATAAACTGCACTTATCGAAGCACGCTACGATAAGAGGCAGAACCCGGTCACAGTTTATATCTCAAACTAAGGATCTTGTTCACTAATTGTAATACTCTTAGTCTTGGAAAATTTACCATAACAGGACTGTATTAGTCTAATCCCTCGGGATAGCACCTGGTCATAAGTCCACATTGGAGTGAATTAACGAATCCTGAATATTACTAAAATAATACAGTACTATGGGTATACCCTACTATACCCAACCAATAATTTAGGTTCAAAATATTCTATTTAATCAACAAGGATTCATCAAAGTTATTAATCCTTACTATTAATAGGTGTGTCGTACACAAGTCTCTAAGGATGTAATCAAAGGATCACTTAATATTGAATTCTACCGCAAGGGAGAAGTTATATTCTAATTACTTTAGTTGATTCATATCACAATATATCAAGTCCAACTTCTAAAGTTATGAAGGTCATCTAAGTTCCTACCTCAATAAGTTACAAAAGTTCTTCCTACCTCTATATATCAATAATTAAGGTCTTTAAATATTTCAAAAATGATTCTATAGCAAGACCCTTGAGATCTCACTTTTTTACTATTCAAGGTTTACTTATTAGATATAGGTTAAAGTGATTAGATGAATAAAATCTATCTGATTATCCTCTATTCTATAATCATGGGATAAAATCAAAGATATTATTAGAGTTAGATTATTTTATAAATAATTCTAATTTTATTATCCATCTTATGCTAATAGTCTTATATAAGAGAAAATCAAAGATCTAAAGTTTAGACTCAGATGATTCAATCACACATATTCAAGATTAATCTTAGTACTTCTAATTCATTAATTTAAGATCAATATTAAATCATATGTATTATTAGAATCATGTTAATTGAATTATCTTATAATCAAATTAATTGATTAAGTGATTAAGATTTAGATCTTAATTAAGACAAGTTAGGATTTAACTCCTAATCTTGCCAAAATTAAGACCAATGGTTGATTTAAAGATTAATAATAAATTAATGTATTATTGGTGTATTATTAATGTCAAATTTTATATTTGGATTACATATCATCTACTTAATCAAGTTATCAAAATTCTTATATTCAATTATAATTTAATACCAACTAAGTACATTTAGGTATCAAATAAATGTTAAAGTTCTCTAGTATACATCATAATATCATGAAAGCATATAAATATAAAGATGATATAGAATAAAAGGTAATTATGGCTAACCAAATTCTAAATTAAAATAAATGGGTTAGCACTTGATTACACATCTAAAGGACTTAGGTTTCATGTCATTTAATTATTGAGATGTACTTGAATAAATATAAGCAATCAAGGGTCCTATTCCTTAACATTTGGTGCAAGATATTAGGATACAGAATAGGTTTTGAGCACTTATTAAAATGACAAAGTTTCAAACTTGATTTTCACATAGAATTTTATACTATGCTCTATTTTAACTAAAATAGGTTCAACTTTGATATAATTCTATCCCACTATGGTCATATGGACCTTAAAATGCAAAAACAACGAAGTTTCGGTCATTTCAGCCATTTCTGGATATTTTCAGAAAATTATGGGCGCTACGGCACGCTGTAGGGCCTTCTTTTCAAAAGTCAGGTGCTACGCCGTACTGTGGTGCGCTATAGTGCAATGTAGAGCTTTTGGCCGCTGGAGCGCGTTGTGGCCGCTAGGGCGCGCTGCAGCATTTCTAGGCATTGCGGTGCGCTATGACGGGTTTCGACGCGGTGGCGCACTGCAGCTCTTTCAGGCGCTGCATTGCGCTACGATGAGTTTTGGAACTATGGCACACTACAGCGCTTTCAGGCGCTATGGCTCGCTACGGTGATTAATTGTTAGAATGGAGGTTGCTACAGCGCGCTAGGGCGCGCGATTGTGCGCTACAACGAGCTACGACGGATTTACATTGTTTTCATCAAAAATGTATTTTTATTATACATCGTAATTTATTTAGAAGCTGTGGTGCGCTACAGTGTGCTATGGTGAATGAATTTTTTGCAACTCGGGTGCTGCAGCGCCAAACGGTAATTTCGCATGTGCGAAACCCGTAAATGGCCTTATTTCGGGCTCAAATACTCTCAATCCAGAGCATTCTATGAGCAGTGCCATATATCAATAGAAAGGTTTTTCCAATACCTTTCCATTGACACTAAAATCGATACAAGCGAATCATTCTAACTATACAAACAATGGTGATAAAGACCAAGATATGCAGAATAGATGAAAAATAGAGCAGTTTTTTCTTCAGGAAAATGTAATGTTTTAAAGAGCCTTAATATAATAACTCAGGTTGTTACTTAGGTCAATTAAAACTAATCCAAGTCTTAATTATAGTTTTAGTACATTAAATAAGTTATTTAGAATTCATCTCTAAGACCTAGATCAAATCAAGAATCAATTGGATCAAATCTTGATTTCTAGAAAATCCTAAAACCCTAGAAATTGACTTTTTATTTAGATCTCAAATTGAAAATCCAACTTCGCCATTGCGCTCACCACCCCCAAATTAGCTATGGGTGAAGTTTTGGAGACAATTGAAAGACGTTGGATTTTTGTCAAATATTTTAATATTATTTAAATACCTGAAAATTCAAATAAATAAATACCCGTCAAATCAAAAATTAGATTGCACCATTGCATTCCTCACACATCAATTTGCTAGGAGTGACTTATTGGGAATTTTTGGAATGCATATAATTAATTAAATTTAATAAAGAAAAATGTTTAAAAAGGCATTTCAAGAATATATATATATATATATATATATATATATATATATTTACATATATATAATTAATTAATTGTTAAATTGAATTCAAGGTGGGGCCCACTTGTTTATTCTGCGACCCACTTTTCTGGGCTGGACCGAGCCGTCGGTTCGGCTCGAACCGGCTCTGCTTTACTAAGGTCAGTTCAGTTGCGCCACGGGTCATCTCCCTCGCGCAATTAGGGCACGCGTCGGGGTGAGGCTAGTCGTAGATGGCGAACGAGCAATAATTCCACCGCTCAAACCCCCTCCTTAAGAGTTGCTGCAATCCTATAGGTTCGGATTTACAGTCTGGATTGAGCTATAGAGCACAAGGAGCTGCCGAACTTTGTCAAAACAAACCCTAGTTCTTCGTCTTCCGTTTTGCAAGGTACCCCCTACACTTCCTTTACCCTTACTCGTACATCTGTATGCTTTATCTATATTATCATTTTCATCTAATGATCGGGTGCGATCGATTGAATCCTCGATTGATTGCACCTTTTAACCCTAATTGTGCGAACGAAGGTTGGGGAAGGACGGATCGTCTCTTCGAATCCAACCGTCGATTTATACTCAAATCTGACGGTTGGATCTAATCTAAGATCCGATTAAATCTAGATCTAATATAAGCCATCGGATCCATCCTAAAATTTTGGATTGTCGGTTTCGGCTCGAATCTAAGCCGTCAGATCTAACTTGATTAAACGTAATCCATTCGATTCTCATCTTGGCCTCTTGATTCCGTTCATTTTAGGTTAAGCACATCTGGATCGTTAGATCAGACCGGTCCAGATGAGTTCTACCGATCCAGTCCTCTCAAATCGGTCCATCTGGTTCATTCTCAGTCACAGCTCAGTAGGATGCGTGTTGCGATCCTATTGGATCTGATGCGGGGTCGAACCGCTGATTCAGCGTGTGGGACCCACCGTCCCCGTCAAACTGACGGGGTCAGCCCGCGCTCAGCCTACGGGGTTCGCCAATCGCTCTCAGCGAGCCACGGCTTACCGCGTGGCTGCGGGTCCCGCCTCGGTCCTGTCTGACTGATGCGTGGGACCCACCTGCAGAAAAGATTTAGTAATTTAATAATTTATTTTCAATTTTAATTCAAATCTTATAACTTATACTTTATGTTTTATATATATATATATATATATATATATATATATATATATATATATATGTATGTATATATAAATATTCATTATATGTAAAACAGAGAATAAAGATTTATTTATAATAATAAATCAATTAATTAATTCAACTTAATTTATCATTAAACATTTAATATAATAAGTATATAATTTATTTTATTCAACCAAGTTGTAAACTTTAGTCCTCCATAACTTAAGAAATATAAATCCAAATATAGCAAATTAATATATTAATGAAATCAGAAAATTATGAGGGATTTTATGACACTGTCCAAATTTCAGTAGGATCATTATTTCACATAGTGACATTTAGGATTCATAAATTAACCTTAAATATTATAAAAGTTTTATTAGGTCATAACTTTTTTTGTGTTTACCCAAATATACTCAATATAGGTCTTAAAGTGATCAACAAACTCTAAAGATTAATCTGAGAATGTTTATTTTGCTGTTTGGATTAGATTTAGAATAATCATATTTAGATCATAACCGTAACTAGGTCAATTAATCCTAGAACTTCAATTGACCATAACTTGGTCAATTAAACTTCAATTTAGGTGATTATTATATCCATTTTGATTAAGAGAACCTAATTAATTGTAATCTGTAAAAATATTTTAGATCCATCAATTAGATTTTCTAATTAACCATAATTACTCTAAAACTTAATTAGTGAATATTAGCAAATATAATGATCCAAATTAAACAATTCAAGTTTCAGAGAACTCCTAGAGTATATTAGAGCCTAATGGTGTGATTGGATTAGTGATTTGATATTTAATTTTACTAATCACTCATTAATTATCCTAAACCCTAATTAGGCCATAACTTAGCCAATTATAGTCCAAATTGAGCTTACCACTAGTCATTGTGATCAGTGGATCATTTGTGATCTACAATTACTAATTTTATTAAATTTGGACACCAATTGATAAAGTTAAGATTTTTTTTACCTTAATTAAGAAGCCCTAAATTACCATTTTACCCCTTAAGCTTGTGTTGGCCATAACTTGGCCAATACTTATCAAAATTTAAAAATTTTAAGCTCTATAGAAAGCTTAGATAGTAAGCAATAATAAATTGAAAGAAAATTTAGATTCTATTAGGTCAAATTACCAAAATGACCCTATGAGTCAAATTCATTAATTTGCTCTCATAAGGCTTAATAATTACCCAAAATTTGTGCAATTGCATTAGACAGTAAGAAACACTTTTCCATTGAAAAATTTATATTTGGAACTCTAAATCAAAATTTGATCTTTTGAACCCTTAAGTAGGGGCAAAATAGTCATTTTGCCCAAATTTAGGGTTTAGTATTTTAAAGCCCTAGAATAATATTATAAATATCATAATCAGAAAGAATAGTGTTTTAAATCATAAATTATGTAAGATTAAACTTTAATTTGATTTTGATCAAGATTTCACTCTTTAGTTCTTAAAGAAATCCTTAAGTAAAATTTGAGTGTTCCTTCCTTCCTTAATCCTTCTTATATCTTCCCATAGGTCTTATAACACTAGTTAGGATGTATGACAGAGAGATACTCTTAGTAATTAAGAGCCTTAATTCATAGGATTAGGAATAGTTCTTAGGTTAGAGTTCATCTATTGAGTAAATTGGGTTATTCAATAGGTGAAGCCTTGAGTTTACTAGTTTGTAGATTTTTCCTAGTTTATTTAATGATTATTGGATCTTTAAATCTTAAAGCTAAGGATAGAAATCTGTTCTAATGAGTTGATTTAATCATTAGGATTTGCCTTAACCTAATCTGTGAGATTTGGGTTCTAAACCTTAGATCCTTGGATACACATTTGGATTAAGTGATTAAACCTTATATTTGGAGTTTAAATTCTTAAATCCTTTCATCTTGATTTGATCAATCAAGATGGGTTAGGATTATGATAAAACATTAAAATAGGTCGATTGATTTATTATTCAACTTATTTAGTCAACATTGATTTAATAAGATTAGAACCTGATCAGTTCTAATTATTTTCCAACTTATAAAATTGTGAATCTGAGTTACACTCGATAGTAGGACTTGGAGATCCTGAATTTGTGTAACTTAGAGTAGATAGAATAATTAAATTAGATAACAAAAGGATATCACATGTATCCTAGTAGAGTCTTTTGCTCACTTTGACTTTGATGCTATGCTTACCTTATTTTGAGCATTATACTTTGTTCACAGTATACTAGATATAAGGCATCTAAAAAGTGTTTCATGTTAATCTTATTTTACATAATAGCATTTGCATATGTCATCATCATTATCAAATTAAACATATGGTTAGTAGAATGTAGCCTAATTAGTATGCCTTTTTATGTACCCATACTTTAGTACAGGCCAAACCTAGACCTATGACCGGCTATGGTGGTATTTGTCTGTCTAAAGTAAGTCTAACCAAGCCTAGGCCTAAGACTAGCTAGGATGATATTCGTTAAACTATAAACTTCATACTTTACATATGTTTCTATCTTTTATTGGCATTACTAATTTAGGTACATTTTTTACTTTAAAATTGATTATATTATTTCAGTCATAGTAATTTCAGTTCATACTTATTATTTCAATTTACATTTTAGTGCTTTCTTACTTACTGTTCTTCAGCATCTACTAGCTTTACTTCTACTTATAGGATGCTAGTTTTGCTTATAGGATGCTAGTCTCACTTTTAGTCACTTAATCATTTTACATGTTCATTTACTTTTATGTCAATTAGCATAATTTTGGATTAATCATAAGCATATTTAGGATGTTTTTTATTTCTGGTCACTTGTTTTATACTTACCTGACCTTGTTGTAGTTGCTATGGAGGAGGTATGTGTACTTCATAGTTGTTTAAGTTAGAAACAATTTGTTTATAGCTTTACTTATTCTTTCTTATGCGTTCTTGCTCCTATTTATATGCTTTTATGTTTACTTATTTATGGTGATATATAACTGTAACAACCCAAGATTGTTACCCAACTTAATTTGAGCCTAATCATATCTTGATCATCATTATGTTAATTTCATCTAACTATTAGAATCAATCCCTGAAGATTTGGCGCGATTCTGAGCGAAATCCAATATTTTGGATTTTTTTAATATCTAATTAATTAGAAAATGGAGGTATTTCTTTTGACCTTTAAATCGAAATTCGACTTCGCCATTGCGACCGTCACCCCCAAATTAGCTAGGGGTGATGTTTTGGACGCATTTGGAAGTCGTCGAATTTTCGTGAATATTTTAATATAATTAAATGCACCTATAAATAGAATAATTAGATAATCGTCAGAATCGAAATTCGACTTCATCGTTGAATTATTCACCCCTAAATTAGCTATGGGTGAATTTTTGAGATTTTTTGAAGTGCATTTCAAAAATTTGAATTTTCTTAAGAAAAATAAATAAGTGATTATCCGATCTCTAAAATGTAATTTCCTTATTTATTTTTAAAATCTTTTTTTCGGCTGGCCATCCCTCATTCGGCGCCTCCCATGCAAAGGAGCAAAGCTCCATCCCCTTAGGCCATGCCACGCCTCCCCTCAGGCCATGTCCTCACCTCTTCCATTCTCTCCTTTAAGAAGGAGCTCAAATTCTTCTTTTTTCCCTTTGTAAAAAGCTGAGCTCCTCCTCCATCATTCCTCCTTCCTTGAGTGCTTGCTGAAGAAGAAAAAGTTCAGCTCATCTTTAAGGCTTTGAAAAAAGGCAAAAGTTCCTTCTTCCTCCACCCCTTGCAAGGCTAAGGTACCTGTTTGCTCATCTCCTTGTCTTCCTTATGTTGTTATAATATTTGCATGTATCTTCAGAAGTCCATGAGCATGGATGGAAGCCATTAAGGCTCTTAAAAGCATCTCATTTATTGAAGGGAAACTACTCTATTTTTCAATTATTCTGCACACCTTTGCAATCATGCCCACTTTTTGCATAGTTAAAATGCCCCATTTGTGCCAATTTTGGTGTCGATTGAAAGGTATCGAAAAGACATTTCCATTGATATATAGCACTGCTCATGGAATGATTTAGATTGAGAGTAATTGAGCTCGAAAATAGACCTTACAGTTTCGTCTATGTGAAAAATGTCGTCTGGCGCTGCAGCGCCCGAAGTTGCAAATCGTACCGCTACAGCGTGCCGTAGCGTGCTGCAGTGGTATTTCAGCGAAAACATATAGAAATACTTAATTAAACCAATTGCACAGTAATTCGCAAAATGGATCGCTACAGCGGCATGTCACGAAAATTTTTAAGAAAATCAGTAAAACGAATATTTGAACAGTATTTTGCAAAATGGACCGCTGCAGTAGAAATATTTTTCGAAAAACTTTAAAAAATATCAAAATGAAGTAATGTAACAGTATTTTTGCAAGTTTGACCATTGCAGTGCGCCGCAGCGCGCTGCCGCGTGAAAAACGTCACAGCGCGCTGTCGCGGGAAAAGCGTCATAGCCCAAAATTGCAAAACTGCACAGATTTTTGTAAAACTGCCCAGTTTTGGCTGAAATGGCCAAAACTTCACTGTTTTTGTATTTTAAGATCCCTAGGACCCTAGTGGGACTAGATAATATTAAATTTGAACATATTTTAGCTAAAATAGAACATTGCAATGTAATTTCTTAATTTCTAAATTATATATGTATTAAGTATTTAAACTACAGGACAGCAAACATCACATTAATTACTTCCCATATTAATTTTAATTATATAAAATGAACTTAGTTTTTCATAAATTAGATGCTTGTGTATTTAGCAAAAATACTTGATTTGATTTTTAACTTAGGAAAAATAATATAGGATTTGTTTATAGCTTATTTCTCTAGTGATACTTAGAGCTAGTTAATGCACCAAATTAGTGTAAGTAATAATATTACATGCGTAATTATAAATTATGAATCTATTAGAATTAGTTCTTAGCAATTAAAATTGATTTTATCTCATTCTACCTTTAGTTCTTAAATCCTTATTTAAGTTTTTTAAGGATTTGAAGTATGAATTCTTAGCTCATTCTTATAGTTTAGAAATTTTATAAATTCTTTTAACCTACAGCCTATAGTAAACATAGAGCTTGTAGTTTACATCCCTTTCTTTTCCAATACACTTAAATTTATACTTACTTGATTTTAACACCAAAATATCACCCATAGCTAATTTGAGGGCAACGAGCGCAATGACGAAGTCCAATTTTAAATATGAGATCAATTTAGATAGGTTAAATTCTAGGATTTTTGGATTTCCCAAAATCCGAATTTGATCTATTTAACTTCTGATTTGAATTAGGTACTCGTGGTGAATTTCTAATAACTTCATTAGTGCACTAAGATCAGAATCAGGACTTAAATTAGTCTTAATTGACTAGGATAATAACTTGGATTATTACATTAAAATTAAAGTTAATGGGTACACAATTACCAAATAAAATGATGCCCTAATTATAGATGGAAAACCTTAAAAGTCCAAGTATAAGGTTTTGCTGATACGAATTCGATCAATCTCATTCGAGGTCGATCCAAGTTTGAAATAGAATTAGGATGCTTATAAATAGATTTAGACTAAGTTAATTAGGGAAGAATTAGATGAATTTGTACCTCACACTTAAGGAAAATCTAGGTTCTCGTTGGCTAGGGCTATTACAAGAAGTCGCCAAGAGCTCCCGCAACACTTCAGTTCCGCAATGCAGGAGATTCACTAAAAAGGATGGAGAGGAGTCCTGGAGGATAAGTTGGCAAGGAAAGAGGCCAGCTATGGTGTCGTACTCCCACTCCTCTATATCCCTGCACGTAGGCGTGTGAAAAGTGGCGAAAGCGAATAGTACCTTAGCGAGAACTGTTCGATCAATTCTTCGATCGAACGGTCTACTGTAATGATGCGTAAGGGTAAATCGTGGTCGTTGGATCACCTATTAAACTTTGATGGTCTGGATATAGGAGGATTGGTGTCTCGTGTTCTGGAACTAACGACGTATCTCCGCGGTTTCTTAAATAAAGCCGTTGGGTTTATTTACATTTAATATATATATATATATATATATATATTAATTTAATTTAATTTATTCAATTACAGTTTAACTCTTGCAATCTACTCTATAAATCCTAAAATTGGCATGGAAAGCTCTTAGCAATTTCTCTATCTCTCTTATCACAGAATTAAAATTGCTAATAGTATACAGTTCAACAGTTAAAACAAGGCTATCCATACCTTAAAAGATCGAATCGATTGCTAGGAAATCAGGAAATGGCTCAGAATTTTTAGACAGGAATCAAACTTATCATCACTGCGGCGTATCCTCCCAAGATTGCAGTTGGCGTCATCGGCTTGGAAAGGAGGTTACGGAATTGGCACGATTCTGAGCAGAAGGATCGAAGGCATCAAAGACCTCCGTGGGTTGCGGCTGTGTCCTGGTAGACGTTGTGGAGTTCCGTGAACTACGGCTTCATCGTGGGCTTACGAGGGCTACGATACTTCCATCAGCTATGGCGAGGGCTTATGGGATTGGTACGAGTGGCGCAGGTTACATTCGGCTGCATTTCAGGAGTCGTAAGGTACCTTTGTCTATTTATGCTCCATTTGCCTGTTTGAAGCATCACGCCTCAGGAGGCGTCGCATTCTTTGGAGGCGTCCTTCAGTTCAACAGCAAGGTGAAGAGGAAGAAAAAAAAAGTTTGTTTTGTTTGCTCTCATTCCATTATACTACCTCCCTTATATATATATATATATATGTGTGTGTGTGTGTGTGTGTGTGTGTGTGTGTGTGTGTACATATGTATATATACACATATACCTATGACAGTACATAAGTATGTATATATATGCATTTAAACTGAGAAGTATAAAACAAAATAAAAATGGTTTATAAATTGAGTCATGATTTGGTGAAATATCAACGTATAACAAAATCTGGCGGAAAAATCAACATAAAAACAGAAATTCACAGGTATTAATAGACTATAACGGTATTAACGAACAATTAGGATTGACGAGGATGTTAACGCTTTTCTTAGTAACGACCAAGGGTCGTTACAATACCTTTGAGATTTGATGGTTCTCCTTAGAAATAAATAGAGATTGGGGGATGTTGATGGCTAGAGAGAGTTCCAAACACCTTGTTAGCAGCCTATGGAAGCTTGAAGTCTTCACTTGATGCTCTTTTAGCATTTGGGAAAGTTTAGAATGAAAGGTCATAAGCTCGAGGAAGAAGTAATAATGAAGCTCTCAATTAAACTTCAAGGGTAAATAGGAACACATTCATTAAGATTATACTTAGGCAAGTGGAATAATAAAATATAAGTCATGATAGAATTTCAATGGAGGAGATCTTCGCGTACCAGGTTTTGAATGATAGGGATTAAAATGTGGAAGTATTTTGTTTTTGGCAAAATTTTTATCCTAACATATTGAAAATATCCTATTAGGTGTTTTTATAAGAAAAATTTCTGAAAATTTTCATAAATTTAGCATAAAATGGCTAAAAGAATTATTTTTTTATTAAATTAATAAAAAATAATATAGAAAATGCAAATTAAAGAGTTCAAATGAAGTATCCATGAGAGGATTTCATAGACACAAAAATCATTTAATTTGGTTAAGTGGTTGAGCCACATTTTGCATTTCAAATTTTAATTTTTGAGTTCATCGGTCTCGTTAACGGTGCAATTAACACAGTTAATACAATTAACGACCGCTTGACCTATCGCTTTTGTTGTTGACAGCGTCAGATCGCTGGCTTGATTTACGTTGTTCGCTTCGGCGGCAAATGGCTGAATTTGTTGGATCTGCCGTTTGGAGAAACAAAGTGCTGTTGGCGTCGTGCCATTAGCACTGTATTTATTATTATTATTTTTTAAGCATATTTCATCCAATTTAACTACACAAATTATAAATTTTTCACCTCTATCATATTTTGACACAAGGAATTTAAATTTGCTCTTCAATTTAGAACTTGAGATCAATTAAGTTTTCTTAATTTTTTAAATATATTAAATTGAATGAAATATTCAATTTATTCGATCAGCTTCCAAAGATTTTGGATTTTGCTCTTGATGATATTTAGAGGCTAATAGATGTGCTTCAAAAACTTATTAAGTGGACTAAATTGAGATAACAACCAGTATTGTTAAAATTTTGACTCATATAAAATAAAAAAACTTTATATATCCAAGTTTATTTTAAAGAGTTCCCCTTACTTTGGAATGCCAAATATTATTTTTTTTCAACAAAAAAAGATTTCTTAATAGGGTAAAATTTATTTTATATATTTCAAGTGATTTGAACTTAATTTGATTCGAGTTGAGGAAAATTTGAACTTAAATTGATTTGAGCCTAGCAAAATTCGAACTCAACTCGAGTATGGTTTGTGAAGCCGTAAACTCGAATTCGACTCTAAGATTTAATGTTAACTCAAAACTCGAACAAATTTCAAATTTCAAGTAAAATTATTAGCTATAGACGTACATTATACAGGGAGCCTCAATTTTGGATACATCTAACAAAGTAAGCTGCTACAATACCGCCAAATATACATCCTACAATGCCAAACAATCATTAAAACACTTAAAATTAATGATTAACTCATAATAAATGAAATTCACTAATCAAAATTATGATTAAAAATCTATTAAAAATAATAATAATATACGAAAAAATATTGAAATATTTATTAAAATATTAAAGTATTTTACACCAACAAATGACTAACTTTCTTATGTGTATTGATTATACAAGTGTACAAGTGGAGCTTAAGTTTGATATGATTTTTATTTGTTATTGAGTTTTATAAAAGCATATTGACAAATCATAATAAAATAAATAAAAAGTATTATGTTAACTAATAAAATTGGCATTTCTTATTAATTTTAAAATAATTAATTAAATATTTCTGAAATACATAAACTTTAAAAATAATAATTAGTTATAGATTTAAACTAATATATTATATAAATTTTTTTGTAAAATTTATGAATCATGGCCGTTGATCTTATTCTCCTCACATTTTTGCAATCCTACGGAAGAGATTAATGGGGTACCAATGGAGCCGTCACGTCGTTCTTTGTTCTTGCACCTAAAACAAGAGAGCGTTGAACTTTAGGGTTTTCTTTCCCGTCTTCCCTGTTCGATAGCATCGGCTATTTTTGGCGGCTAAAGTTATGTCAACTGCGGCGCAGCAGGAGAGAGGGTCGGCAGTGAAACCGGCGATGCGGAAGCCCGTATTTGTGAAGGCAGATCAGCTGAAGCCGGGGACTAGTGGGCACACTCTTGCTGTGAAGGTGGTCAATTCGAACACGGTGCTGCAGAAGGGACGGGCGGCGTCGGCTCACTTACGGCAGACGAGGATTGCAGAATGTCTTGTCGGGGACGAAACGGGAGCAATCATATTCACCGCTCGCAATGAACAGGGTTCGCTGCATTCATCCGCTTTTGTCTTTCTATGTTTTCTTAACTTCATCTGCTTTTGCTTCTGCTTGACGATTGATTTAGTTTCTGTTGATCTATAGATTCTGTTTTATTTAGATATGTTGTATCTCCTGACGGAGATATATGATGAATGAATCTTACTTTGCTTCGTTTGTCTTGTTGATTTCATTGCATTCCATGTTTTTTATTCTGCAATTTGAAGCTAGCTGATTAAGCAGTGTAATTTGTGCTTACAATCATATTTAGCAGTATAAATTTAAAAAAAGAAAAGCTTGTATAGAAACTAGAAGACGTATTTCTTCGATGTGTAAAAGATATATTGGCTTTTGAATTATTAGGATTGTTGTGAGCTGTAGTAAATAGTTCGAAATTTACTCTTAAAAATTTAAAATGTGAATAAAATTAAATAAATAGTGATGCTGTAGGATCTTTTGAAAGTCCTTGTTGGGGAATGTTGTCACTTCAGTCATTTTAAAAGCTCATATCCTAGGCATGCGTGCCAGATTCATCTGACTGTCCGTGAGCATTTATGTGTATTCATGCAATACATTTCATGTAAATTTGTATGATTATTGCATGTCCTTTGTAAAGGCTAAAGTTAGTTGGGTGTTATTGGAGTGTAATTTTATGCTGTTTACCAATAATGCTCAAGATAACATGTGCTTGGTTCAATATATGCTAACTAATGTTTGATTAAATTTTGATTTTGCAACCCCCTAACGCTCACTTAAATAGCCTTCCAAAATTGCCATTATTTGGAGATATCATCACATTTCTTTCGCACTTTACCTTTTTTGGTTCAACGTATGAAATGCACTGTTATCATTGGAACTAGTATCGAGGTACACAATTTTCTTTGACTTGGAACTCAGCTCACATCTTTTCTCTGTATGACTTACTTTTGTAACCTTTGGCACTCCAATAGGCGCTTGTAAATGGTGTTGCAGTGTATTCAGCTCATTTTTCGTAACTCAATAGGTTAATTGGATTTCCTGTTATTAAGTTTGAGCATTGCCACAACTACATTACTTTATCTGCTTTAGCCATCACATCATTATCCAATATTTAGACCTATGATGGCAAATAAATGTTTGTTTGGGCATATTTGTCCAAGAACCCATTCAAATAATAGTGAAATGTTTTGAATGTCTTTATATTAGGTTTTATTAAGTATTCTTTTGTTGAATTTTATTATGAAATTTTTGTTGAGTGTTGTATGGCATTAAGCTTAACTTTGTCATGATTTTTTTAGTCATGCAATAATATTGCAATTGACGTAACCCATTTATTTGTGTTAGAATTTTGATTTCAGCTTTGAATTTTATGTTAATTTTGTAACAACTTCTAGGGTTAATCTCACCTTACATGTAACGTTTCTCTAAATATCATTGAACCATTAAAAAAAAATCACATGTCAATAATGCTGTCCATAGCGCAACGTTAAACCAAAAAAGTTGCAACCTAAATAACTTTGTTATTTGAATAGCATGTCTCATTAGCATTGCACATAACATGCAAATAAATTGGCCTTAAGAACTAAAATTAATTAAATTGCTTAGAAATGTGAAAGGGAAGGCATGCTTTTTGGAATCTTGTTGATAAATAGGCAATTGCATGGTTTGTTAAGCAAGTCCTATTGGTAACTATTGCAGTTAACAGAATTTAGTTATAGCTATGCATGTTTGTACACCTTATGCGTGATGCGATTCGCACAACGGATTTTTGTTCTATTTTGGTCCGTCATGGTGATTTTTTTTTTGTTAGGGGAGATGTGCTCCTCGGGAGGTTTTTGGACCTCATCACTGAGGAAACTGTGGAGTTTGAACCCGGTTGATGATGTACTACTGATATATATATATATATATATATATATATATATATGCATTGCCCATGCCATTACTCTTGGTAAGAAAGGTTATGAGAGAGAATTACTATGATCAATATTTTAATTTAAAAATGGTAAGCAGAAGTATTTGAGTCATATGTAGACTTTAACAAAGCTTTAGTGTGAGAAGTGTATGATTTACTATAATAATTTTTTATATTTGAAAATATAGAACATTATTATGATATAAAATGAAAGATATTTAAATCATTTTTTTGTATTTAACATAATGCAAGTTGTTTCTGTTGTTAAATTAGTCTCATTAATGCAGCACATTATAGCATGGTCATGAGTATTATGGAGAAATCTTACAATAGGCCTAAATTACAAATAGAAATGTATATGATGACAAACTAATATGAAATTGGCCTTAATAACTGAAATTATTGAAATTATTTAGAAATGTGAAGAGGAAGGCATGTTTTTGGGAATCTTGTTGATAAATAGGAAAATGTATGTGGTATTGCTATATATTATACTTAACAACTTTCTAACTATGCATTTTAATCCCATATGAGAGGTTTGTAATGCTCAATATTTAAATTGAAAGAGGTAAGAAGATGTGTTTGAACCATTTGTAAACATTAGCACAAGCTTTAATGTGAGAAATGTAAGCTTCACTATAATAAATTTTTTTATTTTAAAATAAAACACAATATTCTGATTTAAATAAAGATTTTAAAATCATATTTTCTTGCATTTAACATAACACAGACTGTTTCTACTGTTAAATTAGTTTGATTAATGCAAAACATTATAGCATGGCCATGTGTATTATGGAGAAATCTTAAGATAAACATAAAATTACAAATAGAAAAATCATATGATGACAAACTAATATCCAATTGGCCTTAAGAACTGAAATTGTTGAAATTGCTTAGAAATGTGAAAGGGAAGACATGCTTTTGATCACATTGATGATAAATAAGCAAATGTATTGTATGTTTTGCAAGTACCATTGTTAAGTATTATACTTAACAGCATTTCATTATAACTATGCATTTTTATGCCAAGTGAAAAAAAGATTATGAGAAGAATATTATGCTCTATATATTAAAATTGAAAGAGGTAAGCAGAAGTTTTTGAGCCATATGTAGAACTTAGTTCAAGTTTTAATGTGACAAATATAAGCTTAATTATAATAAATTTTTATATTTAAAATCTAAAGCAATATTATGATATAAAATAGAAATTTAAATTGTATTATTTTGCAGTTAACAGAATGCAAGCTATTTCTATTGTTAAATCAGTCTCATTAATACAACAAATTATAGCATGGCACGATTATTATGAAGAAATCTTAAAATTAACATAAATTACATGTAGAAAAAATACACGATGACAAACCAATATCAAGTATGTCGATGTATTCATTTAGTTCATTGTCGAATCATAATAAACTAATAAGAAATTGGCGCAACATTGTAAAGTGCATCTATAAACTGTTAACAAAAACAGATACACATAAATGGCAATGCATACTGTTGCTGGATAAATAGTTTGGTAACGTAGGAGGCAAAGTACATTGTAAACAGAGATTATTAGGTTAAAAATACATAAATCTTTTCTGTTTTGAGGCTTCAGTTAGGGTATAAATGAATTAATATCATATTCAGTTTAGTAATAGAAACTTTCCCTTTTCACATTTCTGTATTCTTCACATATGTACGCTTTGATTTGCTTCAATATGTGATTTTTCACTTTAGAGTTAGCTTTTAAAATATTGATTGTGTTTTTGCTGTATGATTTTAGAGAGAAAGATTCAGGATTATTATTTGTTTTGTTTCATGGCATTTCTACACTAAGTGTACATGCTGGTTTACTTTCATGCATTCGAGCCAGACTCATAAAAGTAGTGGAGACTTGTGCACTTGAAAATACATAAATTGCTACAATCCAATATGTAACTATTTGTAACTTATTGCTAAATACCTACAAATCACCTTCTGATTTGCATTTTAGCTCATTGCAATTTGTTATTAAATTTTATATTATAGCTATTGGCAATATATTTATTTGTGTATCAAATGTTAGGTGATCAAATTCTTAAGCGATAATTTTTGTGCGACTTTTTTTTGGGAAATGCGCATAAGAAACTTAATGATAAGCAATGGTTTCCTAGGACTAAAATGCAATCATTATGTAGTCTTTTCTACCTACTTAAAATAAATAACAAGCTTGAGCTGATTGAAACCCTTAAATAAGAACAAAGAAAGCAACAATTATAAAGAGAAGGTGAATAAAGGTCCTAGGATTCTACCACCTAGTTAGAACATAATGTCCAAGCTGTAATGGAAATTAAGATCTTAGAATTTACTCTTTTGATTATACCATGGTTCTTAAAACCGAACTGTATTGGATGTTCAACTGGTCAAACTTTGAATCGGCTTTAAAATCGAAAAAACGGTGGTTGAACTGGCAAGCTGGTTTTAATTGAACCGTATGGGTAATTGAGGTTATTTTCTTGCATGTTTTTCTTAGTTGATGAGATATGTATACACAAATAAATAAGTTTTCATGGCAATGTGGGACTAAATAAGAATAAATGAAGCTTTTATTACACATTTGAATATAAAGTTTGTGTATTTTTTTTTTACATTTGCACAAAAAATATAAATTATATAACAAAATTTTTATATGAAGTTATTATTTACATATTTAATACATAAATCATAAATACACAAACTTTATATCCAAATGCGTAATAAAATCTTCATTTATTCTTATTTAGTCCCACATTGCCATGAAAACTTATTTATTTGTGTTTACATATCTCATCAACTACAAAAAACATGCATGAAATTGCCTCAAATCGTACAGTTCAATTTGTTATGAACATAAAAATACAATTCAATTTAACTTTTTAAATCATTTAAAATTTTAGATACATAAGTTCGTGTTGCATGTATATGATATTAAAAAAAATAAGGCCATGACTCAACCCATATATGCTTATTTTATTAGGTAAAGACAACAATCAATTATATTACCCAATCTATTATATTTAATATCGGTATTATAGTATAAATCTAATATATGCTTGAGCATGGTTGAACCCTTGAATTTTGAACCTTTCGATGTAGCAATTCAATGTCCAGCCCAATTTTTAAAACCTTGGATCATATATTAAGTTCCCATTTAGCCTATGTTAAACAAGAATGAACTAAAAGGAAGACAAATGTTTTAAAACCTAAGGAATTGGCGCTTAATTCTTCAGGTAGAGAAAAAAAATTATATAATGATCATATAAGATCAATGATAAAGAAGTTGCAAAAATTTCTAAAGATAGATTAACATTGGTGCAATCGCAAAGGCAAGAAATCTAACTCACTAGCTGAGTTTAATTTTTTAGATTTTAATTTGTTTTGAATGTAAGGAAAAAGGAGATGTAAGGCTCGGGTGCTTGAAGTTCTTAAAGTTAGGGGATAAGGAAAATAATAAGAAGTATAAAAGGAGAAATATCATTTGGATGAATTTAGTTTTATAGAGTTTAGAAGTAAAATTGAAGGGAACAATTTATTCTTAATGGCAGTATATTAGAAAGAGGGTTTAGTATCATCATCATTAGGAGATATATTAAGTAATCAATTTTTATATATGAATGTTATCATATTTCTTAAAAAAATTCATGTTTCGTATGCCGCATTTAAAAAAGGAGGATAAGAAATTCAACAAATTGTAATTGAAACTGAATCATTAAATGCATCTATTAAGAGGAAGGGTGACTTGTTACAATAATATTTATTAGTTTAGCTTCAAACGATATTATTGAACCAAATGAGATTATCCATGAGGAGAACTTTAGGTTTGATCAAGAAAATAAATAACTTAAGTCTATTTGTCAATCATTAAAAAATAAATCTAATTAATACACGCTTTTAAAATTCTTTAGTCATTCCTTTTGTAAGAGATCTGTTTGCCTTAAAGGGTGTGTAACACTTTTAATTAGTGAGGGTACTTTTCACTTATGTGCAGACTAAATAGAGAAAAGTTATTTGGGCTTCTAAAGGAGTCATTCTTTTTAGAAGAGGATCCTATAGAGGGTGGATCCTTCATCTTAATGATTAGTTTGTTTTGTAAATAACATGTCTTTATGCTGTGAATAAATGAAAGCATGTAATAGAGATATGCTTGTTTTATTTTTTAGTTGAGGTTGATATTTTTTTTGTTTTTTATTTTAAGGAGTTTTTAAAATCTCTATTGCTTGCATCAATTCAGGGTGAGCTTTTTTGTTTAAATTTTATTGGTTTATTTTGATGATCACATAAATTTTAATCTTGCTAGTTAACCCTTATCGCTATTTTGTTAGCATTTAATTATTATTTATTTCTTAATTTTATTTTAGTACGTTCTTTGAATCTCTATGGTTCATTTGTTAAATTATTATTAATAATATTTATCTTTCTTAGGCACTGATAATCTTTTTTATTTTTGTTTACTTTAATAATCTTACTAAACTTTAAATGGTATCAATATGTTGTTATTTTACGTAATTGATAACATGTTTACTTTTTTAAATTTTGCTTGAACAAATTAGTGATATCTTTATTGCTTTATTTTTGCTTTTAGTTTTTAATAAAATTTTTTTACTTGTGTTGATAGCCTTGTTCCTTATAAATCTTATTTTTAAATAATTTTTGTTATTAGTGAAAATTGTCAAAATAGTCCTTGACTCTTGCAATTTGTTCAATTTAGTCATTGACTCTTATATATGAACAAGATTCAATAATTAAAATGAAAATTTGCAAAAATAGATTATTTTGACAATTATCTCTATCCTTGCCTGATAGCTTTATTCTTTAATGTTGCCTTTTCATTCTCTTTGCTTTTTAATGATTGCAAAGGGGAATAATATATAATGGTTTTGCATTTATATAGTTTATTTTCCAACAGTAACAAAATCATGTATTGTAATCATCAAAATGGGGATTGTTAGATTTAGGGTTCTGACCAGTTTATTTTTTTTAATTTGATTTTGATAATCACAAATCATAATTTTATTTTTACATATATTAATGATATTTGTTCAATATATTTTCAAAAAATATATTTAAGTTTTAAAATTATAGAGATGATCAAGTTGAGTAAATGCTAGCTCTAGATTGAAAAATTTATGTTTATTTTTGTACAGTGTATTTGTTTATAAGTGCTAGTTTACTAAATTCTTAGAAAATATTGCATTTTAGAGCTTTAGCTTAATCCTTTAACTACGTTTTTTAAGCCCATGTACCGAGCGTGAACTTGCATTCTCATCTGCATATATGTCTTGATGGGTTGTATGATTTTGAGCAGGTTGATCTAGCTTCTACCGTTTAAATAGTGCCTAGCTAGGTCATTGTTCGACGCATGGGTAGTTTTGAAAAAGTTTACTGTTTTGTCGGTTGCCAAGCATGTGGCTAACTTTTTGGGTCCTTCCTTTTAGTGCACTAGACCTCTCTTATGAATAATAGATGTTTTCCGCAGCTTTTCATCCACCATACTAATTTTCCAAACAATCCAAAAGCCGTCTAAGGATCTTCTATCGTTCTCATAAGTGTTTGAAGCTCTTTTAAAGTTTAGGTGCTTTTGATCTTTAGAAATTTTAAGCCCACGTACCTAGGTGTTTTATTTTTCATAATTTTCTGTTATTTGTTAACTTACTTTTTAGGGTTATGCAAGAGAATATATAAGCAGATCTGCCAGTCAATTTTGGGAAGGAAAGTGGCCTCAGAAGCGTTGCCATCAAAGTTTGTGAAGAGGATATGTCATTTCCAACCAGACAAACTTGGGATGGAGGGTGAATTCGTCTTCTGCGATCAAAGTGTGTGAAAGAGAAATCTTGGTGCTTTAAGAAGTTGCGATTTTTAGGAGGTTTTTGTTCAATGGCTCCATTATCAAAGTATGTAATGGAAGGAATTGTATGAGCTTTTCTGGCTACTTGTGAAAATTGAACGAGTGACTCTATTCGAGTGGAATCCTAAATGTGGTGAACCCCCAAAGAGTGAGTTGCTTTAGTCTATAAGTTTGCTGTGGATAGTTTATGGATTGATGATTTTAGCACATTTCTTTGAGGCCTTGGCGTAACAGTTGATTTCCTACCTAGTTAACTCATTGATTTATGTATATATATGCATATATATACATACACTCAAAATTTATTTATTAGAATAAAAAATATACAAAGTGAAGAGATACTAGGACTATCATAGGCAAAAAAAAAATGGATCTACTACTTTGGGGCACTAAAAGATACCAAAGCCACAACTTTTATTCACATCTTTATTTAAGAATATCAAGCATTCAAGGCTCTTGGGGGAATCAATCTCCACCACAAGAGTGGGAGGAGGAGAACTGTGGATTTACATTTGGTGGTATATTGTTCTCAGCAGTAGAGGGAGTAAGATCATCTATTACGGCAGGAACCGATCATTAATAGAAGGAGCTTCATCTACCTTTTTGGTATCATCATGGGAAGGCAAAGTTCTAGGCGATGGTCTAATAATATTTGATGTCCATTGCAGGAGATTCAAAGCTTGCTGATAGAAGATTCAAATTGGGATTAAATTCAATGCCCATTTGAGCAGCTACATTGGATAATCAACTACTCGAATAACAGGCCTAGAGAAGCTCCATGCATAATCTGAAGCATCAGAAAGTTTCGGACGGCATGATTTCTATCAATTGGTCTAACCAACTATGAACCAGAGAAATCATACAACAATAAAGCTTTGTAAGTAGAAACCATCGTCGAGTGCTAGTGAGAGAATTTGCCAACATGGGAGAGTTCAAATGGGTGTGCTAGCATAGAAATCTCTAACAAAACAAGCAAAATTGATTGCCTTCATAGCTGGAATAAAGCTTAATTGAGGCTGAGGTATGACCAACAATTGTGGGATATTTCTGCTGGAGCTCTTTCCAGTTACCCTCCATATGCTGCATGATTCTACATGCCATATATATTGAACACTGTTTTCATAAATTTCCGTATATTAATGGTTTGTGGTTTTCCATAAGTTTCTATATATATTTATAATTATATATATATGCAAAGTTTGAATATAAAGGTTGAATGGATTTTGAATATGAGTTCTGTATGAAATTATCTAAATTGTCTTTGTTTTTATTAGTGTGGTAAGCAGGGGATCAATTAGGTAGTCTAATAATTTTTGAATTCTCTTTCCAAAAGGACTGGCCAGCGTTCATGTTATGCCTGTCTTAATTACTCTTGTAAATTTGGAATTTTGTTACCCTAAATAATGTCCTTTGAGAATTCTTCTAGTTGTCTGAATTTGTAAGGGGATATAACTATACTATGATCATTGTAAATTGGGAAATTTGGATTTCAAAATAAAATTTCTTGTGTGGGCTCTTTTCTTCCCGCAGTTCCTCTCTATTTGGCTGGGGTACTCTGTCTCTTTTTCTGTTGGGCGCGAGTCATCTCTCCTTCTATCCCTTTATTATACCCAGCATCAGTATGCACACAGTTCAGTCCGCAAGCTTGAAACAAATTGCTTGTTCAGCTTGAGATGCATGTTCTTGCTAACAATCAAGATATATTGCTCACCAATATTGACGCAGATATCTAGCAACACTCTTCTCAACAAATGCTTAACTTTAGCCTGAGGATTGGAGCACTATTTCTCTGAAATTCTATTGATGGGAATACAGCTGACAAAAATGAGGCAATTAAGCTGTGATTTTAATGCAGCTTGACGCCTCATAATGCTTTCAAATCATTCAAAATTCAACATGTATTCTACAAGAAAGGAAAGATGAAATTAGAAGTTTCAAAATAACGCATGTTTTGTTTTTTTTCAATAGTTAAATCTGAAAGTGCTTACGTTTGTATTTCTGGTTCTTCTTATTTTAGTGATTTATGCTAATAAGATAGTTCTTCGGTTTTCTAGCAATTTTGCCGAACAATATAGCAAAATCATTTTTTGTGATGATTTGCTTAGGGCAGTATCTTGGTTTATTCTGTTCAATTGTTCATACGATTGTTTCCTATGTGAGCTGCCCCAGAACAACTTGAATTCTATCCAATCTTCTCATCACTACATTTAGCACTAACATCATGGTTGAATGATATACAATTAATATTAGAAATTTTTTTTGTATTATAATCAATAATTCTTATTGGATCATAATATTTTTTCTTTCCTATTTCTTGAATTTTTGCAGGCTCAAAATCATCACTCTCCTAACTCAACAACTTTTAACAAAATCATCACTTTACTTGTGACTATCATCACATCTTTCTTCTAGTTTATTAATATTTTGGCCAAATGTTTCCAACCTAATTTTATAATTTATATTAGAGCCATTAAATTTTTTTTGACATCACTATCACCAAGTTATTCATTGAGACTTTCATATATGCCACTTGTATGATCATTATTTTTCAACTTTCATAAAGTGATTAAACATTAAACATGTAACTAGATAGATAACTTAAATAAATGATTTAGTTCAAAAAATTTTAAATAGACTTTGAAGGTGTTGTCAAGTGTTGATCCAAGTTAGCTTTACTGTGGGTTGGGCGAATTACATGGTCATTTCTTCTTTGATTCATCAATAGGAAATTTTGTCAATAAAGACGAATATTATTTAGTAAAAGTATATAATTACCATTATATAGTAAAAATTGGGTATTTTCACCCACATATTACCCACATATCACCCATATACCACTTAATTCATTAAAAATAACTATAAAATGCCTTATATTTAATAATACTTGCATAATATTCAATTACTTGAAAACATCAATTGTTTTCCATATAAATCCATGCAAATTTAGCAATAAGACTTTAGCAAACTTATTTGAAATTTTCAAAAAATAACTGATTATATAATAGGTTAAAATTATTTTGAATATAGATACATTAAGGAAAGCCAATTCATTTAGGATAGAAAAACACATTAAAATAGAAAATAAAAAAATATAGTCTTAATAGCAAGGATTATAAAATGAGAAAAAATGAAAAATAAATGCTTGCTGATGATGCGTGCTTTAAAATAACGTCTTGCGGTGAGGGTCACAGAACACATGCAAGCTGTAGCCTTGACCATAGAAGAATACAATGCTTGAGTATGGTCTTGAGTAGAGAAGAATACAATGTGTGCAATTTCAGTAGTGTGCGTCTTTTACCTTGCATAATAAGTTCGACGATGCAGTCTGATAAAATCAGAGCATTGAGCACCTATTGGAATGTTGCCTTTGTAACAGCCCAAACTCTTAAGCACCAAGGTATTGTCCGCTTTGGCCAGAAAGGCCTCACAGTTTTGCCCTCAGAAGATAACTTCCCAGTAGGTCACCCATCCTGGGAGTGCTCCCTCCTGAGCACGCTTAACTTTAGAGTTCTTATCAAGAACTCCACCGTTATCTGAAAAGGCGCCTCGATGTTTAAGAGTTTCACTTATTACTTACTTAAGTGGGTCTTCACAATCTCCCCAACTTAAGTAACTGATGTCCTCATCAGTATCCACACATAGATCCAAGAACTATCAATTGGGTAGATAGGACTAGAGGTGACCCATACAGGCTCAAGAGGTACCCACAACCATGTAGCACCTTAACCATCATGGGTTCAAGAGGCTGCTCACATGAAGTGGTACTTTGCCCTGTATGGCACTTAGCTCCTATCTGTACTTTGCCCTGGGCAGACGCCTGGAATGCCACTTGGAACGCCGCGTGGAATGGCAGCTGGAACGACTCTCGGATTGCACCCGTAATGTCACTTGAAATGCCACTTGGAACATTGCCTTGAGCGTTGACTTGAATGGCCTCCAATGCCTTAAACCTAGTCTGCACTGGAATGAAAGGGAATGCAACCTCTGCATGCATTAAATTTCTTGCACAATGCGGCTATCCATGGCCTAAAGTAAAATAAAATTTTTAAGCTTATTTCTGAGCTGATGTTAAAGAGAGAAAAAATGGAAATATTAATGACAACCCAATTACACGTATCATATACAAATATCATTGGGCATATTTGGTTCTAGTATATTCTAGGCGGTTCTAGAATATTCTAAGTGATGTTAGCATAGTCCAGGTGGTTGAATATCTTAATATACTAGCTATATATACACCTCTTGTGATTTCATCAAGAGATATGAAACATAACACTTTCTGTTTACGATATTTTTCTCTTCTCTTCCACTTGCTCAACTCCCTCTTAGTATTTCTACATGGTAATAGAGCGTCCTCATTCGCCACTCTCCCTCCCTCGTCAACCCTAATTCTTAATCCCAACATGCCTCCAAAGTTGAATTCCTTCTCCTTTGATCCTCTGATACCTTCTCCGATGGAATCCACAAATGTCGAATCCCAACCCCGCTCTACCTTCGAGTCTCACAATATCTTTCTCACCGAATTCAAAGGTTTGAAATTTTTGGGCCGACGCCTGGGTGGAGCATTGAGCACCTATTGGAATGTTGCCTGGGCGGACGCCTGGAATGCCACTTGGAACAACGCTAGAACACCGTTTAGAATACCGCCTGGAACGCCACTTGGAACGCCACGTGGAATGGCACCTGGAACGACTCTCGGATTGCACCCGTAATGGCACTTGAAATGTCGCTTGAAACACTGCCTTGAGCGTTGACTTGAAATGCCTTTAATGCCTTCAACCTTGCACTGCACTGGAATGAAAGGGAATACATCCAAACCTAACCTCTGCATGTGTTAAATTTCTTGCACAATGGGGTTATCCATGACCTAAAGTAAAATAATTTGTTCAATTTTATTTCCAAGCTAATGTTAAAGAGAAAAAATGGAAATATTAATAATTACCAAATTACACATATCATATACAAATATCATTGGGCATATTTGTTTCTAGTATATTTTAAGTTGTTCTAGAATATTCTAAATGATTATAGCATATTCCAGGTGGTTTAATATATTCTATATACTAGCTATATATACACCTGTGATTACATCAAGATAT
This sequence comes from Gastrodia elata, assembly GCA_016760335.1. Classification (NCBI taxonomy): domain Eukaryota; kingdom Viridiplantae; phylum Streptophyta; class Magnoliopsida; order Asparagales; family Orchidaceae; genus Gastrodia; species Gastrodia elata. Next base: position 129,422,805 of record CM028669.1, read on the forward strand.
ATGAAACACAACACTTTCTATTTACGATAGTTTCCTCTTCCCTTCCTCTCGCTCGACTCCCTCTTGGTGTTTCTACATGGTAACAGAGCAACTTCGTTCGCCACTCTCCCTCCCTCATCAACCCTAATTTTTAATGCCAACACACCTTCAACCTTGAATTCCTTCTCCGATGAAATCCACAATTGTTGGCTCCCAACCCAGCTTTACATTCGGATCTCACAATATCTTCCTCAACGAATTCAAAGGTTTGATATTCCTAATATCCAATATCAAAAATATCATCCATACCCCACTTACAGTAGATAACTATCTCATATTGAACGCTCAAGTACTTCAGCTCTTCAAAGATAATCACCTTTATGGACTTCTCGATGGATCTGATCTGGCTCCGCATCCCTCTAGTTCTATTTACACATTATAACCCTCAACTAATCAAAACCTTACAACAGCCCTATACTCCAACATCTCACCCTCTATCCTACCCTACATTCTAGAAGCAGCCCACCTACGCTGATAATGGACCACACTAGCCAAACATCTTCAATCAACAAACAATTCTCTAGTTACCCAAGTCAAGAATGAACTCCACAACATATCTAGGAAAGACCGATCTATGCATGACTACCTTTAGGAAATCAAAGTCGTTGTGGACAAAATCGCCACATCCGGACCCAAAATTGACGAAGAAGACTTTCTCCTCTACACGCTTAATGGACTCTCTCCTAATCTTATCAAGCATTCAAAACCTTCATTCGTACCAAGTTGACGCTAATAAGTTTGGACAACCTCTATTCTATTCTCCACAAAGAATTTCAACTCGGTCATTACCTATAGGAAATCACAGTCGTAGTGGACAAAATCGCCGCACTCGAACCCAATTTGACGAAGAAGACTTTCTCCTCTACACGCTTAATGAACTCTCCCCTAATCTTGTCAAGCATTCAAAACCTTCATTCGTACCAAGTTGACGCTAATAAGCTTGGACAACCTCTATTCTATTCTTTGCAGTGATGAACTCAACATTCAACGCAATCTCCACAGAGAATTTTAACTCGGTCACACTTCACCGGTACACAACCCCAATAGTCATCACTTATTATTCTTTTCCCCCTTCTGGGGAAGGGGATCGTTCAGCTGAGGACGAGGTTGATCACTCACGTCGTCACGATGACCATACTTAGCACTGAAAATTCACATCCAAAACTTTTAGCCAGCATAAACTCTGCAAGAAATTAGTTGACTTCTTGCAGTACCTAACAATTACCCATCCGGATCTAAGTCTTGCTGTCAACAAAATTTGCTAACATATGTATAATCCCACAATATCACACTTCGATCAGCTCAAGCGCATTTTCCAATACGTCAAAGGATCTCTCCATTGTAGCATTTAAATTGAAAGGAAATCTCATTCAAGCATATGGCGACTCCGATTGGCTGGGGACAAGAAGAATCAGAAATCAACAACAAGCTACTTCATATTCCTAGGTGCTACTCCAATCTCATGGAGTGCAAAGAAACAAAGCACAGGCTCTCGATCATCCACGGAAGCTGAGTATCGTGTTCTCGCCACACAACCGCTACACACATTATCTGGTTCCGCCGGAACCATCTTTTGCAGGAGTTCAGGATCAGTCCATCCACTCCCACACAACTCTATTGCGACAACAAATCAGCCATTGCATTGGAATTTAGTCCTCCACGCTCGCACTAAACATGTGGAAGTCGACTACCATTTCAGCCTTGATGGCATTCAAAAAATAGAAATTTAGCTACTCTACATACCCACCGAGGATCAACTAGTGGACATTCTCACCAAGCCACTTTCAGCACCACCGTTTAGACTCATTCGATTCAGACTCACAATTTGTCTAGGATGGTTTGTTTGTGGGGGCTAATAAATGTATTATGTATAAATTTCATTGGGTTTAATTGGTTATAGCTGGTTCTAGTATATTATAGGTGGTTCTAGTATATTCTATATACTAGTTATATATACACTTCCTGTAATTATATTAAGAGATGTGAAATACAACAATTTCTATTAACAATATTCTTCTCTTCTCTTCCACTCTAGCTCGATTCGCACTCAGGATTTTCAAAATTTTGTTGTTTATATGATTTTCTTTTTGAAATTTAGTAGCCCACTTTTAGAAAGCTATAAAATATTTAGGGTTCTGAAGGACCCTCTGGTTTTCTTACCAAGGTCAAGCTTTGTTTTATTATTCAAAGATTTTATCTCTAATTAGTAAACCAGCTGTTGGTGAGATCTTTCGAATATCTTATGGAAACCAATCCAATGAGGGGCTGTTTGGTTGAGTGAAGATATAGAGTGCAAAGTAAACTTCTGTTTTTGAGCGTGTTTGTTTGATGCGAAATGTGCAGTGAAAAAGAAAACTTGCAACTCTGTGCTGTTTTGAGAAAATTCCTTTACTAGAATTCAGCTAAAAAGAAATTTTTTTCATTACTAACAATCTACACACTGATCACCTCCAGCTATTTTCTATCTTTAGCCCACCATATGAATTTGTCTCCTGGCCATCACTAACCATTGCCCCTCTCATCGACCTTGTCCAACCTCATATGCATAAGTTTTAGATTCCCTTGCCCCTTTGTCTTACTCGTTTAAAGCTTGCAATCCTCACAAGCCTCCTTTAGGACTCATGATTGATGGTATAGCACAATCATCTCAGCTTGACAAGGTCGATGCTAGCCTTGCAGTGACCTCGTTGCTATTTTTTGGTTCTCTGTTTTTTTATTTTTATTTTTTTTTATTTATATTTTATTGCTTTATATTACACCCAATTCAGCAAAAATGGCCTTTTTATGCAATTCAACAAAATAAATACTATAAGTATTTCAATATATTTTAAACTTTCTGACTTTTGTTATGCTGCATTTTTGAAACATTAGATTTCAAAACTCCTCTGAACAAACATTCCCTTAATACCAAGAGGTTCCCCTTTAAACTGGAGAAGCAAAAATACTTTATTTTACAATTTGATTAAAAAATGCCCAACATGTTTTATGAATCTAACTAAACAACTATGTCTAGATGGTGGATTAGCTCTACTGAAGTGCCGCAAGTTCTATATGAATGTATCAGGTCCATTGTATCTGATTATAAAATAAGTTTTTTTGGGGAGTGCCAATGAATATTAAGAGATTTTTTAAACTATTTTGGGATAAAATGTAATTTTCTGAACATGAAAAATGACTTGGGTGTTGGAAGGCTCAATGATTTCATCACAACTCTTTCATACTATAGCTTTTTTGGACGTTCCTATTTAATGAATGGCTGTGGTCTAAATTCTAATAAGTTTTGGAGCCCACCCAATGAATGTTCCTGCAGTAAGTGATAACCCTTGCACTTGAAAGAGGATGCATTCCATAAAAGGTGAGAACGCAAGCTCTTTTTTTATCATGATGTTTGAGCCAAAAACCTTTATCTGCGGTATTCCTTACAACAATTACTCACGTGAGAAAGAAAAAGCTTGTGTTTTCTTTGCAAAAGAAATCAAATTGTGGTATATTGCTGTCTATCATTGCAAATTCTTGAATTCATGAGATTATTTGTTTGCCATTAGTAACAATGAAAGGGAAAATTATATTATTAAAACTTCCATCAATTTAGAGTTAAGCATTAAACTTGATGTGAATGTATTAGACAAAATGGAGAGATCTCTATGATGCATATATATTGGAGAGTATGCATTCCTGACATGGCCGTTCTCTACTGGAGGCCCTCAATGTCATTATTCTTATGATGATTGACTTTAAAACTAGTATGTTTCGAATGTTTCTAAATGACAATGTCAGAAGAATTATGACTTCAGAGTTCATTGGTTTGTCAACAGAGTAACAAGTATTTTTTATTGATGATCTGCTAATCTATGAATTTACCTTTTCTATCATTCTTGAATTACAGAATCCTTTTGTCCTTTTTGAAATCCCTGTGTGATTATGCTATGTTTGCGCATATTAGAGGCATCACTTCTATTTTTATTTTATGATCCCTAAGGAAGAATAGGAATGATGCAAAATGAGGCAAATTTACTTTTTAAACAATGACAACATCATTTCAAAATTTAATAGCTTTTTTAAGAGGACCTTTGATGATAAACTTTTGTCGGCTCTGAACATCCCAAAAGATTCTCAGTGTGGTTTTATTTTAATTTTAGCTACAATCCTTGCCTTTCCCATGCTTTTGTATTAATGCTTTAGTTAAACTTTGTTTAAGGGCTGCCAAACATAGGGGCTACATGTTTCTTGCTTTGCTTGGCTTAAACTAGCTAAGAATGTTAAGTTTGCTAAGCTGTTTAGTTACTGAGAAAATAAGCCTAATTTAGTTCAGGTGATCAGTTGATTTGTATTCTGGCTCAATCTTGAATCAATTTTAATTTTTTATGTTAACATTAATACTACTAGTTTTGATTTGTATATTTAGTAATTTTTATTTCTACTTATTACTTTATGATTACTAATATAAGAATTAATGTATGTCAATTAGTTAATTTTCTTAATTAATTAACTTATTAACTCTATTGAATTATTGCTAATATTATATTAGTTAATTTGACTTCTGGTACTAATTCATATTGAATATGTTTATTAATTTTTTCTTAATTGGTTTATTTACTATCTTTTGCTTATTAAAATTAATTTTAATAAAAAATTAGTAAAAAAATTATTTGTTGTTTTAGCTGATTTGTATTATTTGTAAATGAGAGGCGCAATATACCTTTTTTTTGTGTAAAAGATGAAACTACATTAAGATTAATTTAGTACGATTTTCAAGTAAATTCTTTATGATTTGACAGTCAACTGCAAGCCCAACAATTGTTTTTCTTTTTCCTTTTGAAGCAGTGACATAAGCATGGGTGAGGGCAACATGGTATAGGGGACACTTAGTTGCTTAAGCTTGGTAGCACAGCTTTAGCAGTGTGCTTTAAGCTAGGAGATTATTAAATGTTTTTGGCTTAGCTAAGTTAAGCTCAAACTAAACAGCCTCTTTCGCCTTGATGTAATGGATAAAAGGAATCCAGGTATGCTAGCTATATTGATATCATTAGTAGTGATTCTAAAGGTAATCTGATAGTAGTTTTCTTTTGGATTTCTTTGCGATCAATACTTCCTTTATAGAATTGGTTTGTCTCATTTATATTTTTTTAGCTTTGTGTCCGATTTAAGATGAATTTGAGTTGCACATGTTATGATTTCTTTTGTGTTTTTGAAGAGCTTGATTACTTCCTAAAGAAATGCTCTCATTATTCATATTTTGTAAGAGGACATTTAGGTTGGGGCATGGTAATGTTTGAGTATTGACAAAAACCTCTAGCATAATTCTTTATACTTGATATTAAGGCTCAATTATTGGCCTTCTTACAATGGGCAGTAGGGGCACCCATTACTATAGTAAATATGGGATGAGTATTGGAAATACATTGTTATCCATTTGCATTATGTGCTTTTTGTTTTAGACTCGTAATAAAAATATGAATAATTTAATATAAAGTTTAATTTATATTTCTATTTAAATTAAAACTTGTTAATATGCTAAAATGGGGGTAATTTTTAATATTAGGATACTATAATACATATACTATGTATGTTATATTTATGGGTTATAAATCGTGAGTTTTATTGTTTATATTGGAAGGTGTAAAATACAAATTTGTCTAATTAATTTGTATGCTTGAGTATTCTGTGCGAAATTACTATGCCCATAACATATGAATATTTATGTTGGTGAGCATAAATGCTGGCGTTACTTCAAGATTATATAGGATTTAACTAGTTAGCTTTGTAGTTTAATGTATCATCTTCACAGAGTTCATTTAGGTTACTCTGGTGTTTCGATCTTCTGGCTGCTGAGCTGCTTCTTTGGTGCATTCATTTTCTTTTTCGTCTGTTATCTGAATCTTTCTTATCACTATTGATTTGATGCTTGTAGTTCCATCATTGCTTAATGCAGGATTTTTTCTTTGCTATTACTGTAATTTTCCTGCTGTGGTTCTTTCTATAGTTCTTGCGTTCTTTGTATTTATCCAATATAGTTTCAAACTTTTGTGTATTCAATTTGACTAAAATTTTCAAAGTTTTTCATTGGATGTGAGAGATTGCAAGACCTTCAAGAGATGCTAATTGGTGGTTTTGATTTTATGAGAAAATAATGCATGGTTGTTAGTTTGGTCAAACAGACTTCGAATTATAAAATGGATTGGATTTTGATAAAATGATGCAGACCAGGCTAACTGTTTATAGAAAATCATTGCAATTCAATGTCACCAACGTTTTCAAAACTTGCAATGAAGAGTGATACAACATAAGCTAAGATGAAATGCATTGCTCATTAAAAGCAAGAATACTTATATGAACGTTTTGCATGCAAGTAATCTAATTTTCATATTGAACCTGAACTCATATCAGAATCCTCCATCACTGTCATATTCACAACAATTTTGATGGGCTATTTGGGTCAACAAAAGAAAACAATCTTGCATTGTGCATGATTTGTTGCAAGAATTTACTTCATAAAATGTACAATATAGCTTGATGAATGAATTTCCATAGCAAACATTATATAAGAGACTCCTTTCTTTGGATCATTAGTACGGGCTAACTGACAATATCCTATGCATTTTGGGAATTTGAAAACATGGAGGACTTGGAACACATTGTGTGCAAATGTAGATTTACTAAGTCTATTGCAGAGTGCCTAACGTTGGGAATATTTTGTAAAGCTTACTTTGATTGCTAAGAATAGAAAAGCTACTTTTCTTTCTGCACTTGTATTATTATGTGCTATATCATTGATGGAGATGTTGGCTTGCCAAGACTCACAAGCACGCTCATCATACCCCGACTATCTGTGCAGACATGATTCTTGCTTCAGCCATTAACTAGTGTCTTTTTTGTGGTGGGTTACCGGGGCATCCCAACATCTTATTGCTTGAGTAACCCCTCTTTTAGTTGGTGTTTCCCACCAACACGCCAAAGGCCAAATTTGATGGTTTTTTTCCTTGATTGTCTTTAGATATGATACTAGTAATCTCGTTGTTGCTTGTGGTGTGAAAGTGGAGGCCTCTTTGCCCCTTCAATCAGAAATTCAGGCTGCTCATCTACTCGGTGGTGTCATTAATCCCTTGATTTAGAAATTAGAGTTGTTCATCTGATGGGTGGTATCATTGCTCCATGGATATTTGAGTGTGATGGCATTATTCTTGAGGAGACAGCCCAGCCTTGTGCAATCACCAAGCTCAAGACGTTCTACGTAAATTATCACACTAAGCATGGAGTTAATCCCTTTAATGATCTTTTCTTATTTTTTGCCATGTTTAATAACATTATTTTTGTTCATCGTTGTAGCTTGCAATTACCCCGCTGATTTTTGCTCTAGTTTTTGCTCACTGCAGGGACTTTTTGCTCTAGTTTTTGCTCTAGTTTTTGCTCAGTACTTATTCCTCTTTTAGTCTTGCATTTATTATATTATAAGCGACTGCCAGTATTTTTTAAGATAGATTTTGTAATTACAACTTATTTTTTCTTGCTATGACACATGGGCGTTCATCAAATAATTTGCTCTCTTTAAACAGTGGACATCATGACTCCCGGTGCCACAGTGATAATCCGCAATGCTAAGATCGATATGTTCAAGGGGTCGATGCGCTTGGTTGTAGACAAGTGGGGGCGTGTTGAGGTTGCCGAGCCAGCCAGCTTCACAGTCAATGAAGATAACAACCTGTCACTCGTAGAGTATGAGCTTGTTAATGTGGCTGAAGAGTGAAGGTAATCATCTTCTTAAATAAATATCATTGTGGTAGGAAGGTGCAAAGGCTTTTAAAGGGTCTCTTTTATTATGCTGCTTTTTGTTTAAATTTACTACAAGTAATTAGTTGCTTACCAAGGCAGTAATATATCAGGAATCGGCAGCATTTTGGGTGTACATCAACTGTGAAACTATTGTTTAGGTTAGCAGTGCAATAGTTATTTTAATATTTATAATTTGAACATGTGCTTATCACTATCTCAGTACCTGTTACTAACTTTTAAAGTTTTTATCAACTGAATTAACTAATACCCAACATTGTATGAAGTCCTCTTGAATTTCCTGGTTTTTTATGAAGATATCTGAGCTGTTACATTTACTATTTGTTTTTTTAACTATTTCAGGGATAGGGCTGCTTTTGAGTGCTCTGATTTGCACAATGCTCATAGTTCATGAAGATATTGCCTTCTTTACTTGAATTAGTAGTAAATGAAGTAGCCTTTTTGTAACAATTCTGTATATAAATACAATTTATCATCTCATAACAATGCTTAAGGGCTAATCATGCAATATCCTTTTACCATAATGTAACTTCATACTAAAAAAGCTAGCTGATTTTTCTAATCATTATTCCGTTCACTCAGTAATGAACCTGGAATAGAACCATACTTATTACCTATTTTAACACAAGTTTCAACACCCTTGGAGAATTGCATACATCTTACATGTTTACTGTTGCATGCATCTCTCGTATGTTTCAATTAATTGTACGCTACTTTGATCCTCAGCATCTGTGGCCCAGCAATAATATCTTCCCAAAATATATCTGAGATTGCTCGGGTCACTTCTCCCACATTTCCTGCAACGATGTGATAAAACTTTGATGATTAAAATTCAACAGAAAAATCAGATTTTTAATAGGTGCCAAAAACAGAAATAAGGAAATCTTTTTGCGGTAGTACCATCTCCAATGGGCTCTCTCCATCCCAGTCAACAATAGGCATTATTGGAATCAAACTGCTGACAAAAGTCATTTCAGTCGAAGCCTTTGCCTCTTCTACTGATATCTCTAGTTAGCACACCCTTCACTTCCCGACCAGCTTGCTTGCGAGCACGAGCAACCTCTTGGCAGTACAGCCATGCAGGATTTTGTCAGGCTTGGGAAGAACAAGTTCTCTCTTTGCTCACAAATGCAATGTTGCAATTAGGACCCTCCGCCGCATAGCCCTGATCATCAATCGAGATCGAGGAATAGGCACCCTTTTCCTCTGCCTCCATCTTTGAAAGTGCATTAGGAAGGTAGTTGATATTCTTGATTGTTGCAAATTTAGGAGGTTTTGCGGGAATTGCTGAAGTTATGACCTTGACACCTTCTAGTTCCTTGTTAAACTTTGTGGTCACGGCCACCGAGTAGAATGCAAGCCTTGCGGTGCTGGGGGGAGATATTGAGAAATCCCCAGGACCGGAGCTCAGCTAGTATCAGATTGAGCCTGTCCTGAGCTTTGACGCTGCTGCTAAAAGCAGGAGGATTCCTTTGAGAGTCTCGCGGGGTAAGGTGGGATTATCTTTGCTGTTGAAGCGAATCCGAGTAATCTGTCTAAATGCGAGTTCGGATCATATAGGTATCTGCACAAAAAGGCAAGAGCTATTTTGGACAAAAGTTCATTTAGATTGTGTAAACATATCAACTTCAATATCATCAAATTCTAATAATATAAAGAAAAATGTTCCCAAATTCCTCTTAAAATAAGAGCTAGTGTTTAAAAAGAAGAATTATAATATTATTTAGAGTAAGCTTCAAGACAAAGGCAAGACATGCATTTATTTTTAGTCTGGTTCAACTCGAATTTGATTATAGACTCAGCTTTGCTTTAAACATTTAATGTCAAGCTGACTTAACAATTTCCTTCTAATTTATTTGTCCATTTGTTGGGAATAGGGCTTGCAATTTGACCCGAAATTTGAAACTTAAACTCAACTCAAACATTTTGACTCGACTCGAACATACTCAAAATTTTTGAGGTTAGTTCAAGTTGAATGGCTTGACTCGAACTTGACTCCCACTTGAACAAGTTCGAGTCAAATTCAATTCGAAAATTGACCATCTAGTTGGAGGCATTTAGCATTCCTCTAAATAGGGCTCTAAATAGGGGGATACCAAGGTTACCCGTTCATGAGCATCTTCGTGTCGAAAATGCCGTGGCCTTTGTGGACCATGTGATTGTCCATCGGTATGACCATCAGCGTCGGATCGAGAATCACCCCCGCCGATCAAGCTCGAGTATATTACTCTGTACGGATGCTCCCCTGTTGTCGCCCCGCCGTCTTCCCATTCTTCTCTCATCTTCTGGATCACTTGCGCTCTGTTCCCATGGATTGATGGTTTAAATGCAAAACAATATATATCATGGGTTTAATTTTGATATATATATATATATAGGCAGGCGTTGAAACCTGAGAAGTAGAATAGATAGGAATACAAAGATTGGGGAGGGAGCCTGCTGGGCCATGGGTGAGCACCTGATTCTGATTATTATTAATAGAAGAAGATGATCACTTGAGATAAAAAAAGAAATGGGAAGGTGAGGTAACCCACGGAGGAGAAGACGACGAAGGTTTTGCAAGCCTTGGCGGCGAGCTTGGCTTGCATGGAATTAGCGCCATAGCTCCGCTGTTTTAGCCTTGCTTAGGGTAGCATATGCAGTAAAAATGCTAGAAAAATATAAAATTGATGTGGGATATTTGGTTCAAAAAATACAAGTAATCTCATAATAGGTGCAAAAATTTGCATATGCATATCAATTTTCCCATCCCACCTTCGTAGGGCAAGCTCTAAACATTTAATTATATAGTTTCAAATCCAAAAAAGTAAGTTTGTAATAAATAAGTATTATCAAGCATTATAAAAATAAAATTCCATTTGGTAGGCACATCTTATCTTAACCCCCTTTTACTATTAAACAAGCGATGCCTCACATATTCAACAAATTTTTTATTTTTTATTTATGAGCTTTTTACATATTTGATGCATTAAAAAACTCACAATTGCACAATATATAGCTACTAAAGTTGTTACTAAGCTAAAATTACGATATCAATTCATTTCAAAATTAGGTCAAATTAAAAAATATTGTTAAAAATATCTGCTTTGTTAATACTAATTTTGAGGTTATCCCTGAGTGATAACACGTCCCGTTGCTTAATTACACTCCCTCTTGCACGGAGCGACAGGTGGAGCACCATAATTTGTTTTCCAACTTGCTCGCAAACTTGTGCATTACGATCTTGAAAATAAATTAAACTAAAAATAAAAAATTGAACTAAAAATAAATTATTTTATTTTAGTTGGACACGTGCCTAAAATAATCTGCCATAATATAAATTAGCTAAAACTGGCCACATAATAGAAACTCAATCATCTAGAACACTGAAGTCTATATCAAAGCTACTATATCTAGAACATTAATGTCTAAATTCGAGCTGAAAAACAGAATTATAGATGTGGACTAATTAGGGCACATTCCACTGAACTATTATCTGATTTACTGATTTATATTCTTCATTTATGAGTGCCAATGACTTATGCATCTCAAAATTAGCATAAGATATTTGACAGACCTAGAATATGTTCACGCTTTCACGTAAATGTACGTGGTCTGAAGTAATAAGTGGAAAGTATGAATTTCCGGAATTTATCGAACCACAGAGATTTAGATATTTTGTTACTAAGGTATATCTATGGTCACTAATATTTAAGCTATACGTGTACTGATTGGTGTTGGTCCCTGAACAAGCACAACAACTCTTAGTAGAAAATACTTCTGATAAAAGGAAGAGGAGAGTTGGGTTTCTCCCACATGATATGATAGATAACTTATATATGATGATTCCTCAAGCGTTCATTAGTTCTTTAGTCAAGTGCACATTATTCTTCTTAGAGTTTTAATTCAAAGAATTACAATTTTAAGTCTCGTGCATGAAACGAACACACAGTTGGTTCTATTTCAACACATAGACCCTTATAAGATTTTAGATTTGTAGTTTTTATCTCATCTCTTGATCATGGAGATGAGGGTTATAATGTTTAAGATCTTATAAGCATTGATTCTACTAAGGGCTTCATGCGCCTCAAGCATAATTTAGATGAGAGAGTGATTTCATTGGGCTCAATGACTATGTCACCTCGTTCATGAGCACTCAATGAATCCATTCCCTCTCTCAAGTATGCTAAGCAACGGAGCATCAATTAGTGGGTCTTAGCATCACACGCTTTAATTTATTAGTTGAGCATAGATTAAGGTGCACTAAGCTCAAGAACTTTCTCACATAGTTCTAAGCTCTCATGCTGTGATGACCCAAGTTAGGTTGGTAACAACCAAACTAACATTGGATGCATCTTTTCACAGGATCATATTGGTAGTTAGGTAAAATAGCAGTTAAACAAACATCCAAAATCATTCAAATATAAGAAATAATATTCATTCAATTTAAAACAGATAATATCCAAAATTTATTACATGACATTCATTATACATCAAATTATTAATCCTGGAAGGGGGCAGTTATTTTCCCGCGCTATGTCTTTAAATTATATCAACCGCCTTCAGCTGTAACTGATATGACATTATAAAAATAATTCCTTAATGCACGTTCTAAATACAAATGATATTAAAGATATACTTAAAGCAGAGCGGGAAGCAAAAATGATAACAATTGCAGGAAAATAGTGTGTTTCAAATACAAGATGATCATGTTTACTGTAAAATAAATGTTCTTTTTACATGCCAAGTTTTCAAAAGGAAAAGCAATAATATAGCGTAAAATTCATGTTTATATTTATGACTTGATATTATGAAGTAATGTTAGTGGTTCTGATGGACAATGCCAGAACCATGAGGCTGGGTTCATAAAAATATAATTAAGCATGTCCTTCACTTGGGCCCCCTTAAAGGCTCCAGATGACACCTTCACCTGGGCCTCTCTAAAGGCTCAAGATGGTATCCTTAACCTGGGCCCCCTTTAAAGGCTCCAGATGGTACCTTCACCTGGGCCTCTCTCAAGGCTCCAGCTGGTATCCTTCACCTGGGCCCTCTTTAAAGGCTCCAGATGACACCTTCACCTAGGCCTCTCTCAAGGCTCTAGATTGTATCCTTCACCTGGGCCCCCTTTAAAGGCTTCATATGGCACCTTCACCTGGGTCTCTCTCAAGGCTCCAGATGGTATCTTATATCTGGGCCCCCGTTAAAGGCTCCAGATGGAATCATATGTGCAGTTAAGCATGACCTTCACCTGGGCGCCCTCAAAGGCTCAAGATGGCACCTTTATGACTCATGATGGACTAGCCCCATCCTTAACTTCATTTAACCTTCGTATCGGAACCCTTTGCAACATTCACAATATACATAAATATATTTTTATCTTTCTTACATGACTAGCAGTAAGAGTAAAATGTAACAATATGAAACATGTTCAAAGTGATGCTTAAGCAGCAAAAAGATAGAAAGCATAGAAAAGCATAAAAGTAATATCCAGTGTATCTTTTGTCTTTTGACTAACAAGACGTTTCACTCACAATTTCGATGGATTTGTAAAAGTTATGATTGGAATTATATTAAACTTTGAAAGTAAGGTTTTGTGTTTCAACGAATCTTATTTACTCGGCATGCTACCTAACTTAGCCTTTCGTAATAGTATCTATTACCTAATGTTTGGGTATTGAAGTGAATATAATTCTAGAAATTAATCATAATCATATTGTTGATAAATCTATATACAAAAGGCTTTTAAATAATATTTCAATACTTGGCTCTACCTCAATTAATCTTATTAATGAAGCTTAAGATCTATACATACATCTCTTATTCAAATAAATATGACAGTTGATTAGATTATGGATAATATATCTGAAATATAACTGTGAAAATAAAAATAGATGCAACAAATTAATGTGTGAATCAGACAAGTTCTAAGTATAGCAAGGTATGCTCTACCTCGATTAATCTTATTAATGAAGCTTAAGATCTATACATACATCTCTTATTCAAATAAATATGATAATTGATTAGATTATGGATAATATATGTGAAATACAACTGTGAAAATAAAAATAGATGCAACAAATTAATGTGTGAATCAGATAAGTTCTAAGTATAGCAAGGTAGGTTCAGTAAGTAATTGATTTAAATCTCATAATAGAAGGCACATTATAATAAATCTACTTAAGAGTTCTAAAGTTGGTGATTTAAAGATTTAAAACATTTCTAATATTGTGTCGCAATATTTCAATGTCATAATTAAACATTCTTTATTTCTAGCAATAATAATCACATTTAACTCATGAATATTTTCCAATTATAGAGTATCATAAGTAATGAATTTCATGAATATGTTTCTTATTAAAGTTCAGCTTAAAAACCCTAATACATAATTTGTTTAATACAAATCTAGTGAATTCTAGAAAATTCAGAATTAATCCCAATAAAAAAAATGCTCAATTTCATTATACCAAATTTTAATCATAAATCGTCATTATTATTATTATATATATACATGTACATATATAAATATAAATACATATATATACATGTACATATATAAATATATATACATATATATATATATATATATATATATATATATATATATATATTTCTATATATAGACACGTATACTTTTCCCTCGGCAGAGAGCTCTTACCTTAAGCCGAGCGCAGAGTCCAGCGTACGCAGAAGGTTGAGTGATACACATAGAGGAATCGGCGCGAGCTGAGTGGAAGAAGGTTCGACGCTGCGTGAGTTGGTGAGGGCAACTGCACGCGAGCAGAGGTCGAGCGGGAGGAGTCGGCGCAGAGACGGGAGGGTCGGATCGAGTCGACTGCGCTCCTGTTCGCGTCCTTCTGTCGGTCGCAGGTAAGGATCACTCGCTTGCCTGCTAAGCTCCCGTCGGATGCGGTTCGTCCGTGCGGTAAGGAGGTCGAACGATTGAGAGGAGAGGGGGTTTGCTCGAGTGGTGAGGGCCTTCCGTCTCCTCTCGATTAATTAGGACACGCGTATGTAACGCACGTCCGATTTATTCGGTTCATTAACAGCAGGCAACGGGCATAATCCTTATTACCTTAAACATTTCTTCCTAAAACAACGGTGATTTAATATTTTTTAGTTTCAGTTGATTTTATTTTCCTTGAATAGGAGTCTAAATGAGGAAGTTACGTTTTGCTAATTTAAATATGCATTAATAATAGTTTTAAATTTCAATTTCAGTTTTAAACAAATTTTAAAACCTTCTAAATTAAGGATTGAACTGAAAATTCAAAATTTAGCGGGAGTTTTAACGATAAACTGAAAATTATGGGAAATTAACGAAATCCAGTCAATAACATCTTTCTTATTAATGACCTAGGGTCATTACACATGCACTCATAAATCTAGCATCAAAACTAAGGTGAGCTCCCCAAACA
Source organism: Gastrodia elata (assembly GCA_016760335.1). NCBI lineage: Eukaryota > Viridiplantae > Streptophyta > Magnoliopsida > Asparagales > Orchidaceae > Gastrodia > Gastrodia elata. The sequence continues at coordinate 129,438,026 of CM028669.1, forward strand.
GAAATGTGACACTTCGAGGTATATTTCTTCTGTATGAAAGAGGCCCATAGAGCCTCCCCAAACCTTAACCTCCAGTTTAACACAAAACGTAACGTGAGAACTTTTTAGGGGGGAGAGATCCAAACTGCCAGAGGCCTTGGGGACTGCAATCGACTTCCAGCTGCACCACTTAGTGGCTTTCCTCCCTGCATAGTCTCCCCAGAGGAAACTGTTACAGAGGGCGTTGAAAGGACTAAGAAAAGTAGCCGGCGGCCGCAACACCACCAAAAAATAGTTAGGGATAACATTTGTAACAGATTGGAGAAGGACTAGCCGACCTCCAAAAGAGAGACACTTTGCCGCCCAACCATTGACTTTTATAGAAATGGATTGAATAATAGTATTGAAAGCAGCAGGACCAACCAATCCTTTTGATAGAGGGAGGCCCAGATAGTTAAGGGGAAGGGAGGGCCTGGAGAGTCCTGAGAGGAGGAAAAGGCCTTGGACTCTAACTGGATCAATCCCTTTACCAAACACTACATTTGATTTGCTGCGGTTCACTTTCATCCCCGAGACAATCTCCATATGATCCAAAATCTTTAGCACCAATTTGAAAGCTTACTTTGTTGCTTTGCAGAAAATCAACGTATCGTCTGCAAACGAAAGATGCGAAATTATCATCTTACCTGAGTTATGGAAGGCAATGTCCTTACGAAGGGAGAATTCGTATGCAAGAAGTCTGGAGAAATATTCATTTGCAATTATGAAGAGTGCCAGAGAAAGGGGGGTCTCCTTGCCTTAAGCCTCTAGAAAAAGGAAAAAAGCCCATGCTCGCCCCATTAATCAGAACAGAAAAAAGCCAATGTTAGAAATCGCTTTGTAAATGAATTGAATAACGAGATTGGAGAAACCAAACTTCTGAAGAATAGCAAAAAGGAAATGCCATACTACCCTATCATACGCCTTCATAATATCAAGCTTAACAATGGCATTTCCACCGTGATATATATAAAGAAAATAATAAAAATGAAAGTTGTAGAATTAGAAAATATATAAATATATATAATAAAAAGAAAATGATAAAAATGAAAGTTACATAAATTAGGAAATATATATATATAATATATATATATATATATATGTAAATAGAAAAAAAAAAGAAAATGATAAAAATGAAAGTTATAAAAATTAGGTAATATATACATAAAGATTAGAACGCAAAAAGGAAGGCATGATGTGAGATTGATGTGAGATGAATCTCACATCATGAAGATTAATAATTACTTAGCATTTACTTAAGAGGGAATTTAGAGTTTTAATTGGAAACTTGATTATTAAGGTCAAAATTGCTGGAATTATTTCTAAATCACTTTTATTATTAATTTTAATAATTAGACTATGATTCTAAGGTTTAAGAATGATTAACTCTAATTTTGGGTAAAATGATATAAGGCTCTAAATTGGAAATTTTTAATGGAAAATGATTACTTACTGTCTAACATGAAGATAGACAGTGAGTATACTAAATTTGGATAAGAAATTAAGAAATTTGACTCATAAGGGCAAATTGATAATTTTACTTAATAATGTCTAAAAATTTATTCAATTTATTAAAGCTTATTATTCAAGGATTCCATAGAGTTCGATAACACTAAATTTGAATGCTTAATGGTTAAGTTATGAGCAAAATAAGTTTGGGGTTTAATTATATAATTTTAGGATTTCAAAAGAGGGGTCAAAAACTTAACTTTTTTATTTGGTATCCAAATTCAACAAACTCAGTAGCTATAGCTTCCTTATAACACACTGAGTACTTTAACTATGAGTAGACCCAATTTGAACTCTATTTGGTCAAGGTATGACCTAAATAGAGTTAATAATGATTAGTGAATGATTAGCAAAATTAATCATAAAATCACAGAACCAATCACACCATTAGGATATAATATACTCTAAGAGCTATCAAAAACTTAAATCACTCAATTTAGATCACAAAATGTGCTAATATTCACTAATCAAGATTTAGGGTAATTAGTCAGTGATTAGAGAAATTAAATAATAAATTAAAAAATTAATTTCACCATTGTGTTCTACACTACACTAGGAGCTATCAAAAACTTGAAATTCTAAATTTTGGATAATTAAGGAGCTTAATTTTTACTAATTAATTTTTAGAGTAATTAGATAAAATTAAGAAATATAATTAAAAAAACTAAAATTTTCTTACAGATTAGTATTCTACACATTCTCTTGATCAAAATGATATATTGGATCATATAATTTGGAGCTAAATTGACTAAGTTATGAATTTATCAAATTTTAGGATTAAGGGGGGTTAATTAGTTTAAATGATAATTAATAAAATTATTCTCAAAACAGAAAAACTAAATGCATAATATTAATCCATGTACTTTTTGAATTAAAATTATATATTGGAGCACTATATTTGAGATTGTAATTACAAAATTATGAAGTTTTGAAGATTTGAAATTAAACAAATAAGCAAATATATAAAAAAAAAAATTCAAAAATTGTTTATGTTGTTACAGTACTGATGGGATCTTAAAATTTTTTGAAACTTTCGACTTCAAATTATCACTACACAGAACTCCTTATGAGGCGTGGCATATATCAATGGAAAGCTCTCTTCGAGACCCTTCTATTGATACTAAATACGCCTCCTAACTTTGCAGATAACTAAATAAATTACAAGCCCTTATTCAGGCTTAAAAAAAATAAATGGTAAGGTTTGGTTTTATGCTTTGAGGAAGAAGATGAAGGGATTGCTCTGCTCTAGGATAGATCCAAATGATGCTAATGAAATTTAAGATCCAAAAGAAGATTAAAATTAGTACATTTTTGGGGCTTAGGCGGTGGCTTTGCCACCTCACGCAGCACCTGCCGCATGCATAATCCACGGCGAAAACGAATTTTTTTAATAATAATTATTAACTAATTATTAAAGATAATTTAATTATTTCAAATTAAATAATCAAATGAATTTCGAAAAAATAATTTGAGATTTTGATTTCGGAGAATTTATTTTTCATATTTTTCTAATTATTTAAATATATTAAAATATTCGAGAAAATTGGACTACCAAAAATTCCCAAAATTTCACCGTTAGCTAATTCAAGGGTGAGGAACGCAATGGTGAAGACGTATTTTGATTCTGATGAGTATTTAATTTTCTTATTTTATAGGATATTTAAAATATATTAAAATATTTGCCAAAAATCTAACGACTTCCAAATACTTCAAAACATCACCCCTAACTAATTTGGGAGTGATGAGCGCAGTGGCAAAGTTAGATTTTTGATTTGATAACTTAAATAGGTCAATTTCTAAGGTTATTGGAATTCCCAAAATCAGGATTTAATCTATTTGACTCCTGATTTGTACTAGGTCTTTGTGGTAAACTTTTAATGACTTAATTAAAGTACTATAATCAAAATTAGGACTTGGTTTAGTCATAATTGATTAAGATAATAACTTGGGCTATTAGATATAATAATTATTTTATAAAATTTGTTACACACTAAGTAAAAAAATTTAAAACTTTAATAAAATCAATATTTAAGTTGTTCCATCATGCTTTAGCTCTGCCTCAAAGACTTAATTTAGAGATTGTTCATGAACTGCCATATATATATATATATATATATATATATATATATATATATATGATAAGGCGAACTAAGAAAGAGAAAAAAAAAATTAATTAGACACAATTAAGTATGATATGCTTACAATTATGAATACAATATATATATTTAAGATATGTGCTCATTTTGAAAGAAAGTGTAACAACCCAGATATTGTTACCCGTCAATTAGTAATCTAACTGACTCTAATTTTTTTTCTATTAGTCTTATAATAGTATTAAGAGTCTCCACCTCAAATTTAGTGCTATTTGGAGACCGTTTGGCAATTCCAACAATCCCTGGTTTTCGAATAATTCTGAAAATACCTATATTATTTAGGTATCAGAATCGAAAACGGAGTCTGCCATTAGACTCACCACACCTAAATTAGCTATGGGTGATATTTTGGAAGCGTTTGGGAGTCGTCAAAATTTTCACATATATTTTGATAATATTTAATACCCAGAAAATAAGTAAATTAAATATACCTCCCATCAAAAATCTGATCACATTTTTGAGTTCCGCACCCCTCAAATAAGTGAGGGCAAAAATTTGGAAATTTTAGAAGTGCATTTGAATAAATAAATTTGATTTTATAAAAAAAGAAATATATATTATCTAATTATTTCCTTATAAATAAAGATATAATAATTAAGGATGAATAATTAAGATGGTAGGCCATTTAATTTTGAGCCGTTCATTTTAGGTTTTAAATCCAACGGTTAAGAGTTAATAAAAGAAATGAGTCGTAAGATCAAAGAGATAAAAGATCGAACGACTCTCTTGATCTCCATTCCTTTCGTACGCCATCTGCCACCCTTTTCACACGATGGATGAAGGAGAGGAGTTGGCGTACGAATTCCAACAGCTGGCCATTCCTTTTCCTCTCTTTTACTTAGCCGATACTCATTCCATAGAGAGTTTTTGCTGTCTTTTTCGCACGAACCATCCTTCAGAGGCGTTGGAGATGCTGAGGAAATTGCCGCCCCTTTTCCTTCTTCGTCGCTTATTCTCAGAGGTGACAAATCTCTCTAGCGCACGAGCATACCTTCAATTCCTCTCCCGGCGTTGACGCTTAGTCTGCTCAGAGCGGTGGACTGAAGCTAGGGTTGGCGACTTTTTGCAATCGGCTAGTACCGAAAGGGTTCTCGCGAATTCAAGAAGAGGTAGACATGCTCTTGCAAACGAGGAATCAAGCGCTTCTTCCCCAACCTAGATCGGCGTAAGGGAGAACTCGTAGGCCTTAAGGTACACCATTTTCATTACCTCATTTCATTTCCAATTAATCAATGGTGAACTCGATTGATTATGCAAGCTTCATCGAATTCAAGTAAAGTAAATTAAGAAGTTCTGAGTCTATTTGGAATAAAATCAAGTGTACTTTTGAACACTATTACACTTGTTGAATGCAAAACTGATTATCCAGATTTAGCATACTCCTTGTTAATTTTAACCAATGAGATTGAATAAACAACTTATGGAGATTGAAGGGCTTCGATTCAAATCTTTTTTTAGAATTAATTACTGCCTTTCACAAATCTATTCTACGCCTAAATATAAATTCTCTTATTAAATCTTATGTCTATGCGATTGACATTTTAAAGAGATGATAAGAAGGATTAATATAATACATAAGTGAACTTAATTCATTTTTTTTTCATACATGCATGAGATATTCTTACAGCTCGAGGGGGTGCTAACATGCTTAAATTTTGATATTAATCTTTGACACCTTGGTATATAATAATTAATTTCACTTAAACATTTGACAATACCTTAGTACTAATAAAACTATTAATCTTTAGAGTGTTAGCATACTTAAATTCTGAAGTCTAATTATAAACTCCAATGTTATACAAAATATGTTCTGATAATTAAAAGTTTTGTTTCACAATACTTAAAGAACTTGAGAAATCTAATAATTAAAGCTACGATTCATCTTATCCTTCCCACTCCTTATTGGAGCTGCAAACATTTGCAATATAATTTTGTGCATTTCATGATTTAATTATTTCATTGTTGGTTGCATCATTTAAATAATTTTACATTATTGTAAAGTTTTTCATAAAGTTGCATTTAACATATTTCAATATTTAGTGGCTATATTGAAATTGCTTAAACAGATATTTATACAAGCAGCATGAAAGAAAATTAAGTTCAACCAATCCATAGGGCTGTGAACAAACCAAATTGAGTCGAGCAATGTTGAACTCGAGCTTGTTTGCAAAACTCGACTTGAGTTCAACTTGAGCTAGAATCGAGTTTGTAAGATCGTGTTTAAGCTAGTCTTACAAGGACTTGGATTTAAGTTGAGCTTGCTTTCTTCTCAGCTTGATAAGACTATTAACGAGCAGATTGTTTAATGTTCTTTCAGGTCTTGAATTGAAATAAATATCTACAAGCTCGTTATGTGTCACTTTCTATATGGACTTAAAAATATTTAATTGACCAAGTTTTGATGAAGTTTTATGTGCCTCTAAACAAGCAGATCTTATTTTAACTTGTTATTTCTAGCAATGCCTTAAACTACAAAAAAAAAACAAAAAAAAATAATAATCACGTATGCTTTACGAACATAAGGAGTGCAAATTATGTTCATGTCCATCTTTCTCTATTTGAATTCAACAATTGGAACTTTGAGATTCCCTTACATTTAAAGCAAGTGCATTACTTTATTCTTGGATTGTATTTTTGTTCTACTTTATGTATCCATATCACTTCTACTTGTAAAATTATGAGTTAGTTAAATCAATGTTATCAAATATGCGATAAAAATTATTTAATTAATATGCTTTCATTTTTTTTTATTAATTCACATGTTGTCATCTAACGTGATGTAAGAATGAATATTGTAGTTGCTTTTATTAGTATCATATGCTGCCATGTATTATTTGAGATTCAATTGTTATTATCTAAAGAAAAGGAAGAACAATTTCTATCATTAATTTCAATATAGATCAAATGCTGCCATTCCTTTCATATTATTTTAAAGAAAGATTAAAATTGTTAAAATACTATCAATTGTGAGTAAGGATATATGTTGCCATTAATTGCAAAAGAGAACGTATGCTGCTATCTATTATGAGTAATATCATATGATGCCATCGACTCTACACTAGTATATATATTGTCATTTCTTTTATTGAACATCATATGTTACCATTAACTGCAAAAGAGAAAGCATGCTGTTATCTATCTCAATATGAATCAAGTGCTATCATAAGCCATATACTGCATATGTATTAGTCCTCCTATATAATTGCAATGCTGAATAAATATTGTTGTCCTTTATTTTATGATCAAATGCTACCATCTTTAGTTTTAAAATATCATAAAGTGATTCAATGTAATTAAATGCTGTCAATGATTTATAGAATATAAATGTTGCCATTTAAATGGAAATCCATATTGTTGCCAATTATATTGTAAAGTACAAATACTACCATGTATTTAGGAGATCATATGCTGTCTTTAAATTCAAATGATTCTTGTTTCTTTTATATTTAATTGTTAACCTTAATGATGTTGTTCTTTGCAGGTTGAGTCATAAATTTGTATTAAAAGAAAAGCTGTGCTAAATGATATTGTCATATAGCATAATAAGCCAAATGATGCTGTTCCTATAAATTTCCAAACTTATTTATGCATCTTTTATTAATTTCATAGATATTTGATATAGGATGTATAAATTTATAGGTTAGTAGATTATTTTATTTAATTTTATGACTTATAAATTGCTGTTCTTTATAATTATCAAAACTATATTAGAATTGGAAATGAGTAATCCTTTAATGGATTGAACTCTATTTTAGAATTGGAAATGAGCAATCCTTTAATGGATTGAACTCTATTTTAGAATTGGAAATGAGCAATCCTTTAATGGATTGAACTTTATTTTAGAATTAGAAATGAGCAATCCTTTAATGGATTGAACTTTATTTTAGAATTGGAAATGAGCAATCCTTTAATGGATTGAACTCTAATTTAGAATTGGAAATGAGCAATCCTTTAATGGATTGAACTCTATTTTAGAATTGGAAATGAGCAATCTTTTAATGGATTGAACTCTATTTTAGAATTAGAAATGAGCAATCCTTTTAAATGGATTGAACTCTATTTTAGAACTGAAAATAGTCAATAGATTGACTTATATATTGAATTATGAAATTGTTTATTTGAACAAAAACAAAGGAGATTTTGCTAAAATTTCTAAGAATTTTAGGACTTGGAAATTTCAAGGAAAATATTAGATATTTTCACATGTTAGATACTTATAATACATATAGAGTTTCATATCTAGGGTTGTAAGCATTAACTTTAATTAAAATTATTCACTTCAATTATAAGTATTCATTTCAATTGTTCAATTAAAAACATTAACCCTCAATCAATGAGATTGAAGGTGATAGCTTCCTTTCAAATTTTAGATAAGTTCTTAGACTCCTAATTCCCTACAATCATAAGTTAAATTATTTCAAGTAGAGTATAATCTATCTCTTTTCGTAACTTCAATTATTCAATATCAATTAATCTTAGATAACTTCATGATTTAATTGAGTTGATAATTTTTGTTTATACGTTAAATAAGTAAGTTACTAGAATCTTGTCTAACTTACACTTTCATTAACTTAGAAATCTTTAAACATTCTTTCTTCCTTATTAGTTTCCTTAAACTTTAATCATAAATCTATTTAATTTGATTAGTTTAGGACTAGTATAAGATGAACTTCAATTCATAGAATTATTGATTTCCAATCTTATCTTCCTTCTACTTATATTAAAATTGACTTAAAGATCAATATCTATTAGTCAATATAGAGCTCAATTAGTTCTAATCATTAAGTAGATTATTAAAGTTTAGATAATAAAATGATATTATATACTTTATAATTATTGAAATTATTGAATGCTTGCCTAGCTTTGAGCTTTTTTCCTTGAACATTCATTCAAGATCATTGTGCATAAATAAAGAATTTTATAAAACTTAAGGGGAATGCCTTATGGTAAATTTGAGTATTAAAGATAATACTTATAATAGGACTTCACATTTTAGAGAGGGTAAATGTGAATGTTTGACCTCCCGACTGTATCTAGTTAGACAGACGTGCTTAACTCCTCGCCCCATTATGTAGTGTACTCCTGCATAATGAGGTAACTTCTAACTATAACTTTAACTAAAGATATTAGAGTTTTTTTACAATTTTATTAATTGTAAGATCTTTTCATAACTGATTAGTTATGCATATTTTCATAGTCCTAGGCTATGTTTGTCTTAGATCAAGAATCTAAGATATTTCTTTATTTTCTATGCTTTACACTCTCTATCTCCAATATTGTGTATTGCTTATTTCAGTTTAATTTGAATACAATATATGTTGCTTAATTTCATTTAATGCTTCACTGTATTTCATTTGCTTACTTAGCATAAATTTTATTGAACATGTTTTACTTTTATTTCATTTATTTAAATGCACATAATAGTTTCTAGCCTTTAGGATGTTTTCCCTTACCAATTTTGAATACGGGCTAGGACTTATATAAAAGTGAGTATTTTTACTCAACTTATTTCATACTATCTTCTTTACAGTTATGCTTAGTTCATTTTCCATACTTTACAGTTATTATAGCTCCGTTGCTTACTTTAAATTGTAAATTATAATTGTGATGTCTTATTAATTTAAACATTTAGCCAATCTTAAAATATGCTTAGACTGTTTAGTCTAACTATACCTTTTCTTTTCTTTGGCTTTGCCCTATTATATTTAAATACCAAAATATGATAGATCAAGACCCATTTGATTCAGATAATATAGGTGCAAATACTTGAAGGACTTATAAAGAATTCTGCTTCTGCTTAATTTTACAGTTTACTTGTATTTTGTTTTAAGTGAGAGAGTGATCTGTTTACTATCCTCTACTCTTACTGTTAAAAGGTTTGTAATAATTAAATTATAAACTGCTTGAGTTTACTTAAGTTACTTTTGCCTACACTTATAAATATGTGTTGTATTTTTTATGTTTGTAACTGCTTGGGATGAATGAGTGGATTATTCTAATTGTCTATATTAAAGTTACTTGCAATATTGTATTTACATGTATCTTCTTAACATATATCTCTGATTGCATTCAAATTATATAAATTTATTTTAACTTAATAACTACTCATAAAATGACTTGGCCACTTAGCATCTACACTTGATTTGCTTTCTCCTAATCAAGTGTTGGGTGCTAAGGTAACATCATAATATTTGGATTAATCTCATATCCAATTATTGGGATCATTACAAAAAGATATAGCAATATATAATATTTATTATATTGGATAAAGTTACAGAATAATTGAGGAGTTATATACGTCTATCTAACTATCTGAGATGTGAGTTCTTGACTAACTACACATGCCCCATCAAAAGTTATGTGCAGTCTCCTTATTTCTCTAAATATCAACATGCCCTCGCCTAACGTATTGTTTGTACAAACCTGAGATTAACTTGAATGAACCCATGATACTAATTTTTGATCATTTATTTTAAGTTTTGACCACAAAATCTCATATAAATATATCAAAGTGGGTCAAAGCATAATAACGATGCAAATGCTACAAATAAAATAATCAAATAAAAAGAATAATATTCTTTATTTCAATTTAATAAAAATATTAATATTAATATTATCTTGGTTATTTATCTTTATATAATAAAAATAATATTTTTTATTATTATAAATAATATATATATATATATATATACATATATATAAAAAAATGACTGAAATATAAGTTGCAGAAATTAAAAAATATATACATATATAGAAAAAAAGAAAATAACTTAAATAAAAGTTATATAAATTAATATATATATATATATATATATATATATATATATATAAAGAAAATGATAGAAATAAAAGTTACAAAAATTAGGAGATATATACATATATAGAAAAAAGAAAAATGACAGAAATAAAAGTTGCATAAATAAGAAAATATATACATATATTGAAAAAAATGATAGAAATAAAAGTTTCAGAAATTAAAAAATATATACATATATAGATAAAAAGAAAATGACAGAAATAAAAGTTACAGAAATTAGGAAATATATGTATATATAGAAAAAAAAGAAAATGACAGAAATAAAAGTTGCAGAAATTAAGAAATATATACATATATATAGAAAAAAAGAAAATTACATAAATGAAGGTTACTAATATTAGGAAATATATATATATATATAGAAAAAAATGATAGAAATAAAATAGCAGAAATTAGGAAATATATACATATATTAAAAAAAAAAATTTTGCATAAATGAAAATAAAATAATAAAAGTAATATTATTAACAATAATAATATAATAATAATAATATTATTATTATTATTAAAAGAAGAAGAAATAAAAAGAATAGAAAATATTTTATCTCTTTCGCATTTATTACCCTATGTTAGCGTTGATGATGCTTTACTAGAGGATGGTGGGGGAACTAGTAGTGGATGGGGAAGAAGAAGGAGATATGGTGGGTGAAGAGAGGTGGGGGAAGATGAGAGGAGGTGGGGGATGGGGGTGTATTTATAAACTTTTTTTAATTAATTAATTTAATAATTAGATTTTCTCTCTCCTCGAATATTTGAATATGAACAATTTTGTCATCTTTTTCATAAATGCTTTAAGTGTTCAATTTGGCTTTTTCTGCCTCCTTATATATATTCTTTCTCTTTCCTCTTTCTCTCTCTATTTTCCTAAAAATAACAAAACATGACATGGAGGTGTATCTTGATGAGGTTCAATTTGAAGCAATATTTTATTTTTTATTAATTTCTAAAGATAAAAATTTCAAAAATTAATTATGGTCAATTAGACGCTATAAATTCGATAAAACTTTTTCTATAGCCTTTTTATAAAATTCTTAATCTAACGACAATAAAATTGCTAAATTTAGACTTGTATTAATTTTCATAATTTACTAAATTTAAATAGTTCAAAAATTAATTCAGGAGTATTCATTATCCAGATTGCTCACAAACTTGAGTATTATGATCACAAATATATTGTGGCTCCCCACCCCTTAATTTATAAGATTAAGCTAAGGGGTGGTTTGTCACTTTGGCAAACTGCTTACTTAACATTGGATTAGGTGTAAACCCTATTCTACTAGTAAGTGAGAGATAAGCCAATGCATACATGCTATGTAGTCAGTCATTAAGCAAATATAGAATCAGAGTACTGAAGTAAGGTAAAGTAAACATAAATCCAATTTACCATAATAAATAGAGAAACTATAGCATACAACTCAGAATAAATAGTACAGTAAGAAAAATACAATCAAATAGTACCTGTATTATTACAATATTAATTAAGTTTAAAAGAACTGAAATGAAATCACTCATCCTCACACTAAGCAGAAAGGACTAAACAGCTTCAGCTCCTTCCTGATGCTCCTCCTCAAGATATGGCTATACTTATGGATAATATTTTTGTTTTGTTGGCTAGGGCCCTGATATTGTGAAACCGACAATATCAGAATTAGATAGATTTAAGGAGCTTGGTGCTGAAGAGGAGCCATATCCAGAATTGGAGCCATATCTTGAGGAGGTGCATCATGAAAGAGCTAAAGCTTCTTAGTTTTTTTTACTTATTGTGAGGATGAGTGATTTCATTTCAGCTCATTTAACTTAACTAATATTGTAATAATACATATTCTATTTAACTGTCTTTTATTTATAGTACTATTTATTATGAGTTGTATATTGTAATTTTCTCTATTTATTGTGGTAAATTAGATGTATGTTTACTTTACCTTACTTTCGTACTCTAATTCTGTATTTGCTTAGTGACTGATTACATAGCATGTATGTATTAGCTTATCTCTCCCTTACTAGTATAATAGGGCTTACACCTAATCCAAGGTTAAGTGAGATGCCAAAGTGACACACCACCCATTAGATTAATCTTGTAAATTAAAGGGTGAGGCGCCACATATATACTCTATCCAATAGTATTTTTAGTTTGCCCTAATCCTGAAGTCACTCGGGATCCTAATTTTTGAGTTGGGCATAGTCATAATTATCCTAGTAATGATTTGGGTTGTTACAGACTCCCCTACTTAAAAAATGATGTCGTCCTCGACATCACGCAGACAAAACTTATTTATAGGTGAGAATAATACCTGACGTATTGAACATTTTTAGGTAATTCTTCTTCATGGAGTCTTCTCTTTCCCAAGTGTTTTTTTTTGATAAATTCTTCCATTGCACTCTTACCCTTGGGATATGGCGACTTCATAATTTTTGATTATCTGAACCCAATATTTTGATTGGTTCTTCTTTGTAAGTTAGATCAGGTAAGAGGTTGATTGAAGGGATAAACACTTGTTGGAATGGTTTATGTAGACACCTTCATAATGATAAAACGTGGAATACGTTGTGAACAACAAAAAAAATATATGGTAGTTTAAGCTTATAAGCGACATCTCCAATTTTGGCGATTATTTCAAAGGGTCCAACGTATCTTGAACTTAACTTCCCTACTATGCCAAACCTATGAATTCCTCTTATTGGGCTTACATTTAGATATGCACGATATCTTACTTGAAATTCTAGTGTTCGATGTTTACTATCATGATATTTTTTATGTCGATCTTAAGCTGTAGCAATCATTCTCTTTATCGGATGAATTTTCTTATTAGTCTCCTCAATTATATCAAATTCGTATAATTGAACATCTCCTACTTTAGTCTAAGCCAATAGTGTGCTACATTTTTTGCCATACAGAGCTTCATATGGGGCAATTCCAATACATGACTGATAGCTGTTGTTGTATGCAAACTCCACTAATGGAAGGTGACCTTCCACATTACCGTCAAAGTATAATATGATTAATCGAAGAAGATCTTTAAGTACTTAGTTTACTATCTCGGTCTAACCACCTACTTGAGGGTGAAATGATGTACTTATAGCCAATATTATCCCCAAATCTTGATGTAATGCCTTCCAAAAATAGGAGGTAAATTTGTCGTTATGATCCGAGGCAATAGTTTTAGGAATTCATGAATTTTGATTATTTTTTTAATATATTACTTAGCCAGCTTTTCTACTTAATTTGTTTGCTTAATTAGAAGGAAGTGTGCTGATTTTATTAAACAATCTATGATTATCCAAATCGCATCTACTCCAGTACATCATTTGGGTAATCTTATCACAAATTCCATAGAAATATCTGAGTATTTCCACTATGGGGTATCTAATAGATGTAATAATCCACCTGGCCTTTGATGTTATGCTTTTACCAAACCACAGAAATGACATTTAGCAATGTATTCAGCTACATCTTTTTTTAGTTCAAGCCATCAAAAGGTCTCTTACAGATCCCTATACATTTTATTATTTTCAGGGTGAATTGTGTACCATGAGTTGTGAGCTTCAGATAAAATTTGATTCCAAATATATGAATCATTTAGAATACAAATATTTTTTCCATAAAAATTATAAACTCATTTTTGTAAATGTAAGTCTGTTATGCGACCATTTTCGATATTTTTTCTTAGCTTAGAATATCCATTATCATTATATTGGACAATTGTTATGCGTTGCATGAACGTAGGCTTTATAGTATTATTTTCAAATAAATTATTTAGCTGATTTCCATTAATATGTATTATGCCTAATTTTTTGAATTCTTCTATTAATGGACTTGCTATTAATGCATTAATGATTATTTTTCTGTCGAAGGCATCAGCTATGACATTAGCTTTACCAGGATGATATTGCATGTCTAAGTCGTTATCGTTGATCAATTCCAATAATCACTTTTGTCGACAGTTTAATTCTTTATGTATGAAAATATATTTTAAGCTTTGATGATCAGTAAAAATTTTACATCTCACTCTATATAGGTAGTGCCTCCATATTTTAAGGGAAACACTACCGCTGTTAATTCTAAGTCATGCACTGGGTAGTTTCTTTTATAAACTTTTAATTGCCTAGATGCATATACTACTATATTCTTCTCTTATATGAGAACACATCCAAGCCCTACTATAGACACGTCAGTATAAACATGATAATTTATTGTCTCTTGTGGTAGAGTTAGTACTAGGGTGGTTATTAATGGTTGTTTTAACTGCTGAAAAAACTCATCGCATTGCTGACTCCAAATAAATGAAATATTTTTCTATGATAATTTGATTAACGGTACAACTATTTGCAAAAATCCTTTAGCAAATTTTCAAAAATATCAGGCTAAACTGAGAAAATTACGAATATCTATCACGGTCTTTGGTTGGGTCCATTCCTGAATGACGCTCATCTTTTTCTAATCAACATTGATTTCTTTGGCATCCACTATATGGCCTAAGAAAGCTACAGATTCTAGCCAAAATTCACATTTAGATTATTTGGCGTATAACTGATGATGCCTTAGAGCTTCTAGAACGACTCTCGAATAATTTTCATATTCTTTCTTGCTCTTAGAAAAAATTAGATTATCATGGATGAATACTATTACAAAATTATCCAAATATAGTTTGAAAATTATTTACATCAAGTCCATAAAGATATATGGAGCAGTGGTTAGACCAAATAATAAGATCATGAACTCATAATGCCTATAGCAAGTTCTAAATGCTATTTTTGGAATATCTTCTTTTTTGACTCTTGTGCAATAATAGCTTGATCTTAGATATATCTTAAAAAATATCATAGCTCTAGCTAATTGATCAAATAGATCATCAATACGTGGTAGATATTACTTATTCTTAATAGTTACCTTATTGATTTCATGATAATCGATGAACATTCGCTTCAAACTATCTTTCTTCTTTACAAAGAGCAATGGGGCACCCCATGGTAATATGATTTGTCAAATAAAACCTTTGTTCAACAGCTCTTATAGTTGTTCACTTAAATATTGTAGTTCTCTGGGTTCCATGCGGTGGTGCCTTTACTATTAGTTGAGTGTCAGGAGAACTCAATTGAGAATTAGATTTCTCTTATTGGTGGTAATCCAAGTAATACATCAGGGAATACATCTTCAAACTCCTTTATAATTTGAGTGTTTATTAAAGGAATTTTTTTCGTGTCTTCTCCCATCATTGTTACTAAGTATGCATTACATTACTTTTGAATCAATTTCTCTGCTTGCGAAGCAATTACAGATGCTGAAATGCCTAACATTCCCATAAATACTTCAAAATTTCTCCCACCCTTGATAATAATCTTCTTTCTTTGATAATCAATCATAACTTTATGCTTGCTAAGCCAATTCATTCCTAGAATGATGTTAAAATTTACTATAGGCAATACTATCAGGTTTTCTTCATATGCCTTACCATTAATTGGTATGTTACAGTCATAACATTTTTGTGCACTCATGAGGGCATTAGATGGTAACCCAATATTTATGGATATAACTAAGTTGTAATATGGTAGTTTAAAAGTTTTGGCAAATCTTTTAAAATGAACGAGTGGCTTACACCAGTATCAGATAATTTGCCACAAGATTTGTCATTAAAATGTAAGATGTTTAGGATTTAAAATAAAAGATAATTGATGCTTTATTTAAATATAATATGAAAGATATTTATAAGAAGAAAGAATGTAGTACCTGATACCACTTCATTATCTACTGGGGCTAGAACTGGGGTGAGGGTATAGATCCTCACATGTACAGCTTGCAGGGGAGCAATTGGTCTTCTTCTTTGATTGGTAGGTGGTGCTTTAGAAGCGATGGGTGGGCCTCTCCTTTGCATTGGAGCAGTTGTAGGTACATGAGCTGGTTTGGCTACTAGTGTAAGTTCTTGCCTTCCAACTGGTATGGGTACTTATTGTTGTATTTGAGAAGGATGAGTGATCCACAAATTGTTCATCGTATGGGTTACTTGACATTGCCAAATGTTATGACCAGGTTGTCTACATGTATAACATATTCCACTATATTAATAACAATTACTGTTATGATGCGGTCGGTTGCAATTCCCAGTAGGTGTTTTTTGAGCTATTTGATAAGCCCTAGCTTGAGGCGGTCTCGGCCTTTTGTATTCAATTTGTTGTACATGTGCAGACAGGGTCTTTTTATTATCTCTTCTACTTCATCTTATTTCTCATGTTCTAATATTTTTGCACTTTCAAACATGTTTGAGAATTTGGAGATTCGAGGAGCCATAAGAATTTTCTTGATAAAATGTTTAATCTCTTAAAAATTGGCTGCATTGAGCTAACTCGGTGCTCACTAGTAGTGGTGCATAATGGGATAGCCTTTGAAATTCAATTTCATACTCAGCAATACTACGGTTGCTTTGCCTTAACTTCATGAACATATATTCCATGATGGCTTGAGCAAAAGGAGGGATGTACTTGGTTTTGAAGGCTTTAACAAATTCTTTCCATTGGATATTCTCAGTATCTATGCTTATAAACTGTAAGATTTTAATGATTTCCCACCAACATTTTGCTTCTCCTTTCAACTTAAAGATGGTTAATTTAGTTATATCTGTAGGTAGGCATTTCATGCTAGTTAGTATTTTTCCTATCTTATTTACCCAATCTTCAGTATCCATTGGGTTAGCACTTCCATTGAATATTAATAGTTGGAGTCTTAAGAAGGCTTGAAATAGTCCATCTATCTTGATGTTTGGGAAATGGGTAGCTTGTAGTATAAAAGTAAGATGATCTTAAGGGTGTTCCAATGATCAAACGAGAATCTTCAGGATTTATTTGAAAAATAAGTTTTTTATTATTATACTTTTATTAGAGTAGATTTACATAGGTATCATTATCAAATACTAAATGAATATAAAAGTATCACTATTAGCTAGAAAATAAAAAAGAAAATAACTAAGAGTTTATTATCTTAGCTAGGTCATATACCTATTCTTTTATTCTCTTTTTGATTTATATAAATTTTGAAAATTCTTACTTTTTATGTTTTTATTTTATTTATTCTAGATTCCAATTGCATGAATAATAATGTATACACTTTTATACTAATTTTATCCCAATCCTGCTATGATACCAATTGTGACAACCCACCGCTAGGTCAGCATAGCTAATCCAGTGTTAGGTGCTCACTCCCCAGTATTATATCGGGGTTTAGTATAATAGTGTATTTAGAGGCGTATAAAATACGCACTTTCACATTTATTGTAATATTTAGAAATATCAGAAAAATAAAGGAAATCTATCATTACAAATATAATAATTATTTTATAAAATCTGTTACATACTAAGCAAAAATTTAACAATTTAAGAAAATCAGTATCTAAGTTGCTCCATCATGCATCAGCTTCGCCTCAAATACTTAATACAAAGATTGTTCTTGAACTGTCATATATATATATATATATATATATATATATATGTATATATTAGGGCGAACTAAGAAAAAGAAAAGAAAAGAAAAGAAAATATTTAATTAGACACACAAAGGTCTAAGTAAGGCTTGTAGGATATCAAAATTTGCATGTAAATGCTATGATTCTGTATGAGAAGCATATACAAATAAAATGTGATATTTAAGTATGATATGCTTACAATTATGAATACAATATACATATTTAAGGTATGTGCTCATTCTAAAAGAATATATAATAATATATGATATTTATTATGTTGGATAAAGTTATAGAATAATCGAGGAGTTAGATACATCTATCGAACTATCTGAGATTTTAGTTCATGACTAACTATACATTCCCCCTCAAAGGTTATGTGTAGTCTCATTATTTTTCCAGATATTAGTATGTTTTGACTTAACGTATTATCTGTACAGACTTGAGATCAGCCTGAATGAACCCATAATACTGATTTCTAATTATTTATTTCAAGTTTTGAGCACAAAATCTCATAAAAATATATCAAAGTGGGTCAAAGCTTAATAGCGATGCAAATGCTGCAAATGAAATAATCAAATGAAAGGAATAATATTCTTCATTTTATTTTAGTAAAAATATTAATATTAATATTATATTTGTTATTTATCTTTATATATTAAAAATAATAATTTTTTATTATTATAAGTAATAATATATATATATATATATATATATTAAATGAAAGAAAAATTACTGAATTGAAAGTTGCAAAAATTTAGTAATATACACACACACATATATATATATATATATATATATATATATATATATATATATATATAAATGACAGAAATAAAAGTTTCAAAAATTTAGAAATATATACATATATAGTAAAATAGAAAATGATAGAAATGAAAGTTGTAAAAATTAAGAAATATATATATATATATATCAAAGAAAATGATAAAAATAAAAGTTGCAGAAATTAAAAAATATATACATATATAGAAAAAAAGAAAATGACAGAAATGAAAATTGTAGAAATTAGGAAATATATACATATATAGAAAAAAAGAAAATGACAGTAATAAAAGTTGTAGAAATTAAAAATATATACATATATAGAGAAAAAAGGAAAATGACAGAAATGAAAGTTATAGAAATTAGGAATTATATACATATATAGAAATAAAAAAAATGATAGAAATAAAAGTTTCAAAAATTAGGATATATATATATATATATAGAAAAAAAAGAAAATAACAAAAATAAAAATTACAGAAATTAGAAAATATATACATATATAGAAAAAAAGAAAATAACATAAATGAAAGTTGCAGAAATTAGAAAATATATATATATATATATATAGAAAAAAAGAAAATTTGCACAGATGAAATAATAATAATAATAATAATAATAATAATAATAATTATTATTATTATTATTATTATTTTTATTATTAAAAGAAGAAGAAGAAATAAAAAGAATAGAAAATATTTAATCTCATTTTCATTTCTTACCCTATATTTGCATTGATGAGTCTTTACTAAAGGTTGGTGGGAGAAATTAATAGTAGATAAGAAAGAAGAGGGAGGGATGGGGGGTAAAGAGAGGTGGGGGAAGATGAGATAAAGTGGGAGGTAGGATGTATTTATAAACTTTTTTTAATTAATTAATTTAATAGATTAATTTTCTCTATCCTTCATTATTTGGATGTAAAAAAATTTGTTATCTTCTTCATAAATGCTTTAAAAAGTGCTCAATTTGGCTTTATCTTCCTTCTTCTTCTCTCTTCTTTCTCTCTCCCAATTCTATCTCTACTTTCTCTCTTCCATTTCTTTTCCAAGAAATATCGAAACTTGACACGGAGGTGTATCTTGATTAGAAAGATACACTTGCACAAATTTTTTTCAATTTGGAGCAATATTTATTTTTATTAATTATGAAGATAAAAATTTCTAAAATGTATTATGGTCAATTAGGAGCTCTAAATTTGCCGAAACTTTATCTGTAGCTTTTTTACAATATTCTTAATCCAACGACACTAAAATTGCTGAATTTGAACTTGTATTAAATTTTCCAAATTTACTGAATTTAAATTATTCAAAAATTAATTCAGGAGTATTTATTATCTAGATTGCTCCCAAATTTGGGTATTGCGATCAAGAAAATATACTCTATCCAATGATATTTTTAGTTTGCCCTAATTTTGAAGTCACTCATGATCCTAATTTTTGAGTTAGGTTTAGTTCTAATTATCCTAGTAACGACTTGGGTCATTACAAGATCGAACTCGACCAGCGCCTCTTATCCTGGACTGATGTGCGGCGCACTGCAGAGCCGCGGGCCATGCTTCGTCAGTGGCTGAATTCGAGGGTAGGCCCATCGTCTTGTCCCCTGCCATGCTGTTAGTTATCAAGTCAATCAGTGTGTCTTGCCGCTAACCTGATCTGAAAGATTAGAATTTGAGGTTTAATTATATAAGTTAAGTAAGATTAGTTTAATTAATTATTTAGCAAAACTTTAAATCCCCATAACTTGCGACCATAAATTCAAATATAGTCAAGTTATATCTTATTTTAACTAGAAATGTCTGGGTTATTATGGTAGTGTTCAATTTTTTGTTAGATACCTATTTTGCCTAATGACATTTAAGACCCCTCTTAATTACTCCCTTAAACTCTAAATCTTTATTAGTCTATATTTTGACCAATTTAGCTCTAAATTATATAATCCAATATACCATTTTGATCATGAGAGTATGAAGAACAATAAACTGCAATAATTTTTAAGTTTTGAAAATTAGGTTGCATAATTGGCCCTAATCTCTCTAAAATTTGATTAGTAAATTTTAGCTTTGTTAATCACCCACATTTAGAAATTTAAGTTACTGATTGCTCCAAGTGTAGCTTAGAACATACTGGTGAAGTTAATTTTTCAATTCTGTAATTGATTTTACTAATCACCCACTAATCACCCTAAATCCTAATTAGTGCCTAAGTTAGTCATTTGAGTCCAAATTAAGCAAACTCAATTTCATTGTGATCAGTGTGCTATAACAAAACCATATACACTAACTTAACTCAATTTGAACACCAAATGAAAGAAGTTGGGTTTTTGGACCTATTCTTAAACTTCCTAAATTATACCTTTAGAATGAAAAATTATTTTGACCGTAACTTTGTCAAATGACCTCAGAATTTAGTAATTTTAGATTTTATGAAATCCTTAGGCAGAGTATAACATAAACATAGCAAAAATTTTAGATTTTATTAAGTATAATTGCTAATCACTCTTATTGAGCTTAAACCATAATTTGAGATCATTAGCCTCAATCATTGACCAAATTGAGTGTTCTTAGTGCATATCTTCATATTAGACAGTAAGAAACCAATTGACATAAGTAAAATTCAATTTGAAACCATAATTCTAAAAGTTGCATTTTTGACCCTTAAGTAGGGTATTTTGGTCATTTTGCCTAAAATTAAGGTTAAGTATTCTTAAGCCCTATAAACATGTTATATTCATTAAAATCAATAAAGTAAGTGATTAGGAATCAAGCTTAAATCATTTAGACTCATTAGATTGAATTCAAACCAAACCTTAGTTTTTCCTTTAAGAAATTTCTAAGTAAAATAATAGATTTTATAATGTGAAATTAGTCTCACATTATGCTTTCCCTAAGTTTGACATAACATTAATTAAGCATAGTTAAGATTAAATAACACTAATGTTTAACTATAAAATTCTTCCATAAGCACTTTCCTTGGAGATTTTCTTTAAGCAAGCTTCCTGATCTTAAGCCTTTAGGAATCTCTCTTCCTTAAGAACTAGTAGTAGATTTAGGTTAGATTTCATTTCTTGAGTAAATGGGTTGCTCAATGGAATGAAATGTTGGTTTTATATGTTTTTAGATTTCATTTTTTAATTATGATTATTTTATCTTTTAATCTTTGTATAAGAGTAGAGATAAATCTTATGTTTTGATTATACTTAATAAGATAGCCTTAATATATAGTCCGTGAGAGTTGGGAATAATCATAGACCCTTAGTCGTTAGTACCTTTGGATTAGGAGGTTTAAACTATAATATTTGGAGTTTAATCCTTAATTCATTAATATTAATTTTTCTTAATCAAGATTGGTTTGGGTTAATTAAATTCATTAATTAAGATGTTTAATTTATTATTAAATTTATGTAAGTGTCATTAATTGAATTAAATTAGAACTTGATTAGCTCTAATTATTTTAAACCTTATAGGACTGTAATTTTGAATTTATACTAGATAGTAAGATGTTAGAGATCCTGAGCATGTATAATCTCAGATTAGTTAGAATGATTAAATTAGAAAATACATGATATCACAGATTTTTGTATAGTACGACTTATACCTTGTTTTGTACGCATTGCTTTCTTATTTTGAGCTATTATTATTTTAGCTTGTTATATGAATCATAGGATATTTGATGAATATCCTATGTTAGATTTGAAATTTGCATAAGTTATGAACATAAATGAATTAGAAAAGTTGGAAAGATTAAATAAATCATTAAATAAGATAACAGTAAGTGGAATGTGTCATAGTTAGTCTGCCTCTATAGTTTGATATTGAGATACAGTACATTTAAGTTCAATTCAATTCCCAGGCATCAGTGTCATGGATGGCTATTGATATTCTATTGATCTAGGCATTCATGTCCTAGATATTTAATATTGTATTCGGTGGTTAGTTAGCTAATTTTCTGTTATTGCAAGACTAATCTAGGCACATGTCCAATTAAAAATATTTTCAGTTCAATATTTTCAGTATTTTTTAGTACTTTCAGTATTTACAATATTTATAGTATTTCTATATTTTCAACTTTTGGTTTTATGTACAGGAATGCTATGATGCTAGATTTCAGTTCTATTTGGTTTATATTGCTTTTATTTAAGAAATCAGCATAAACTTGATCATAATTATTTAGGATCTTTCATGTACTCAGTAGTTATATATATATATATATATATATATATATATATATATATATATATATATATATATATATATATATATATATATATATATAATGCTTAATCTTTTCTACAGCTTTGGGTTGAGGTATGTATTTTTACCTCACACTTATTTAAGTTATAAATGTATGGTTTATAGCTTTTATCCCTTTCATTTGATGCTTATAGCTCTTGTATGATTAGGATGATTTGTGATATCATAAAATACATGAAACTATCAGCCTAAAATATACTTAAACAATTGTTTAACCTTTTTTTTTTCTTTTTTCAGCTGGGGCGCTGGCATTGTGAAACTGACAATATCATCTTTTGAGCATTTTGTGGAGTTAGCACCAAGAGAGGAGCAGAGTCGGAAGGAAGATCGCCTTGTTGTTGAGGACTCTTTGCTAAGCTGTTATTTTATATTCAGTGATGCTGATTATTTTTCTACTTTCAGTAAACCTTACTTTAGTGTTATATTAATACTTGTATTCAAACTATTTTTTCTCTTACTACACATTTTATTCAGAGTTGAATTTTATTTATTTTTGCATTATAATTGAATGTATATTAATTTTATGTGCTTCCGCACTTTGAGTTTCTTGTATGGTCATTTTGTAAAATTTCAACTCAGCATATGGCACATCCTTCCCTTTTAGTGGATTATGGTAGAGCCATAATTTAATGATAAGTGAGGGATCTGTCGTGGCGACCGCTCTACCACAATCGTGCTAACATGTGTGTTAGCAGGACCACGGTGGGGGTGGGGCGCCACATGCTTTTTCTTCATCTCTCTCTCTCATCCCTTATTTCTAAAAAAATAACAAAATTTAACACAGAGGTATATCTTGATGAAACAAACACACTTGAGTAAAATTATTTCGATTTAGAGTAATATTTATTTTTTATTAATTTTTGAAGATACAAACTTCAAAATTAATTATTACCAATCCGGAGCTCTAAATTTGATGAAAATTTTTATGTATCCTTTTTATAATATTTTTAGTCTAACAACAACAAAATCACTGAATTTGGACATGCATTTTACTTTCCCAATTTACTGAATTTAAATAATTTTGAAATTAATTTAGGAGTATCTGTCGTTCAGATTGCTTTCAAACTTAGGCATTACGATCACAAAAATATATTCTATCCAACGATATTTTTGGCTTGTCTAATTTTGAAGTATCTCGGGATCTTAAGTTTTGAGTTGGGTTTGGTTATAATTTGGATGATAACGACTTGGGTCGTTATACAGGTAGGTATAGAGGGAAGAAGGAAAGATGTAACACCAAACGAACCTCCTTTTTTCTTAATTTTGTACTTGGCTAACAAAAGCATTTTTAGCGTCAATTATTAAACATAAAAATCATATATTTATTTTTGTGACAATGAATCTTTTTATTCTAAAATTTCAGTACAATTGAAATAGATTTTGTAAGGATAAATTGTAACGCTCTTTATTTTATGTCAAAATGATTATTTTACTTATTAATTAACAATTGTAAAATTGATATCATTCGGCACTTAGTTTCACAACTAACATGTATTCAAATACCCGTACCTTTGCAACGTTTCTAGATCAGAAGCTCATTGAAATGCATAAATAAAAGCTGCTGAGCCGGAGGGCACTGCCACTTCCGCTTTCGATATTTATGCTAGCAGAATTATTTTCAACTTTTATCATAAAAACTTGATAGTTAATGAATGTCATATTTATGTAGCAAACTTTGAATCTTATTATGTAATAATGAATTATTATGAATTGATGAATTGAAATTATAGAGGACAAAATAATTAGGTAAAATTTTAAATAATTGTAGGATGTTGGATGCACAATAAATCATAATTACTAATGTCTATTTTTCTACTAATATTAAATATTTAAATTATAAAATATTGATTTTGGCTCGTTAAATGAAATGTTAATTATAATTTTGATTAATAAATTTTAATTATTATGTATTAAATATTAATTTTAAGTACTTTAATGATAGTGAGACACTAAATGATATATATATATATATATATATATATATATATATATATATATATAGAGTATTGTATATATTTATATATGCATCTAGAATTAATGGTAATTTACTAATAAAAATATTTATTTGTTTAGAAAAATTATTAACATTTTTTATGATTAAATTAAGTATTAAAATTTAATTTATAAGAGATTATTACGAGGGATATGGAAAAGAAAGGCATTTCTCATAGTGCGAAACAGATTCGCATTTGGCATCCATTAACTGTGTAGCTTTCCAGAACGAGACCTGAAATTTTTGAACAGTAATAGAAGATGGAAGGATGAGCATAAATTGCGAGCGTAGGAGACAAAGAAGAGGGAGGGGCTAAAGGACGGGATGGAATTGATGAGATTTAGAGACAAGAAGGAGGTGAAGAGAAGACGTATCGTGGATCAAATCGCATCAAATCAAAAGAGAGAGAAGCAGGAAGAATCAGAGGGAAGCGATTGATTAAGGCGGATCGATACCGGATTGGGCGTCTTTAACACTGATTACACGAAGGGAGTGGGACAAGTCGACGAAAATCGAATATAAAATTCCGCAGAGGAAGAGAGAGAAGCAGACGTCGGCGGCATCATCACCTGTTGCTCTGTAATCATTTCATCATCACTCCCTCGCCATTAATAATCACCCTCTCACTCTCAGCTTGCTGCTGTTTTTTCTTTTTACTGAAAAATGTTGTATCAAGGCTGGATGCTCCTAAATGATTTTAACTGTATAAAATTCAATTGGGTTAAACCCTGCTTTTTTTAATAATTTTATTGAGGAGGTTAAGTTAATGGAACTTTACACTGTAGGATCACTTTATCGTTTGGGCTCTCCAATAAAAAGCTAAACTGTACTGCTTCCTTTGTAATTCCTGCTTGATCAACGATTTTCCTGAAGCTATTTGCACGGTGCTTCCCCCTTCAAACTCTAATCACGCCATTTGTGCTCTAGCCAACATCAAACTTCTCAACATATTTTCTTTTAAAAACTTTTGGATGAATTCAATTGACATTCAGAACCACAATGATCCTCATCTTCTGGCTCGTCAGCATCATCAGATAAATCAGAATATTAAGGATGCTATCTTTAAAGAAATTTTTGGGCTAAGCTCTAAAGCTGAAATTTAACGCTATTCTCAATCAAGGATAATGCTAATCCTAAGATGGATAGTTAGTTTTACTTCTTTTTTAGAAAATAGTGTTGGCACCCAATTATAAATAATATCTATGAGGCCTCTAATTATTTTTTCAACAGAAGTATTGCCTCATTAGCTTAATTACTCTTTGATCGCTTTAATTCTTAAAGTTAAGAGTGGCATTTCCATTGATGATTATCGTTTGATCTCATTATACAACACAATGTACAAATTTATATCTAAATTATAGTTGGTCGTATTTCTCCATTTTGCTGGAAGTCATACATCTGGCTGGCTCAAGCTGCATTTGTGAAAGGAAGACAAGTCTCACATCATATTATTTTAGCAAATGAAATTATTAAAACCTTCTCTTGGAATTCTAGGAAAAGGTTTTGTCTAAAATTGATCTCAAAAAAAATTTTGACAGCATCAATCGTGACCTCATTATCATTTCTTTAAGAAGGCTGAATTTCCTTATACTACTATAATTGGTTGGATTTCTTCATTGCTAGAGGAAGTGGATAGTAATAACAATATCATACCATCTGCCATTGGTAATTTTGCTTTCACTTATGATTTGCGGATGATATCTTGATTTTTGGGAAAACTTATGCATCAAATATCTCAGCCTTTAATAAATTTTTTTATGATTTTTCTGCTGTTTTGGAGCTATTTTATAACAAAACAAAATCAAATATTTACTTCTCAAAATCGATTGATAATAGTAAAGAGCTTTCATGTATTTGTAACTTTTTCTCCTCGCATTTCCCTATGAAATACCTTAGGTTGCTTGTTATGTAGGCAGAACTTAAAAATAGAAGACTTTTCTCTGCTTATTGACAAAATTAGACCTGGATTACCAGTTTGGCTCAAAATTTTTTATCTTTAGATAGCAGGCTACAATTACTAAAATCTTCTGTCTATTCGTTTCTCATTCATTGGTTCAGAACGATTCAAATTCCTATGAGAATTATTAGAACCATCAAAAACTTATGTGCTAAAATTTTGAATCATTGCTCCATTCATTCTAACTTGAACATTCTTGCTTGGGAAAAAGTTGCTTCTCCCAAAAGCAAAGGAGGTTTTGGGATAGTCTGCCTCAACAAATTTATCATGAGTTATAAATTAACATTTTGTTGGTCTATCTTATGCAATATCTCTCTTCTTGCAAAATAGTGGTGTAACACCTCATCCCGTCGTCGCACGCAAATGTGATAATTTATTAAAAAATTGGCGGCGGAACGGTGCATTACTTGAGAAGGACTGCTGAACCTCCCCGAATATCTGTTCAAACTCAACCCTAAAAGAGAGCTGAGTGTTAATCCTTAAGATAAGTGTAAAGTTCTTATCTTAAGTATTAGATAGTGTACTTATGTATCTTGGATTATGATAGGAATTGTAATAAGAATCCAATATATATGAGCAAGAGCATTTTATAATGTTGATCACATCACAATACTAAATATAAGTAATAGTAAGTACAGAGTGTGGAAGCTAAAAGTATTCATCTAGATCATTCATCACAGAAACTAAGTAAGACATTTATCTCAGAAAATAAAAAAAAATACATTAAGAGATTATAATTATTACAAACTATTTTTTTAAATGAAAGGTAAGAAATAGTCTCTCGACTCAACTGAAAATAAACTAATGCTGAAAAGTAAATGCTGATGTTAAGTCCACTAGTGCTCCACGAACTTCTCCTAGATCTTCTGAGAAGCCTCTTGAGATTGCTCCACAAATTGATCTAGATCTAGTAAATTGTCGGATCCCAAAAATACCACGTGTTAGATAATGAGTCTAGCGCATCTAAAGTTACTTTAAACAGTTATAGTTATCTAAAGTTTAACATTTAAGTAATTTAATCAATTCTTAAGAAAAACACTAAAATAACTAAAAAATTTAAAACAACATAAAATTGAAAGTAGGTAAATTGATAATTGAAAATTAAGTACTGAAAATAGTGTAAATGATAATGAATCTGAAATTGAGTAAATGCAGAAGTAAAACTATGTTGTATTCTACTAAAAATGTATAAATGTATTTGAATATGCCACAAGTATGCCAGACTCGATATTAGATAACATTCCATAGAATCCTAGGTGAGCACATCGCTCCGCTATCAGATCCTAGGCGAGCACATCGCTCCACTAATGCTGATATGATTTATGCATTTATGATATGTAGCACCCCGCCCCGTTGTCGCGCGCAAAAGAGACAGTTATGATTAATTTTGGCGGCAGAGCGGCACGCCACTCGAGGAGGGATAACCCGTCTCCCCGATATAGCTGGAAACTAAGACCATCTGAAGGGCTGCTGACTCAGCCTCAAGGAGGGTTGAGAGCTAATACTTAAGATAAGGGTAGTATTTTTATCCTAAGTATTAGATAAATACATATATTGGATTTAGAATACAATAGGAATTCAATATATGTATAAGATATCAGTATTTCCAGTATGCTGATCACATCACAATACTAAGTATAAGTAGTATAGAACAGAGTACGGAAGCTTAAAGCAAATATCCAAAAACATTCATCACAGAAGCTATATGAAAACATTCATTTTAGAAAAGAAAAAAAAATACATCTATAATTATTACAAATATTTACTGAATAATAGACATAGAGCTAAGTACTGGACTGAAAATAATTAAGCAGAAAGATAGTAAAACTGGAGGAGAGTCCACTAGTGCTCCACAGGCTCCTCCTGAATCTCCTGGGCGTTCTCCTGGCCTGGCTCAATACAATACTCAAGATCTAGCAAATTGCTGGATCTCAAAAGTATCCCGTGTTAGGAAATCCCAAAAGTCTAACACATCGAGACTAATCTAACAAGTTTAGTTGTTGATCTAACATTTACATTATAAGTAAGTCTGCAGAAAAATTGTAAAGGCAACCGAAGGCATAAAATTGTATAAAACTGTACAAAACTGAAGTGAGGTAAAGTAAAATTGAACTATAAACTGAATACTGAAAACAAACCATAACAATAGTGAATCTGAAACTGAGTAATCATATATAAAACTATGCTGTATGTCACTGAAACTGTGCATCCAAATATATCACAACACTGTATGCTACTGATATGCAACCAAAATATCACTGAACTACTATGAGTAGTACAGTTCAATGTATACATACATCCAGTTGGGAATACTGCTTACTGATGATGCCTATGCATCATGAAATTCCTCAGTCAATGTATGCAACATTCGGTAACACATAAATCATTACTAATACTTGTACATCATTTTGATACTCACATATCATGCTTATGAGATAAATCCAAAAAAATGTTTCGAAATCCGATAATGAATTCAAGGTTTTCATTGTGCAGAATCCCGCTAAAAGGATTCTAACTCCTACATTCTAATTCGATACTTGGTTAAAGTTGAGAGTTTACTTAAGAATTATTAGTTGGGATGATTGTATACACATATTTAACATGTTTGCAAGAAAGATGGATTTGTAGATCATCTGCCTACCAGTTAAGTCTTCCTGATGGCTTTGTAGTTGTTCACAATGTATTTCATGTATCATCATTGAGAAGATGTCTTTGATACCCTTCTCATCTCATTCAACTTCTGGCAGTAGAGATTCAACCTGATCTTTCGTATGCTGAAGAACCTATCAGAATATTAGCTCATGATCAGAAGCAATCGTCCCAGCTAATGATTTTTAAGTAAACTCTCAACTTTAACCAATTATCAAGATTTGAATTTATGAGTCAGAATCATTTTAGCAGGATTCTGCACAATGGGAACTTTGGATTCATTATCAGATTTTAAAGCATTTTCTAGATTTATTTCATGTAGTTTTGAAGCATGAGCATGAGCATAAGCATGATGTATGAATATCAGAATGATGTATGAGATTCAGAATGATGTATAAGTATCAGTGATGATTTATGAGTTACGGAATGTTGCATACATTGACGAGGGAATTTCTGAATGCATCAGTGTCATCAATAAACAGTATTCCCAACAGGGTGTATGTAGATATTGGACCATACTGCTCATAACAGTTCAGTGATATTTTGATAGCATGTCAATAACATACCATATTGTGGCATATTCAGATGCGTAGTTTTAGTGACATACAGCATAGTTGTACATATAATCACTCAGTTTCATATTCAGTACTGTTTTGATTTATTTTCAGTATTCAGTTACGGTTTAGTTTTACTTTACATTGCTTCAGTTTTGTACAGTTTTAGACAGATTTGTACTTTCAGTTACCTTTACAGTTTTTCTGCAGATTTACTCGTATTAAGTAAATGCTAAATGAATAATTAGAACAGTCAGATTAGTTTCGATGTGTTAGACTTATTGTCTAAAATGATGTACTTTTGGGATCCGACAATTTGCTAGATCCTGAGCAGTATATTGAGACAGGTCAGGAGGACATTCAGGAGATTCAGGAGGAGCATGTGGAGTACTAGTGGACTCTCCTCCAGCCTTACTTTTTGCTTAGTATTTTCAGTACAGTACCCAATTTTACTTCAGTATTTCAGTAAACTATTTGTAATAATTCTGGATGTATTTTCTTTTCTTTTTTGAGACGAATATTTTATACAACTTCTGTGATGAATATTTCTGGATGTTTGCTTTAAGCTTCCGCACTCTGTTTTTATACTATTTATACATAGTATTGTGATATGATTAGCATATTAGAAATGCTGATACCTTATACATATATTGGATTTCTATTGTATTATAAATCCAATATATATATTTGCCTAATAATTAGGATAAGGAATACTACTCTTATCTTAAGTATTATCTCTCAACCCTACTTGAGATTGAGTCAGCAGCCCTTCAGGTGGGCTTAGTTTTCAGCCATTTCGGGGAGACGGGGTATTCATTCCTCCTCGAGTAGTGCACCGTTCCGCCGCTAAATTACTCTTTGTGCGCGACGACGGGGTGAGGCGCTACAACTATTATTGGTTAATGTGAGTTCTCCTACAATCTCAGAGGGTGAATGCGAGTGTTATTTATTTTGAACCCTATTTTTCTTAACTTGGTAGGAAAACATACTTAACTCCTCGCTTCATTCTGTATTTGCCCATAGAATGAGTACTTTCATAAAATAACTTCAATTAATAAAATTTGAGTTCTCCTACAATCTTATTGATTGTGAAGACTCATCATAACTTCTAGCTATATTACTTTACATTGTCCTATGCTATGTGTATCTTAGACTAAGAGATTAAGATCTTCCTTCAATTACTATACTTTGCACTTTCCATATTTTAGTACTATACTTTGATTGTTTACAATTCATTTAAATTGTAATGAATATTGCTATAATTTTATTTAAATGTTGTACTGTCTTCTTTTCTTTACTTAGCATAAGTTCATTGAACATATATACATTTTATTTTATTTACTTTCATATACACTTTAATAATCTTTTAGCCTATCTAGGATGCTTTTACCCTTATTTTATTTGCAGGCTAGAAAATTTAAACTTGTGAGTATTCTTACTCGCTTTGCTTTTCATTAGTCTTTCCTACAATTTTCTTTATTTTCTTTTCTATATTTAGATACTTTCATTTGCTATGCTGCTTGCTTTCATATTATAAACTATTTGTGTTTGTCTTTATTTATTCTGTGATGGAATTATATCACTTACTTAAATGTTTGATTTGGATAAATGGATGAATAAATTGCATAAACATTTCATAATTGTAAACTCATATTACTATATGTGAATGTTTATTTTTACTACTACTTGCAAATGTTATCTTCAAATATATAATTGCAATTAATTTAAACTCCTACGGATGCTTATGCTTGCAACTATCATTTGATTTTTTTAATTTGCAAGTATTTCTATTCACATATTTCACTTCTTTTACTTATAATTGCAACTGCACTTTAATTACATGTAATTGCAATTACTTCCATTCATACATTTTATTCTTATACATTCCTCATCTTAACTTAAGACCCTCATCAAGATTCTTGGCCAAACTTAGCATCTAGCATTTGGTTAGTTTCCTTCTAATTAGATATTAGATGCTAAGGTAATGCTCCAATGTTGAGTTTAATTCCAGCTCAACGTCGGGGTCGTTATAGGGCGCTACTGCTCGCCAAAGCATCCAACGTCCTGAGACTATGGTGCTACAGCACCAAAATTCTAGAGGCTCAAGTGCTACAGTGTGCCATAGCGCCCAACATCCCGAGACTAAGGCACTACAACGTGCCACAATGTCAGAATTCTAGAGGCTTAGGTGCTACAATGCGCAACATCACTAGAACTCTAAAGGCTTAGGAGCTACAGCACACCACAACGCTCATCATCTAGAGACAAAGGTGCTACAACATGCGACAACACCAAAAATTCAGAGGCTTGGGCGCTATAGTGTGTCATAGCATCCAACATCTTGAGACTAAGATGCTATAACATGCCACAGCTCTAGAACTCTTGAGGCTCAGGTGTTATCGCACGGTGTAGCGCCCGATGAACAGTAAGCAAGGCGCTACAGTGCGTCGTAGCGCTCGATGAATAGTAAGCAAGGCACCACAGCTCACCGTAGCTCCCAATGAATAGAAAGTAAGATGCTACAATGCGTCATAGCGTACGCCATCAAACTGTCTTGGAAACCTACTCAAAGGCAGCATTGAGACAGCCAGAATATATAAAACTTTCTGTTTTCCTATAGTCTTAATTAATATAAAGCATTAAGCCCCTCATTTTCAAGAGAATAATGGAATATTATTGAATGTAAATCCAAGTTTCAAGAAGAGGAATAATGATAGCTTATGAGAGGGAAAGGTTGGATGGAGGATTATAAAAGGAAGGATTAAAGACTTAGTAAGGGTTCTGAATTATAGGTTTGGAGAAGAGAGTCTTAGGAGGACTTTCCAACCCCAAGGAAGAGAAGGAGGCTACAGTTTGAGAAGAAAGAAAGGTACAAAGAGCAAAGAGAAGAGAAGAAGGTTGAGGAGAGAAGAAGACACAGAAAACACTAAAAGTTGTTCCTGAGTATTGTATTCTCAACTTGTTTCCATGATATTTCTTTGTAAGAGTGATGAAAATGCTCAACATCACTTGTAGCTTTATTTGTTTATTATTTTTAATGGCAGCCTAAACCCCCTTTTGGGGAGAGTTGGGCAAGGGCATGTAGAAATCATGTTGTAATATTTGTAATTCTTCTAATAAAACAAATATCATTTATATTTGAAATTTTTTGAATATTTAATTGTATGAATAAGTTGGAGAATGATGAATCTTTTACTAAATACAAATCTTTTACTACATACTTAAACGAAACTCTCATTAAGCTTGATGATCGCTCTTGCCCAACAAGTTGTGCACTCTTGAGTGTTAACCCCGTGAATGATTGTGACAATATTCATTGTGCGAAAGCAGCTCGTGCACAACTTAGGACAAAAGCTTAATCATTTGAGCCACGAGAGAATATAACATAATACTCTCGGAGCTCCATAGCTAAAGTCATACCATTTGTGATATGGACTTGATGCATGCGAGCCGAGAACCACCTATAGAGCTCCCTATCCCACTTTTGATTTATGCGAGGATTTCGAGCGCGTTAAGCTATGAGTGATGTGACATAAACTCATTTAGATTTATAGCCCATCTCCTTAGCTGAATTAAGAGTGAATATGTGTGAGCCATAGGTGGAATCAAGACTATGTTATACTTAACTAAAATTGAGTATTTTATCGCTTAGATGTGAGAGATAGCTTCATTTACTAAAATATCACATGGTTGTCTATGTGCCGAGATTGAACCTCATTGAGTTCATCTCAGAGCACTAGATAAGATTTAATACATTTAATGTATGCATTTGAGAATACTAAATCTCTTGATAATGAAATTGAGATAAAATTTACTTGACATAAAATTGAGAAGAAGAGTAACTTGCATGAACGATAACAACTGCATGCTAATATTTCAAAACCAACTTAATTTTGGAATCGTAATTTAGGAATTTAAAACAACCCAACTAACTTCTTAAACATTATTGAAACTAGATACACTCTAGTAACAAATTTAAATACTGTTTCCAGATGATGATAATCTCAGAATCTTACCATCCAATATTACTTCGGATCATGAACACTTGCGTGCTAACGCAGATATACGTAATTTAGGACTGTCAATTATCAAAAGATGAAGTTTGTGTGGTTGAACTTCTCCATGTTGAACCTCATTTTGTCTATCATTGTTCCAACATGGATACAGCTTGATTCTCACTTTAGTGCAACTTATTAAGGATTCAATATCTTCTTTAGCCCTCCTCATTTGCACAACGATGATGATCTTGTAATAAAAAACCGAATGGAACCCAAGCTTGTCACCTCTCGAGAAAATTGCAAAACAAGTGGCAAAAAAAACACCCAAAAATAAAATCACAATCAAGCACACATAGATTTGCTTAGAAAACCTTTAAGGAAAAAAATTATTGAGCTATCCCACAAAAAACTTCACTATAAAATCATGAGAAAAAAAACATAAGGAAGATCTTACTCTCTTTATAGCTTGGAGCTCTCACAACTCTTCTTCTTGTCAGCTCCTCATAGTCTTAACACAAATCTTCTCATAACTAGCACAACACTAAAATCTCAGTAAAACCCTTAAAGTTTGAAGGGCTTATATAGCCCAACACATGCTATATCCCCAAAAGATCACTAAAAGCTGATTATTGTTTAATTTAATGTGAGAGAGTACTCCTAGCTCGATTTCACACTCCACATGGTTCTTGGACATGCCCAAGAGCGAGTTTCTCAGCTTAGAAAACTAAAATGGGCGCTTGAGCGCACTTGGACTTGTTGCCTTTTGTATGGATGACCCCAGCGGGCATATGGGCACTCTCAAGCGTCCCCAATCTGAATAAGGTCAACTATCGAAGCCTGTCCTCGGCTTATTGTACATTCGTCACTCCTTCAATTGACATGTAACCCAATCATGATCACTTAAAAAACCTACAAATGATTCGTGATGTATCCGCTCCAAACACATTTGAAGCTCTACCATTATTCTGATTTCCACTTGTACAAACATGTCGCCATGCAAATCCAAGTGTATCACACCTTGAAAATTAATATGAGAGCATTTAAAATTAATATTTAATTTATAATAATTGAGATACATTAGTTAAAAATATAATTAAAAATTTATTAAAATTAATTATGGAATATTATTTTAAAGTATCGAAACATTTTCTTATATTATATATCCAAAACTATTAATTTGGGGGGAGTGGAGATACTGTAATGTGAGCATGAAGCGCAGCTTGTTGAAAAGAGGAACGGTGAGAGATTTAGTGAGATGTGACGACACCTAAAGGCGGCCGTACGGCATTGATGAACTCTGGATTTTTGTGCCTTTATCAACTTAATTCTTAAGCTATCAATGGAATGCTTCGGTCGTGAGAGTATTCTGCAAACCCACACATACCAAATAGAGCTTTTCCTCCCAATTTTGCCAAAGTAAAAAAAATAAAAAAAAATAAATTTGCCTTAAGATTTAGTTAAGAGATCAACTGGTCTCATGGCGATTGCACGCCCGACGCATCCGTAGGAGGTAGTAATCAAAAAAACACGAAAAGCAAGCGAGCCCTGCCATCCAGCTATCATCGCCCTATTTGGCCTCTCATAGCCGCATGATTCCTTGGGTTTCCTGTGGCCACATTGAATTGAATCAAAATTTGTGTTTTGAGAGCATTTTGTTTTCTAAGGAAATTTCTAAAGGATGGATGCTAAGTAAGGATTTTATTCTCATTTTTGTCATTTTCATGATCTATCTTTGCATGAAATTCTAGACGCTCTACATTCTAGAGAAATTTATCTCTCAGTCCAATGGCTTGACGAGATTGAAGGAAGAATTACCTTCAAAGAATAAGAGGCTCACAGTTTCATTTCTTTTGCCACATTGTGCAAATTTTCGCAATCTTTCGGAGAACATCAACAAGTTTAAGGATTGCATGTATACACATCCAAATAAATCAAGTAATTTCAGCATATTATTCTTAAACCAAAACCACTTATCCCAAACCACTTTAGGAACATTCCCAAGATCATTTTTTTTTTGCACAAACTAGAGTATTCATGTGGCTCAAAAGTAAAGGATTGACATGAAGAGTATTATGAATAAATATGTTAAGAA
Organism: Gastrodia elata; assembly: GCA_016760335.1. Taxonomy (NCBI): domain Eukaryota; kingdom Viridiplantae; phylum Streptophyta; class Magnoliopsida; order Asparagales; family Orchidaceae; genus Gastrodia; species Gastrodia elata. The sequence goes on from CM028669.1 coordinate 129,474,246, forward strand.
TTTTTTTTTTATTTGGTGATGCCCAAATTCCGAAAACCCAGCTTGCTCCCCTAACTATGCAGTTGAGAGTTCTTGAAGATAATTCTCTTGTAAGACACAAGTTTTCAAGCATTTATTTAACCAAGCCAAAATTATTATTTTTTTAGGCATAACAACCTTGGTCCATTTTATAAGTTTTGTTAGACTAATCCATATCAAATAAGAATTTGGAGCAAGGAATTGTACTAAAGTGTAGAGCAAACACCCAATAGTTAAGCAAATTCAAAATTGAACTCTTAAGTAACTGCAATAGGCCTGCAAACGAAAGAGTTATTTGTGTCCAACTATTAAACCAACTTTTTATTTTTTCCATCATATATTTAAAATCTACAACTTTCAGATTGTTAGTAGAGATATGAATGCTTAAAAAGTAAATGGTTGCAGAATGACATTAAGGTTAAATACGTTGGCTAATAAATCACCGTTGCTAGCATCTATAGAGAATACAATTCTAGATTTTTCATTATTGATATCTAGCTCATCACAATTTTTAAAGCTGTCAAAAATGCATTTCTCGTTGTGAATATTCTCATTTATAGTATCATCAAAGCAAAAAAGATAATCAGTAAATGAGTAAATGCAAGCAAGTGAGCGACTTGTTCTTGAAAGGCTGAAGTTATTATTATTTACAACTTCATTGAATTTAGCATAATTAGGATGAGGACAAGAATAATCTTCAATAAAAAAAGCAATATAATATTCTCCAAATAATATAATGTCTGCATGAGGATCAAAGTAACACGAAATCCTGCTAAAAGCTAAAGATTGAAATTGGTATAATTTATCCAGCTTAATGCCATTACTGTCAGATCACAAAATCACTGCAAAAAAACTCATGAAAAAAAAAACTCAACTGTAACCTTCAACAGACATCAATGTTAACTCTTAATAAAACTCTTAAGAAATTCAGCGACAGCCCGCTGCAAGACCTCCAAGGAAATTTAAGGAAAACCAGATCTGAGGCTGCAATTCGCTTTAATTTTAAGCAATTTGACATAATCAACTATTCCATAATTAACATGATCAGAACAATAGCCCCAAAAGTTTACCTCGGAGAATATGTGTGCAACAAATGATAATGAATCATAAAATCTCAATTGCACCTACCACCAATTTAAAAAAGGGCATGGCATATTGTTGGAATTGTTGTAATGACTCAATATCAGATTAGATGTCCTGACACAACATTATGTGTCACTGTAATACTTAATACTATATTAGTATATCTTAATCCACCATTAAGTACTACTAGAGATAAAGGACTTATAAGATAGAAAACATAGATGCATTTCTCACATATATAAAAACATACATTACCAATATTTTCATCCAGATAAATAAAAGAAAAACATTTATCCCAGATTAATAAATATAAAGTCCATACAAACTAAGCTTTACAATAATCCAATAAAATAACACTCTCATCCTTATATGATTGAAATAAAGAGCAAACACTAGTAAAGTCTTCAGGTCTGCTTATGGTCATCCAACTCCACTCCTAGTTTACCTGCTACCTCCACTCTATGCTCATGATCTATCGTATTTAGTTTTCAATATGATAGGGCACAACCAATAAAATGAAACAAGTGGTTAGACTTATATAAGTCTAAGCACATTTTAGGGTATCTACGCATTTTTAAGTTAAAGGATATGACATTTTAGGAATGAAATAGTAGAGGTGCACAATGCATGTAAAAGGAAATACTATAAATAAAAGTAAAGGGAAAATAAAAAAATACTAGTGGGTGTACTAAAGTACACTATGTTTTCTTGCAAGAGACTGGTTAAGCAATAATAAAAATACTCAAATGAGAGCTGTATATATAGTTTTCTATCAACCTAAAGACAAGTAATGATGATGTAAAGTAAAGCTGAACTGCAATAAATAAATACAACTTATAAGTAGTAAGTGCAATTTATTACTATTTTATTTTTATATTTTGTTCTGTGGGCTCATATAGAACAATGATGAGTTAGGTATATTTACATAATTGTATGTATCATGGTATCCTATATAAGCACACATTTTCCCTCAAGGACATGCGCGATCTTCTGATCACTCCATAGCCAGCCATGACTTAATAATGTTTGTATAAGCTAATCCACCTTGAGTGAAACCCCTTCTTAATTTAATTTATGATTATTATTATGCATATGTGTTATGATCAATTGAATAAGGTTTTCAAAGTGTTGCTGCATTTTAAGGAGTTTGTCAAGAACACAAACTAAGCAAGCAATATCCATTTATTTTTTTATTTTAGTTATTCATCTTAATGATTAGGTTTAATTGAACTCACAATTAACTTAAGACATAGGTCTTAGTCAATTGAAAAGAATATATATATATATATATATATATATATATATATATATATATATATATAATCAAGATTTGATAGTTTTAAAAATAAAGATTTACTAGACTTATAGAAATATAAAATTCTTAATTTCTATCTATCATATTCTATAGTTACTATCCTCAATATCTCTTTAATGAACACCATACTAACCTCTTAGAATGTAAGAAACTATCTGAGGAAACTATATGGAAACCTAAGATTTATTCTACCGACTTTTAGTATTTTAAGCCTTACAGGTAGTTAATCTACTCTAGATAAGTCTAAAACTATACCTAGGCTATCATTCTTTAGATCTAGAAATATAAACAAAAGGTTCCCAACATGTTTGAGCTAAATGAATATACTCATCCCTTAGTTCACACTAGCACTCACTAAGATTATCTTTCCTTAATTGATAATTGAATGGGAATCCAATCTGAATCTCTTGAATTAAATCTAAAGCTATTGTCATTATAAACTTCACCATAAAAATCTAGCTACCAACTGGTTGATCCATTCTTATAATGATTCAAGACCTATCTCAAATGAATCTTACTTCAGCTCTATATCCTTCATGACCTATTTTAACACCCCATCCCATCACCACACGCAGTAGAAAGATAATGGAACCTAATTGGTGACTGAATGGTGCGTTACTCGGGAATGATGAATTTCCCTAATCTGGCCTGTTGAAGTGTTACTAATTCTTAAGATAAGTTTAATATCCTTATCCTAAGAATTAGTTGAGATACTTATACACATTGGATTTTAGAAAAGATAATGAGTAAATGTCCAATGTGTATGAGTATCTTATATGATTTTCATATCGATCACTTCATAATACTAAGTATAAGTAGTATTAATAATAGAGTGCAGAAACCTTAGCATTCGTATAAAACATTCATCACAGAAGCTAAGTAATAACATCCATCTCAAAAAAGAAAAAAAAAAATACATCCAAAGTTACTTGTTACAAACCAAAGCTTAAAATTAAATGAGTAGTAAAGATCTCTCATCCAATAGCAAAAAGTAAACTAAGCATATAAGTAAAAACCATGCTGACTACAGCTCCCCTTGCTCCTCCTAGATCTTCTGAGTTGCCTCCAAAGCTGGCTCTTCCAACTACTTAGTATCTAGCATTGCTGGTTTCACAATGTCAGGGTCATAGCCAAAAAAAAGAAAAATCTTGTTAGATAATAAGTCTAAGTATATTTTAGGCTACATTTAGTATATTCTTACATTTTAGAAATTTTACTTAACATTAAATAAAATATAATTCAAACTACGGGCTAAAGTAAACTGAAACTATAAATCTAAATACTGAAACTAAAAGTAAAAAAAAATTGTAACTGAACAAAAGTGATGAATGTAAGTGAGCTGAAAAGAAACAATAAACTGAAATAACAGAAAATAAAACTATGTTGTATGTCACTGTATATACATTGAAATATGCATATAAATATGTAACTAAATATGCCATAGATATGCATAACCTTGGTATCACATGACATCCCTCAATTCCTAGGTGAGCAAAAATGTTCCGCTAACATATCTTAAGTGAGCAGAACCGCTCCGCTAATGGTATGATATGCTTATGAAATTCATGATATGTCAAAGAGTTTAATACACAAAGTACTTTATCCTCTGGTTGTTGAATCTTAGTTCGATCGATCACTATGAGATCAATCAACTCGTAATCTTATGCAAACCCTAGACTATGCTCCGTCGTTTGCCCTAATCACGAAAGTTGAAGAGACTTTGGGTCAGACCGAACCGAGTCGGGTCCGACCCGTCCTTTCCGTTCGCATCTCGATTGGTACCAATGGGACCCGCCTTGCTGACGTGGTGCCCGTCATCTCTACCAGTCCTATCCAAAGAAGAAGCGTGGGTCCCGCATGCCATTATTAACATGTAGAGAAGATTTATTTAATCTAAGAATATAATTAACTTAGTTAATAAAATATTTAATTATCAAATTTTGATCATTGATACCTTTCAATCTAGATACCCAATGATGGCAATATTATATGTCATTTTAATTAGCAAAATCCCAAAAATTATATGGCACTATTAGTTTTTTTGTAGGACATGTATTTCATCTAGTGACATTTAGGACCCTCATAATTTGCCCTAAATATCACAAATTTTCAAACTATCATAACCTTGCACACACTCACCCAAACATAGCTAATATGGGTCTTAAAGTAATTAGAAGAACTTTTAGATTACTTTGATGGTGTCAATTTCTCTATTTGGGTTGTATTTTGCCTAATTACATTTAGGACTTAACCATAATTATCTTAATTAACCTAAAACTTCAATTGACCATAACTTGGTCAATTGAGCTCCAAATTAGGTCTTCCAATATACCATTTTAATCAAGAAGACCTAATAAATAGTAAACTATAAAAATATTTAAAATTAAATGGCTAGATCTCTTAATCAACCCTAATCACCCTAAATCTTAATTAGTGAATATTAGTGCAATTAGTGATCCAAATTGAGTGATTTCAATTTTTGATAGCTCCTATAGTAGAATAGAACCTAGTGGAATAGTTGGTTTTGTAATTCTGTTATTAATTTTACTAATCACTCTAAACCCTAATTAGGTCATAACTTAGCTAAATTAATTCCAAATTGGGTCTACTCCCAGTTAAAGTAATTAGTGAGTTATAGGGAAGCTATAGCCATTGGCTTGACTAAATTTGAACTTCAAATGGAAAAGTTAAGTTTTTTGGCCTATCCTTAAGAAACCCTAATTTTCATAAAGAACCTTAAAATTTGATTTGCTTGTAACTTAATCATTAGACCTCAAAATTTAGTGTTATTTGACTTTATGGAATCCTTGAATACTAAGCATTAATAAACTACAAAAAAATTTAGATTCATTATGTTAATTTACCAAATTTCCCATATGAGTCAATTTTCTTAAATTTAGCTCATAAGGCTCATTTCTTATCCCAAATTGGTGTTTTTATTGTCTAATTTTATCTTAGATAGTAAGTAATCATTTGCCATTGAAAATTTCTAAATTAGAGCCCTAAATCAAAAAGTAGATTTTAAATCCTTAAGTATGGGCAAAATAGTTATTTTGCCCAAATTTAAGTTTAAGTGTTCTTAAACCTTAGAATTATATTCTAATAATTAAGTTCAATAAGTCAAATGTTTTAGAAGTAAATTTAAATGATTTAAGTTTTTAATTAAAATTCCATGCAAAACCCTAATTTTTGTCCTTAAGAAAATTATAAGTAAAAAATGTTAATTGTATGATGTGAGATTCATCTCGCATCATACCCTTCTTTAAACCTTCTATTTCATCTATTAAATCCTATAACATTAGTCATGATTTGTGTCTGAGTGTTAATCTTAGTGCTTACGAGCTCTTTCCCTTGAAATTAAGAATAGATCTTATGTTAGAGTTCATCTATTTGAGTAATTCGGGTTACTTCATAAGTGAAGCTTTGGTTTTAATAGTTTATAAATTTTCATAGTTTATTAATGATTATTTGATCTTTTAACCTTATAATTAAGAATAAAGATCCATCCTATCGAGTTTAACTTCACTCAATAGATTTACCTTAATATTAATTTGTGAGGCTAAATTGTAAACTTAGTCCTTTAGAATCACCTTTGGATTAAGTAATTAAACCCCAAAATTTGGAGTTTAATTCTTAGTCCTTCCATCTTGATTTGTATTAATCAAGATGGGCTTGGGTTGCTTAAATCATCAAAATAGGATGATTGATTATTTATTCAATTTCGATAGTTGATATTGATTTAATGAGATTAGAAGTTGATCAATTCTAATTATTTTCAACTTATAAGATCGTAAGTCTGTGTTACACTCAATAGTAGGATTTGAAGATTCTAAACTTGTGTAACTTATAGTAGATAGAATGAATAAATTAGATAACAATGGATATCACCTGCGCTTTAGTTGAGTCTCTTGCTCACTTTTAAATTGATGCTTTGCTTACCGTATATTTGAACTTTATACCTTGGACATATGTGGTGAATATAGGATATTTGATGAGTATCTTATGTCAACTTTGAATTGCATGAATCAATTGCATTTTTATTGATGCTTTCAACTTTTTGGATTTATTTTTAGTTTAGTAGAGTGTGATCTAATTAGTACCCTTTTCAATTTTTTTCTTTTGCTTTAGTGCAAGCCAAGCCTAGGTCCAAGATTGGCTAGGATGGTATTTGTTTGGCTACTGCAATGTCTAACCAAGCCTAGTCCTAAAAGGTGGCCAAGGATGGTATTTGTTAGACCTTTCTTTCCCTTGCCTTTGCTTTAGTACGGGCCAAGCCTAGGTCCAAGATTGGCTAGGATGGTATTTGTCTGTATACTGTAATGTCTAACCAAGCCTAGTCCTAAAGTGGCCTAGGATGGTATTCTTTAGACCTTTCTTCCCTTTTATTTTTCAAGGCTTGTTTAGCTAGCTCTCTGATATGACAATATTAATTTTAGGTGCACTTTTACTTTTGGTTCTTCTGCCTTAGCTTATCAGGCTAAGTGAGTTGTTTTGCATACTTTCAGTTTGAATTGTTGTTTAACCGTAGCAGTTTTCAATTTCATATTTATTGCTTTCAGATTACTTTTCTGTACTTTAACGTAATCATGTTAACTTAAGAGTTACCAGGACCACGATGGGGCTGGGGTGCCACACTACCCTACGGTGCAGTTCGAATGGACCGGGTTCGACCCGTTCCGAAGCTGACGGAGGCGCTTCATCTTCTCGAATCAAGACGCCGAAGGAAACGATTAGGGTTTTCGAAAGGAGGAGTAGAACGATACAGAGGGATCAAACTAGTGAACACGATTGACTCAGCCTAGGCTAGCATAATAATTGCATGAAATGATTTAAGTGCAACAGATAAAGAGATTGGTCGGCAGAGAGGAGTACCTTAGGGTTTTGATTCAATAACACGATTCAGCAAGAGTAATAGTTTCATATTTGACCTTCCTTTAGCGAAAAAAATGTAAGAGACGAGGCCAAAGGGAAGAAAAAGGAAGGTTGGAGCGGTAGAAGAGGTACACGCGGCCGCGAGATCGCCGCGTGCGCGAGGGCTAGGTTGGCAAGGACGATGTGTTGACTGTCCGATCTTCGACCTGACGGTCAAGATTGACCGTCAAATTTAACCACAAATGACGTGAATTGGACAGACGGCATCGTTAAGTGCTTTTAAATAATATTAATATTATATTAATTTATTTCAACTTTTATTAACTAAAATTAAATAATTAAACGCATTCCAAAAATTTTCAATAAATCACCCCTAGCTGATTGAGAGGCGATAAATGCAACGGTAAAGTCAGATTTTGGTTTCGATGAGTATTTAATTATTCAAATTTTTGGAGTATTTAAATTATATTAAAATATTCACCAAAAATTCAACGACTACCAAATGCTTTCAAAACATCATGACTAGCTAATTTGGAGGTGATGAGTGGAATGGCGAAGTTAGATTTTTGATTTGAGGTCAATTTAAATGGGTCAATTTCTATGGTTTCTGAAATTCCCAAAATTAGGATTTAATTCATTTGACTTCTGATTTGAACTAAGTCTTGGCGGTAAACTCCTAATGACTTAATTAACACACTGGAATCACAATCATGATTTGATTTAGTCTTAATTGACTTAAGTAACAATTTGAATTATTATAGTGTATGATTTAGTCATCTTAGCATTTTGGTTCTATCAAAAAATAAAGAATTCCTTCACAAAGTGATTCACTAACAACTTCCCAACTTTTCTTAAAGAAGAAGAATGAAAAATCATCTGGCTCAAGAGATGAATTGTTTGTAATAAAGAATAAAGCCTTTTTGATTTCATCAATGACGATTGGCTTACAAATGTTATTATGCAAAGAGGTTTTAATACTTGATAAGATAAGAATAAGGAAGTTATCATGACTAGCTTTTTTGTTGAGTAGAATTGAGAAATATTGAATTGTTGTTTTATCGACAAAATTAACATTCAGATCTAGTAAATGCTTGTAATTTTATTCTACCTAATTAATGTTTGAGTATAGAAAAACTTCATATTATCTTCTCTAAGAAAGAGCCAATGAGATTTAGATCTCTATTCAACCCATAAGATTTTCTTAAATATTGCATCGTGTAAGTATGAATTAATCTTATAAAGCTTTCAAATATTTATGTTGGAATGAGACTCCCTTCCTGTAAGCTTAATAAAATGGCTTTTCTCTTGTTTAAGAATTTTCACCTCATAAATTTGAGAAAACTTCCACGTAATATTCAATAATTTAAGCAATTTTTTTAATTTCTTCCTCAAAACAAATAGTGGATCATCATCGTATAAGTCCTTCCAAGTTGCCTCAATCATAGGATCATACTCTTCCATAGAATACCAATAGTATTTAAAACAAAACCTATTTAATTTAAAAATAACAAGAGGAGAATGAATAAATAATCGAGGGCGGTTCAAACTAGTCGGAGGAAGAATCTTGCAGACATAATATTGAAAAACAACAAGCCAATCTAAATTGCACAAGGCTCTATCCATGTTTGTTTTAATTAGAGTAGCAATGTGATGATTATCCCAAGTGGAGTCATTCCCAATAGTGGTCAATTCAAAGAGATTAGTATATGCAATAAATTGTTAAAAGCCTTAAGCTTATGAGGGGAATGGATTAACCCTGTTGTTTTTCTTTAGCAAGCTTGTAGAATTGAAATCTTCAACAATAATCGATGGATCATTAATCTCTGAATGTAAGTCTTGAAGAGTTTTCCAAAGAGCTACTCTATGAACCGCATAATTGGAAGCATAAATAAAAGAAACCCAATAATTATATTAAAAGAAAATCAGTTGCTCATGAATTCATTGAGAAGTGGTTATAGTTGGAACAAAAGCCAGCATATCAGAATTCCACTTAATCTAGATTTGATACTTTTCTTCAACGTCGAAAGCGTTATATTAAGAAGCCGAGAACACAATGTTCAAGTAAATAATAGTGTGTTTGGGCTATAGAATCCCCACCATCTCAAGCTTAGCCAATCACTTGATGTCCCAAATCATGAAGCTGAATGCCAGAATTAAGACCCATGACATTCCATACTAAAATAGTAGGATTGTATAAATTCATGACAACAATAAGTAAATTCTAAAAGGCTAATATAATAAAAACAAAATAGCAAACAACTTCAATCCATTCTTCCTTAATAAGAGAGTAATGCACTTGTTTACTTGCAATATTTTATATAGCGCCATCACAGTAATAATTTGGATATTTTTATTGTATGCAAAATTGATTAATGTCAAGTGTTCTTCCCAACACCACTAAAATCTAGTACACATAATCTCAAAAGATCTTCTAAAATTTAGACTGACTTTTAGGCAACGTTTATCCATCTTCATGTGAATAGGAACTTACCATTATGTTCATACATTACTTGAAATCTAGATCATACTCATTATTCAAACAAATTACTTGGAGTACAATGTCTTAACATGCTGGTTGAGAAAATGTTGATCTTCTTCGATGGATGACCTAAAAAGATTAAGCGCATGAAGTGCTGAAGCGAAGATAGAAAAAATGGATATAAAATAGGCAGGTTCATCAAAAAAAAGAAAATGAAAAATATTTTCCCAGAAAATGAGAGAGAAGGGGAGGCTTACAGGTGATGTGATGGAATCTGTGGCATGATTTATTTAATCTTGTACTGTATTCTGACGGATATGGGATACGAAGCAGGCTTTATCTGGCGGAAGATCACCTCAAATCCCCGCGCCTCCCTCTCTCTCTTACTTAGCCAACGTTCTGTTCTGTCCCCCCCCCCCCCACCCCTCTCACTTTCCCCACTGACAAAGAAAATACCTGCACAATTTCTCAGGCAACCGCGCACGCATCTCCTCCTCACCTCATTGCCATCATGAGCCCTCCCTCCTCCTCTTCTCTGCTCTGCTCCTTCGCCAGCACTCTGCATCCCACAGAGAAAAAGAACATTTCAGAACAGCTCCACAGAGAAAATCCCATTAATATAAAACACAGCTTGTATTTACTTTTTTTCTTTAAATATTTGCAAGCCCCGGCTCTTCTCTCTTTCAACCTCTTCCTTGAAGCTCTAGTTTTGTGAAATCATCATAACCTATTATGGTTTCATTTATGTCTCTATTTCATTTCTAAAAAAATATTTTACTTTTTTTAAATATTATCAATGTTATCAAAAATATATTCTTAGATCCCATTATAAATAAACATATTTAGACTCAACAAAAATGGCATATAAAATATTAGAAATAAAAACTCGAACTTTCACAAGAAAAACTTTATAATATATATATTTTCATATTTTTTAATAAAAATAGTAAAAGTGGTGATAGAAAAATATAATTCCTGCAAAAAAATAAAAGTAAGAGGAAGACTTGTCAGCTTGAATCCCAAGTTTTTTCTTGCATAAAGCACTAGAATTCATTTGATAGGAATTCTTCGGCAAGATTCAATTCATCAAAAAATTATGAGATTTTAATTTCTAATTTTTCTTGTTTGTAATCTTTGTAATTAATTATTTAGTTGTAATGAAATGAGTGAGATTTGAAGAAATAAAAGTTAAGAACTACAAAGTCATAACTGTTGGATTATGTTATTTTTGTTGTTCGTCACACAGTTCTGAGAAAGAAAAAAAGACATAATGCACTACACTACTACTTCATCTGCTAGCTCATAGCCTTCCTCTTGCTGACACCTTCCCTGATTCGTCGAATCCTCATTAAACAACAAGCCCCTCATATAAAGTGGTCCAGAACGCTCAGTTCCAAAGCCGACCTCTTTATATCTCTCATCTCTCTCTCTCTCCTTTTTCTGCGTCTGATTCGTATACAACAAACACACCACCCCTGCTTTCTGCACCGCAATACCTTCTATTCTTTCTCTTGCATTTTATTCGCAAACAAAGCCTTTCCCATCGTTCTCCACGTACCTAAAGCTAACAAAAAGAAGAAAACGAATGGAGGGCTTCGGCCACGAAGCTCAGCTGCCTCCCGGCTTTCGTTTCCACCCAACAGACGAGGAACTCATTACCCATTACCTTCTGAAAAAAGTCCTCGACAGCAGCTTCTCCAGCAGAGCAATAGCAGAGATCGACCTCAACAAGTGCGAGCCATGGGAGCTCCCAGGTATTTTCTTCCCATCAACCCTTGCTACTAAATCAACATCTCATCTTGTTCATTCTGCACCGCAAACTATGCAGTGAAGGCCAAAATGGGGGAGAAAGAGTGGTACTTCTTCAGCCTACGGGACCGCAAGTACCCGACTGGGCTTAGAACTAACCGAGCAACGGAAGCTGGATACTGGAAGGCTACCGGCAAAGACAGGGAGATTTATAGCTTGAGAACAGGGTCGCTTATAGGCATGAAGAAGACGCTTGTTTTTTACAGGGGAAGAGCGCCCAAGGGTGAGAAGAGCAACTGGGTCATGCATGAATATAGATTGGAGGGAAAGTTTGCTTATCATTTCCTTTCTAGGTCCTCCAAGGTAACGATCACTCCTCTGCTTGATTCAACATCTCTCTAAAAGGCATTAAATCTTTAGCTAACTTTCTATTAATTTCATTCCTTCATTTTATCTGGATGAGTCTGTCGCCCAATCTCAAAGCATATGTATTTATGTCGAAATGTTTCTATCCTTTGTAGTTTTAGTTGCTCTGTTGTAAAAGCGAGCATGCAAGTGTTTGTTTGGGTGTCTTCATCATAATTCTTACCATGTTAATGTTTAAAACAAACGAATTGGTTCGAACTCATTCTACGTTGTGAATGTTCTGTTCATTCCTAATAAAAAAGAATCCTTTGCATACAATGTTAACTATGCATGCGATAAGATATTTCACTGTCATGACTATGATGCTTGCATACTTCACATGTATCGACATCTTGATATGACAACAAATCCATAATCTTAATCATTATTCATTTAATATATTATTGGCAATCTCTCGCTAAAAGTAGCTCTATGAATTTGACTACAAAAAAAATTAAAATATTCATTAAGAGTTGTAAATAATCAAAATTCATTTGACCAATATTATTCTTACACGTAAAGTGATGCTACACACAGGACGAGTGGGTAATATCAAGGGTGTTTCAGAAAACAGGCGGCTTGAAAAAGACGAGAGGCGGCTTCGCCGCCGGCGCAACTGCGGCTGCCTTCTCGGACGCCATGACGAACGGTTCAACGTGCGACGATTCGGCTTCAGCCCTGCCCGTCGCTAGCGATCGTGAGATGTCGTACACAAGCATGGAAAGGGATCACGTGCCCTGCTTCTCCACCCTTGCCGCCGCTCACCACTTCGCCGCCGGGCCGCCCTTCCCCAGTATGAGATCCCTTCAGGAAAACCTGCAGCTTCCGTTCTTTCTCTCGTCGCTCGTGCCGCCGGTGGCTGTGCAGGCAGCTGTTGGGTGCGAGAATGGCGGGTGGTCGTTTGATCTTGATCGGAAGGTGGGGAGTAATGAATTGGATTGTATGTGGAGCTTCTCTTGAGTGGAGAGCCCAAGTTCTTCTTTTTCCTGCGGCTGTTTGTATCTTTTTTGGTTTATTTAGCATGTTCTGTGGTTAACTGCTCTTTCTTTTTTACTTGAAGAAATTGTTCGTTTTATTGTATAATTAGAGGGATATGAGCCATCCAAAGGTTCTTTTAGTGAGGAGCTATTCCACCATTTCTAGTGAGTGTGTATTAAATGAATAGAACAAAAAGACTCAATTTATTAATGCTGCATGCCCCGTCTTCTACCAGCCTGGAGCGCCACCATGATTAGTCCATGAGCCTCCATCACCCTATCATGCATTGACTATTCTGAGGTGCGATCCTTCGGCCTCATATCTCCCCCGCAATTGGATGTTGCAGAGATGCAGAGATAAATAATGTGAATTGTATAAAATGAGCAGGAGAAATGGTAGATGATTGATTGATAGTCAACCTAGGCCTTGTGATTCATAGAAGTGATCCTATTAATGCTCATAAAATGATGCTTACCAGTTTCAAAAACTCTTACCTTTCTCTCGAAGTCTGTGAAAACTCAGCAAATACTATGTTCTACTCTTAATATGCCTAAATTAATCACTCCTTGCTACTTGGTTCTTCCCATATCTAGCAAACTTTTCAAATTGGTGCATTGTCTTCTCCTTATTGACAAGATGAATGTGTGAATGTGTGGTTTATACCAAAATGTCTCTTTTGTTGGTGCAGTACTATTTCTTACTAGTGATTTTTAATGGCCTCTTAAAGGATAGAAAGGGTTGAGCAAAGTAGTTATGGTACTATTTCTAATCAATGAATAATTCCTAATTTAAGAGGGTTTATTAGTTAATTTTATGGGCTCTTTAGCCAATGGAAAATTCGCAAGGCATTATGAGTTGGACAATGGGTTAAGCATATAAGGCTCCTCTCAATTTCTCAATAGAATTAACTTATATATTTTAGCATCATCATTTCTCTTTTAACGATTTAAAATAAAATATAGTGCTTTCATTCTCAATTACGATTTTTTTTTTCCATCTAGTGCCATAATACTTGGATTGTACTTATAGTTGGGAAGAAAATCTAGCATATATGATTCCATGGAAAGGAGAGAATATTTAATGCCTATTTCAATATCAAACTTGTTTAAGGGTATAAAATCTCTCTATCTAATATTGGATAAGTTTAAATAAGCACTTAATATTAGTGTATGAATAATAAATATCATATTCTCATTCCCTATGGCACTATTTTGAAGAGATTTAAGATAGGTCATTTGTGAGAACATCTTAGATCATCTTTAACTTAGATTGAGCTTCCTTGTGCTCATGGTTTGAAAGTATCATTAATGACTTATATTTAAGTAACATTAATATTAGTTAAGCATAGAGTAGTATAGAAATATAAATTTGTTAGTGTATAAGTTTGTTTATGTATGAATATATGCACCCTTCTTATATTAACAACTATTCCAAATGAGGCATATGGTCAAAACCCTAGATTCAATTAGAAATATGGTTCATGCCTCTACCTAAATAACCTTAGACCTTGCTAACATGATTTTCCTCAAGAAAATTTGTTAATTATTCATTTTACTTTTTATGGGATGATGACTAAATCAAATGGGGGGACAAATGAGGGATTATCATTACTACTTGATGGCTTTATTGCCCATTTTTACATGGACTTAAGTAATGTAACATACATATGACGATACCCTATTAAATAATTCTAACTTATAAATTTATAACGTGATTTTAGTAGTAAGCATAATCTAATGTTTTATGCCTTTACAAAAGTAGGCAAGAAAATTACTTGCGGGCCTTCGAGTAGTATTTGTGAGATTATGTTAATGGTTTTGAGATTTATACCTTGCCACTCACACTTTCCTCTTTAGTCAATGATATTCATATAATGAACCTTCTCATGTCACCTAGGCTTAGAACTAATTCTTACATAGGTGGTGAAAATAGGCATACCATTATGCTAAGTGGCATATGATTTTCTCCTACGGTGAGTGAGGAACAACTTTAAGGTTTGAATCTTCAAATAAAAGAAATATTGTCATAGGACCTTTGATCTATTTACAATTCATAAATGAGTTTAATCCCGTCATTCATTAGTGTAATCTAAATATTCCTATATCATTTAAAACCAATCTAAATGTTATGAATTATGGTAACTAAGAACATTTACTACTTTACCATTGAAGCCTTACATATATACCCTACCTAATTGAGTGATGGTTATATTGAATACAACCATAATAAAATGTAGCATTCATTTTTTATGCTTTTGGATCGTTGCTTTGATCACATCATGCAACCAATCTATATTTTTAGGGTTTAGGGAAACCCTGGACAATTACACATATGCCCTTAGATTTTGTAAATGAAGCAAGTATCTTTTCATGCTTATTAACTTTTTTGGTGTTCTTATTGCCACCTTATTTACCTTACATTTATTTGTATTCATCCATTTAGAAATCAAAGTACAAATGGTGCTTTGTTAATTATTAATTTTTAATTTAAATTTTATTTAATAATCTCTGAATTTGAATAATGACTAAGCAGGGATACATTGGATTTGGAATAAGCTCATGGAAACTATTCTGTGGGTGAGAGACTTGCCATAGTTTCACTAAACTCCAAGGAAGGTATACTTGAGCTCAATAGTCTAGAGTTAGGTGAGGTTGAGCCTTTGATAAGAAGGGGCTAGCTCAAGTGCCTATGAATAGCTCTCTAGTACCTTGAGTAAGATGGCTTTCAAGGTTCTTAAATTATCCACTCTAAGGGTATCAGAAGTTCTAGTTGAATTACAAGAGATTAGAGGGGTCATTTTATGGTGGAATGGAGGTTGGAGGTAATTGGAAGGATGGAGTTGCAGAGGGTAACCTATAAAGAGAGGGGAAAATTTTAGGGAGCTTAAGGTTTGTGCAACAACCCAATATTATTACCTTGCTTAACTAGGATAAAACAAACCCTAATCATGTTATTAATAAGTTCCAAAATTCTTTAAGACATAATCCCCATGAATTTGAGATCCAAATGATTAGGGAATAATTATTGATTATTTTTATAATTTTAAATTTGAGCGTGATTGGGATCTTGGACAGTCTTAGACTAATTTGTAAGGTTTTAACTTTAGAAATTTATAGAAAATAAAATACTTGTCCAAATTTGTTCTCTTGGTTCTTTCTCCTTCATTCTCTTTTGCTCTCCTAGTTCCTCTGCTTCTCTTTCCTCTTGAACTTGCAAAGTTGTTCTGAAATTTCTTCTCTGGAGAGTTCTCATTCTCTTTCCCACAGCAGCTTATAATTTGGATCAATGAATGTCAAAATTGGGAACTCATGTATGGCCTGAAAATCTTCCTTAAATAGGGAAGCTCTCAGCCCATTTTTTAATTAATCCTGAGTGACCTTTCATCTTCCCTTCCTTGAATGAAAATCATTCATGTTTTGTTCCAATAATCCATTGGGATTCAGTATAATTTAAGATTAATTCGGTTTTCAAAAGGCTGGGGAAGGCCAAATGTTGGAATTTGCAGCCTTCCATATACTGTTATTAACGTGAAATATGGGCATTTCTGCATCAGCCGCGGTGGCTCGCTGCAGCGATCTCATCTATTTCTGTAGAGTTTTTCTCCATGTATGTTGTTCTACTGAGGGTCCATCGTAGTGCTCTATAACAGCTTACTTTGAAACACTATTCTGCTGCAGCGCGTTGTGGCAAGTCGAGTTAATTTAGATTTTCGTCACGGCACGCTGTGGTGGTTTGAGTTTCGAATTCACTGTTCAATTAAAATTTTTCCTTTGATTTCATATGGTTCACCTTAAATGACGCTGTAGCCAACTGTAGCGCACGGAGGCGGGCTACAGCTGATTTGCTTCCAGGTCAGCTTTATTCTTCATGGGGGTTGGCGCGATGTGGCCTAAATAACTTCCAAAAATTCCCAAAAATTTACCCTTAGCTAATTTGGGGGTGGGGAATTCAAAAATAAACTCAAATTTTAATTTGGAGAACAAATTAATTTAACTAATTTTTAGGTTCCAAAAATAGGCAAAATACTAAAATACTCAAATGAGCTTCGATTGATTTCAAACTTTTGAGCTTAAGTTTAAATGACCCATTTAGTCTAATGAAATTAAAATTAAAGCTTGGTTTAGCTTAATTAATCTGAATTTAGCTAGGGTAACAACTATGGTTGTTATAAAAAGGGCGGTGTCCCCTTATCTTTGTATGCTTCAATAAGTGCAGTTAAGAAAACTAAGTATTTCTAGTTACTTCCTTAGGACACTTTAAATTATGTTATAAGTAGGGGATTGAACAATTTAGTTTGAGAGAATAAACTGTAAAAGGGTGGTGTCCCCTCATCTTCTTGCACATCGATAAGTGCAATTAAATAAACTAAGTGTTTCAAATTATATTTCTTAGAATATTTAAGTTATATTTATATGTAGGGAGTTAGACAGATTAGTTTGAGAATAAACTATATAAGGGTGGTGTCCCCTTATCTTTGTGCCTATCGATAAGTGTAGTTAAACAAATTAAGTATTTCAAGCTACCATTCTTAAAAATATAACATCTATATATATATACACTATTAGCATGTGATAACCCATGAAAATTATAAAATTTGGTTATTTTTAATAGCATTTTTTCATACACCTGCATGGGCACAAGCACAAGTATCAAGAATCATTGTGGATTGCGAAATATAGCATACATTAGGAGCACAATTATGGGATGCAATTGTAACAACCCAGGTTGTTACTTGGCTCAATTAAGACTAATCTAAGTCTTAATTAAGGTTCTAAGTCACTAATCAAGTAATTTAGAACTCATCTCTGAAACCTAGGTCAACCCAGAAGTCAACTGAGTCAAATCAAAAATTCTGTAAAATCTCAAACCCTAGAAATTGACTTTTTATCTAGACTTCAAATTGAAAATCTGACTTCGCCATTGTATTCAGAACACCCAAATTAGCTAGGAGTGAAATTTTGAAGGCATTTGGAAGTCGTTGATTTTTCGTCAAATATTTTAATAATATTTAGATACCTGAAAATTCAAATATATAAATACTCGTCGAAATAAAAATCCGAGTGCGCCGTTGCGTTCATCACCTCTCATTTAGCTAGGGGTGATTTATTGGAAATTTTTGGGATGTGTTTAATTAATTCAAGGTAAATAAAAAAAAATCAGTAAATAAGAGTTTAATATTAATATATTTTATTGATTTAACGATTCCCATTAAATCCTCTAGTGCCGTTCGCCCCCACTATTTGAAACCGGGTCAGAACACTTGTGCGCAGGTTTAGCCTTCGACCTGGATCAGTTTGGGCCGATCTCATTGATCGGACCGTCCAAAATGGATGGCCCCAATCCATCTTCATCGCATGACTGCGCGTGTCTCACACGCGGCAGAGGCTGGCCGCGTATACGAATTTATCCCCACCGCCGAAGACCTCTTCTAATAGCTATATCCTCACTTATGGTCGGCACACGCTTCAATCGGCGAATTTTTTTTTTTGGTGATCGAAGTTTTTCGAGGACCTCTAAAATAGCTTTTCGTCTCCATTCTATCGAAACCCTAAGCAAGGTATCATCCGATCATAATACTCTAAATTTCTAGTCTATCGTTATATTTCCTTATTTTAATTTTATCATATTGTGTTCGTTTATTGAAAATCAAGTTATTAAGCTCAGTATTCGTCAAGCAGAGTCGATGGTCGCAGAATAAGAATTCAGGTTTCAGAAAATAAATTTTTAGGGCATCCGATCTTAAGCCTCATATCAAGCCATTAGTGGAGAATCTTATGTACAATAGAGAGTAGATAGTGAGACCTTCAGTTTCGGCACACCCTCATTGCCAATCGATGCCAAATCTGCGTTTGTTCTGGAGCCCTAATCTGCGAAGAAGGTGAAGTTTTCCGCCATCATCCCGATCCGCTGAGGTGCCCGACCCGTGTGGGTCTTTTCCTCCGCTGGACACGCGTTAGGAGCTTAGCAGACGCGCAGTTGAGGTGGGGCCCACAGCTGGTAAACAGGTCTCATTTGAGACAGCCGTGGGACCCGCTCCTTTGTCCCGTCCAATAAGTAAACGCCACGTGGCCTCCGGGTCTGCCGCCGTCTGCCTCCTGCAGTTAAAATTAATACTAAAATTATTATAATTTAATATATATAATCATTATAATTCTATTAATACTTATAAATATACTTTAATCTACCTAAGGTTTTATGTAAAAATATACTTATATATATGTACATATATAAACAGAATATTGAATAATAAATTAAATAAATATAATAATATATTAGTTAAATTAGATAAATATAATTAATCAGTGAATTAATTTTAATAATATTATTGAATGACTATTTAATTGCATTTAAATTTAATTAATACCCTAACTTTAAATATACATAACTCCTAAAATATTTATCTAAAATCATACAATTAAATGTATCAAATTGATCAGAAAAAAAAAATTTAAGAAATTTATTAAAAATATTAAATTTTCATTTGGACTAATGTTTTACTTAGTGATATTTAGGATATTTAAGTATTCTTAAATTGTCACAAACTTCCATTTAGTCATAACCTTTTTAAAACCCTAATCCAAACCTACCCAAAATAGGTCTTTAAGTGATCAGCACAGCCTAAGGATCATTTTAGTAGGGTTAGCTTTGCTGTTTGGATTAGTATTTAACTAATCACTTTCAGGTCCTAACTCTAATTACCCTAATTAGACCTAGAACTTCAATTGACCATAACTTGGTCAATTGAGCTCCAAATTGGATAATCCAAATATCAATTTAGATCAAAAAAACTTAATTAACAGAAATTTAAAAAAATATTTAGGATCCAACGGTTAGATTTGTTATCACTCTTAATCACTCTAAATCTTGATTAGTGAATTTTTAGCAAATCTAATAATCCAAATTGAGTGATTTAAGTTTCAGAGGACTTATAGAGTTATTTAAAACCTAGCTGTAAGGTTTGATTAGTGTTTGAGTGATTAATTTTACTAATCACTCACTAATCACTCTTAACCCTAATTAGATCATAACTTAGTCAAATTAGATCCAAATTGAGTCTACCACATGTCATTGTGATCAGTGGACTATTTGTAAACCATAGCCACTAATTTTACTCAATTTAGACACTAATTGGCAAAGTTAGGATTTTTGACCCATAATTAAGGATTCCTTAATCACCTTTTAACTTTAAATCTTGTATTGGCCATAACTTGGTCAATACTTATTAAAATTAAGCAAATTTAGATTCTATAGAAAGCTTAGACAGTAGAGAACATTAAACTAAAAGAAAATTTAACTTTTATTTAGCCAAATTCCTAATTTGCCCTTATGAGTCAAATTCACTAATTTGATCTCATATGGTTTAATAATCACCCAAAATTAATTTAGTTGTTGTCTAAGCTTACATTATACAGTAAGAATCACTTTCCAAAAGAAAATTTCAGAATTAAAATCTTAGATCAAAATTTGATCCTTTGAACCCTTAAGTAGGGGCAAAATAGTTATTTTGCCCAAATTTAGGGTTTAGCCTTTAAAAGCCCTAAATTCAGTTTCTAATCATTAAAATCAGTAAATAGAATGATTTAGAACTGAAATTAATCAAATTTAAGTCTAAATTAGATTTTGATTAGAATCTCAAAATTTGCTCCTTAAGAAAATTCCTAAGTAAATTTGAGTGTTCTTCTCTCCTTTATCACTCTTAGATCATACGTTAGGTCTTATAACATTAGTTAGGATGTGTGTCTTGAGAGATACTCTTAGTAATTAAGAGCCTTGATTCTTAAGATTAGGGATAGATCTTAAGTTAGAATTCATCTATTGAGTAAATTGGGTTACTCAATAGGTGAAATATTGAGTTTTCTAGTTTATAGATTTTCTTAATTTATTAAACGATTATTTGATCTTTAAACTCTAAAATTAAGAATATAGATCTATCCTAGTGAATTGATCTATCATTAGGACTTGCCTTAATTTAATTTGTGAGATTTGGGTTCTAAACTTAGACCCTTAGATTATACCTTTAGATTAAGTGATTAGACCCTATCATCTGGAGTCTAATTCTTAATTTTTTCATCTTGATTTGGCTAATCAAGATGAGATTGGGATGAAATAAAATACAAAATTAGGTCAATGATTTGTTCAATTTTTAACCAAATAGTCGTCTTCTGATTAAGTTATAATTAGGACTTGGCCAGTCCTAATTATCTTCAACTAGTATGATTCGTGATTCTAAATTACAGAATGTGTAAGAATTGATGATTCTGAAACTTATGTAACTTAGAGTAGATAGAACAAATAAAGTAGATAACAACATATATCACTTGTGTTTTAGATAGAGTTTCTTGCACTTTAATTTTGATGCTTCGCATTCTTTGATTTTGATCCTTATACCTTGAACATGTATTATGTACTTAAGATATTTGATAAATATCTTATGTTAATTTGGAACATTTATAAGCAGCATTATGTTTTCATTTCATAAGTGGTTTGTAAGGTGTAGCTTGATTAGTATACCTCTTCGATCAACTCGTTCGGGGTCGGCAACCTTTCGAGGGTTTAATGTCCGACAGTCTATTGGTCATGCCTAGTCCGAGTGATAGGATGGATAGACTCTCGCCCTACTGACTATAGAGTCAGGATTCTGATATGGATATACTAATTCAAGTACACTTACATGCAGTTCTGTCTTAGCTCATCAGGCTAAGAGTTTTCAGTGATGTTCAATTCAGAGTTTCTTAGCTCATCAGGCTAAGATTTGCTGAGTTCGTGTTCAGTTCAAGTGACTTATATAGTCACTGTAGTTTCAGTTTATAGTTACTATTTTTACTTATATATATTTTGTATTGTAGCACTGTTTTACTTACAGTTTTCCTGCACTATATAGGATGCTAGTTTTACTTGTTGTTTTCTTATGCTTTTAGAATGTTAGTTTGTTTCAGTTTCACACTGTTAAATGTTGTATGTCACTTAGCATATTTTTGTTTGATCATATGCATATTTAGGTTATATTTTCTTACAGTTTTATTTTTCTTTTACTTACCTGTCTTTGTTGCAGTTGCTTGGAGGAGGTATGTATTACTTCCTATTTTTGCTTAGTTATAAACTGTAGTTTATAACTTATCACTGTTCTTTTTGTACGCTTTTCTGCACATATTGCTTTAGTTCTGTTCATGGTGATATCTATTTAACATAATAAATTGATTACCCTAAAATGTACTTAGACATATTTTCTAACCAAATTTTTTTTTTGTTGGCTGGGGCCCTACCATTATGAAACTGATAATGGTAGGTTCTGAGTTTGTTGGAGCAACAGTTCTAGTGGAGAGCTTGCCATTGGAGGAGGAGCCCGTTCCTGAAGATCTTTAGCTTTAGTTTCTGTTGCTTGTGAGATCGAGAGTTTCCTTTTTCAGTTCTCTTAAACTTATTAAATGTTGTAATAATATAGGTTTAACTTTTCTTTTCAGCTCTTTACTTATTCTGTATTGTTATATTTATACTGTATGATGGATGTTATACTTTTATTGCTTCCGCATTCTGGGTTCTTGTATGATCATTTAGTGATAGTATTTTTGGATGAATGTCAAAGTCCTTAGTTAAGTTGGATTAGAATGTGTGTCTAATCTAATGCCTAAGTGGGGACCTTGTCATTTGGTGACCCCTCCATCGTAATCATGTTAACTTAAGAGTTAACAGGATCACGGTGGGGCAGGGCCGCCACAGCAATGGACATCAAAATATTTGAATTCTTAATGGGATGTATGCAGACATTAAACTGTGTATTCATGATAATTCTGTGGTATTCCAGCTGTATTTGCATTGACATATATTATGATTCTATTATAGCATAATTATTCAGATTTCAATCTTTATAGTGAATTGTCAGCATTTCCTTTCAGCTATTATTTTTCTTTACATTACAACTTTTAATTATTTCAGTACTTTCTACAGTGTTTTCCTAATTTATTTACATATTAAATTTTGTAAATTGTATAAAGATATATTGTAATTTTAGATGTGTTAAACTTATTGTCTAACACATGGTACATTTTGGGATCTGACAATATGTCAGATCTTGAGCAATTTGGTGAGCTGACATTGGAGATTACTCAGGAAATTTATGAGGATCTAGTGGAGCAGTAGAAGACTCAGCTTTATTCTTTAGTTGTTATTATTTGTGAGATTGAGTGACTTTTACTTCTGCCCTTTTATACTAAATTAATAGTTTATAATAATTATCTTGATGTATGTTCTTTTATTTTTGTGATGATTACTTCTAGTTAGCTCTGTGGTGAATGTTTGGATGAATTCTTTTAGCTTCCGCATTATAATTATTCATACTT
Source organism: Gastrodia elata (assembly GCA_016760335.1). Classification (NCBI taxonomy): domain Eukaryota; kingdom Viridiplantae; phylum Streptophyta; class Magnoliopsida; order Asparagales; family Orchidaceae; genus Gastrodia; species Gastrodia elata. Next base: position 129,497,482 of record CM028669.1, read on the forward strand.
ATACTTAGGATTGTGATGTGATCAATAGTAAAGGCTCATATACAGTACTCATATATATTAGATTTATCCTTCTTATCTTACCAAATCCAATGCATTTAAGTATTCTGATTAATACTTAAGATAAGGATAGTACTTATCTTAAGGATTAGCCTTTAGTTCTACCTTGCGTAAACTCTCAGGTTTTGTGTGTGGGAAGGCTTAGAAACTGTGACGACCCGTATTGTCATTAAATAGAATTATTGCTAAAAAAAAAAAAAAACTCAGCAACTATAGCTTCATATATCACACTGAGCACTTTAGCCAGGAGTAGACCCAATTGGATTTCATATAGTCAAGTTATGACCTATTTAGAGTTAGGGGTATTTTGGGAAACTTAGGGTTTATAGGGTTCAAAACTTAAACTTTATTATAGTTTACTGTTGGCACTAAAATTCTAAGTTAGGTAGCACTTTGCATTTCTTGATTTGGAGTTCAATTGACCAAGTTATGGTTAATTGAATATCAATGGCATTTTGGTTATGTTGGGAGAGAGTCCAAAATATCACTTAACAAACTAAGCTCCAAATATAAAAACTAATACTATCACAGTGATGGGGCTATTCTCATGAGTATTTTAAGACCCATATTGTCTATATTTGGATAACTAGATAAAAAGTTATAAGAGTTTGTTTAGGACCTAACATGTCACTAGATTAAATAATTCTCGAATTGAATTTTTGAATTACGTCATTTTAGGTGCACTTTTACTTTTGGTTCTTCTGCCTTAGCTTATCAGGCTAAGTGAGTTGTTTTGCATACTTTCAGTTTGAATTATTGTTTAGCCATAGCAATTTTCAATTTCATATTTATTATTCTCAGATTACTTTTCTGTACTTTAGCACTTTCTTATTTACTATCTTATTGCATTTACTAGCTTTCATATATAGGATGCTAGCTTTATTCACTTATAAGATGTGAGTTATTCACTTATATATATGATGATAGTCTTGTTTTAAGTTATTTAAATGTATCATCATGGTTCTTTTACTTTAAGTTAATTAGCATGAGCTTTCAATTGATCATAAGCATATTTAGGATTAGTTTTTCTTTCAGTTATAAGTATTTATTTTTTCTTTTATGCTTAACCTTAAGGCAGTTATAGTTGGAAGTATGTGTTTACTTCATCTTTTATTTAAGTTATAAACTTATTGTTTATAGCTACCTTTTTCTTTTCAAATGCGTTCTGCTCTTATACTTACTTGATTAGATGCTAAGTTTTAATGGTGATATCTAAAGAACTTAATAATTTTACAGCCTGAAATGTACTTAGATAATATGTCTAACAAGATATTTTTTTGTTGGGGCCCTATCATTGCGAAACCAACAATGGTAGGTTCTGAGCTATTTGAAGTTGAGGATCTGCATCCGGAGGTGGAGCGCGCTGTTGAAGATCCTTAGTCCTTTGTCTTTTTTTTTCTTAGTGAGGATGAGTGCTTTCATTTCAGCTTTTTCTCTTTAAATGTGTTGTAATAATATATGCTTATTTGGTATTTTTTTTACTGCACTTATTCTGAGTTATATATTTCTTCTACTGTATTGTGATGAAATTGATGTTATCTTTTGCTTCCACACTCTGATTATATTTCTTATATTTATCCTTTAGTGAAATATTCTTGTAAATGACAATTTTCATAAATATATTGGATTAGAATGAATGTCTAATCTAACTATAAAAGAGGAAGTTGTCATTTGGTGACCACTTCACCGTAATCATGTTAACTTAAGAGTTACCAGGACCACGATGGGGCTGGGGTGCCACACTACCCTACGGTGCAGTTCGAATGGACCGGGTTCGACCCGATCCGAAGCTGACGGGAGGCGCTTCATCTTCTCGAATCAAGATGCCGAAGGAAAAGATTAGGGTTTTCGAAAGGAGGAGTAGAACGATACAGAGGGATCAAACTAGTGAACACGATTGACTCAGCCTAGGCTAACATAATAATTGCATGAAATAATTTAAGTGCAGCAGATAAATAGATTGATCGGCAGAGAAGAGTACCTTAGGGTTTTGATTCAATAACACGATTCAGCAAGAGTAATAGTTTCATATTTGACCTTCCTTTAGCGAAAAAAATGTAAGAGACGAGGCCAAAGGGACGAAAAAGGAAGGATGGAGCGATAGAAGAGGTACACGCGGCGCGAGATCGCCGCGTGCGCGAGGGTTTGCCACGCGCAATGCGCGAGGGCTGGGTTGGCAAGGACGATGTGTTGACCGTCCGATCTTCGATCTGACGGTCAAGATTGACCGTCAGATTTAACCACAAATGACGTGAATTGGACAGACGGCGTCGTTAAGTGCTATTAAATAATATTAATATTATATTAATTTATTTCAATTTTTATTAACTAAAATTAAATAACTAAACGCATTCCAAAAAATTTCAATAAATCACCCATAGCTAATTGAGAGGTAATGAATGCAACAGTAAAATCGGATTTTGGTTTCGATGAGTATTTAATTATTCGAATTTTGGAGTATTTAAATTATATTAAAATATTCGCCGAAAATTCAACGACTACCAAATGCTTTCAAAACATCACCACTAGCTAATTTGGAGGTGATGAGTGGAATGGCGAAGTCAGATTTTTGATTTGAGGTCAATTTAAATAGGTCAATTTCTATGGTTATTGAAATTCTCAAAATTAGGATTTAATTCATTTGACTTCTGATTTGAACTAAGTCTTGGCGGTGAACTACTAATGACTTAATTAACACACTAAAATCACATTCAAGACTTGGTTTAGTCCTAATTGACTTAAATAACAACTTGGGTTGTTATAGTGTATGATTTAGTCATCTTAGCATTTCGGTTCTATCAAAAAATAAAGAATTCCTTCACAAAGTGATTCACTAACAACTTCCCAACTTTTCTTAAAGAAGAAGAATGAGAAATCATCAGGCTCAAGAGATGATTTATTTGTAATAAAGAATAAAGCCTTTTTGATTTTATTAATGATGATTGGCTTACAAATGTCATTATGCAAAGAGGTTTTAATACTTGATAAGATAGGAATAAGGAAGTTATCATGACTAGCTTTTTTATCGAGTAGAATTGAGAAATATTGAATTGTTGTTTTACCAACAAAATCAACATTCGGGTCTAGTAAATGCTTGTAATTTTTATTCTACCTAATTGACGCTTGAGTATAGAAAATCTTCATATTATCTTCTCTAAGAAAGAGCCAATGAGATTTAGATCTCTATTCAACCCATAAGATTTCCTTAAATATTGCATCGTGTAAGTATGAATTAATCTTATAAAGCTTTCAAATATTTATGCTGGAATGAGACTCCCTTCCTGTAAGCTTAATAAAATGGCTTTTCTCTTGTCCAAGAATTTTCACCTCATAAATTTGAGAAAACTTCCACGTAATATTCAATAATTTAAGCATTTTTTTTTTAATTTTTTCCTCAAAAAAAATAGTGGATCATCATCGTATAAGTCCTTCCAAGTTGCCTCAATCATAGGATCATACTCTTCCATAGAATACCAATAGTATTTAAAACAAAACCTATTTAATTTAAAAATAGCAAGAGGAGAATGAATAAATAATCGAGGGCGGTTCAAACTAGTTGGAGGAAGAATCTTGAAAATAGAATATTGAAAAACAACAAGCCAATCTAAATTGCACAAGGCTCTATCCATGTTTATTTTAATTATAGTAGCAATGTGATGATTATCCCAAGTGAAGTCATTCCCAATAGTGGTCAATTCAAAGAGATTAGTATATGTAATAAATTGTTAAAAGCCTTAAGCTTATGAGGGGAATGGATTAACCCTGTTGTTTTTCTTTAGCAAGCTTGTAGAATTGAAATCTTCAACAATAATCGATGGACCATTAATCTCAGAATGTAAGTCTTGAAGAGTTTTCCAAAGAGCTACTCTGTGAACTGCATAATTGGAAGAATAAATAAAAGAAACCCAATAATTATATTAAAAGGAAATCAGTTGCTCATGAATACATTGAGAAGTGGTTATAGTTGGAACAAAAGCCAGCATATCAGAATTCCACTTAATCTAGATTTGACACTTTTCTTCAACGTCGAAAGCATTATATTAAGAAGCTGAGAACACAATGTTCAAGTAAATAATAGTGTTTTTGGGCTTGTGATGGCCCTGCCCCGCCGTGGTCCTGTTAACTCTTAAGTTAACATGATTACGATGGATAGGTCATCTAAATGACAAGGTTCCCACTTAGAATTGGATTAGACACATATTCTAATCCAACATAATTGAGGACTTTGCCATTTCTCCAATTGAATTCATCACTAAATGTAAATACAAGTAAACAGAGTGCGGAAGCATAAAAATATAATATTCATTCATCATAATATAAAAAGAACTAAGCATTCTACTCAGAGTAAGTAAAGCAGTAAAGTAAATATAACCTATATTATTATAAACTTTAAATATTTTAAAAGAGCTAAAAAGTAAAATACTCATCCTCACAAATGCAGAAAGAGAGCTAAGTCTACAAATCTTCTAGTACGGACTCCTCTTCTAATGGCAAGCCCTCCACTGGATCTACTGCTCCAAGAAACTCAAAATCTATCATTATCGGTTTCATAATGATAGGGCCCCAGCCAACAAAAGAAAAATCTTAGTTAGACTATTGTCTAAGTACATTTTAGGGTAATCAATTGATTATGTTAATTAGATATCACCATAAATAACTAAGTACAAAAGCATAATAGGAGCAGAACACGTAAGAAAAGAATAGGATAAAGTTATACACAAACAGTTTATAACTTAAACAATTAGGAAGTAAGTACATACATCCTCCAAGCAACTGCAACAAGGTCAAGTGAGTATAAAACAAGTGACTAGAAATAAAATACATCCTAAACATGCTTATGATCAATATAATTATATGCTAATCGACATAAAGTAAGAAAACATGTGAACAAGACTAGCATCCTATATAAATAATAACAAGTAAATTTAGCACCCTATAAATAAACAAGGCTAGATAATGCAGTAATAACTAGAAGTAAAGTAGTACATGCATGCAGGAAAGTAAACTAAAAGCAGTAAATTGAAACTATATTAGCTACTTTAGCTAACCAGCTGAAAGAAAATATCAACTCTCTTAGCCTGATGGGCTAAGGCAGAAGGATAAAAGTAGATGTATACCTAAAATTAGTACTGCCATATCAGAACAAATGACTCCTCAAGTCACAACAAATTCAATATATTCTCTTTATTCAATAGCTAGTAAATGAAACGTTAGGTGGCTTCACCTACAAACTAGTTTTCATTATACTAGGTTGAATCAAAACTGTTATCTTTCTTTGATAAACTAGTAAGTGAAACACTAGGTGGCTTCACCAACAAACTAGTGTTTCCACTACTAGGCCGAACCAACTGAAGAGGCAGACTAATTAGGTCACAAAACAATAATGAAATGAAAATGATATTTATGCAGGTTCAAAGTTGACACAAGATACTCATCAAATATCCTATGTACATAATATATGTTCAAGGTATAAAGCTCAATTACAAGGTATGCAAAGCATCAAATCAAAGTGAGCAAAAGACACGACTAGGACATAGGTGATACCCATTGCTGTCTACTTTATTCGTTCTATCTACTCTAAGTAACATAAGTTTCAGAATCATCAATTCTTACACAGTCTGTAACTTAGAATCACGTACCTATAAGTTGAAGATAATTAGGACTGGCCAAGTCCTAATTATATATAATCAAAAGACGACTACTTGATTTAAATAAATAATTTATCGACCTAATTTGATAATTTAAACCATCCCAAGCCATCTTGATTAGCCAAATCAAGATGGAATGATTAAGAATCAAACTCCAAATGATGGGGTCTAATTACTCAATCCAAAGGTATATCTAAATGTCTAAGGTTTAGAACCCAAATCTCACTAATTAAGTTAAGGCAAATCCTAATGATTAATCAACTCATTAGGATAGATCTCTATTCTTAGTTCTAAAGTCTAAAGATTAAATAATCATTAAATAAACTAAGAAAAATCTATAAATTAGTAAACTCAAGGGTTCACCTATTGAGTAACCCAACTTATTCAACATATGAATTCTAACCTAAGATCTATTCCTAATCTTAGGAATTTATGCTCTTAATTACTAAGAGTATCTCTCATGACACATATCCTAACTAATGTTATAAGATCTATGAGAAGATCTAAGAAGAATTTTAGGAAGGAATGAACACTCACATTTTACTAAGGAATTTCCTTAAGGGTTTAAGATTGAAGTTTTAATAAAAATCTAATTAAGACTTAAACTTACTTAATTTCTATTATAAATCACTTTATTTACTGTTTATAATGTTTAGAAAGTGATTTTAGGGTTTTAAGATGTTAAACCCTAATTTTGGGCAAAATGATCATTTTGCCCCTACATAAGGGTTCCAAAAGATCAAATTTGATATAAGGTTCATCTATAAAATTTTCTATTGCAAGTTGTTTCTTACTGTCTAATATAAGATTAAACAACAACTACACTAATCTTGGGTAATTATTAAGCCTTATGAGGTCAAATTAGTGAATTTAACTCATAGGAGTATTTTGGTAATTTGGCTAAATGAAACCTAAATTTTCTTTCAATTTATTGTTATTTACTGTCTAAGCTTTTCATAGAATTTAAATTTACTGAATTCTGATAAGTATTGGCCAAGTTATGGCCAATACAAGCTAAGGGGTAAAAGGGTAATTAAGGGTCTCTTAATTATGGGTCAAAAATTTTAACTTAGTCAATTGGTGTCCAAATAAAGTAAAATCAGTAGCTGTAGATCACAAATGATCCACTGATTCTAATGACTAGTGGTAGGCTCAATTTGGACTCTAATTGGCTAAGTTATGGCCTAATTAAAATTTATGGTGATTAGTGAGTAATTAGTGAAATTAATCACCAAATCACTAATCCAACTACACTATTAGGTTCTTATGTACTCTAGGAGTTTTTTGAAACTTGAATTATTCAATTTGGATCATAGATTTGCTAATCTTCACTAATCAATATTTTGAGTAATTAGGGTTGATTAGTGAAGTTAATTACTAAATAGAAAACTTAACTTCACCACTGAGTTCTATACTGCACTAATAGATTTCAGCAACTTGAAATTCTATATTTAGATAATTAAAGAGCTTAATTTTTACTAATCAATTTTTAAAGTAATTAAGCAAAATTAATAAATATAATTATAGAAACTAAAATTTTATTGCAGATTAGCATTCTATACATTCTTCTGATCAAAATGATATATTGAATCATATGATTTGAGACTAAATTGACTAAGTTATGAATTTATCAAATTTTAAGATTAAGGGGATTAATTAATTTAAATGATAATTAATGAAACTATTTCTCAAACAGAAAAACTAATTATATAATATTAATCCTTGCATTTTGAGGATCAAAATGGTATATTGGATCATTATATTTGGATATGTAATTATAAAGTTATGAGTATTTGAATAATTGAAATGAATTGAAATAAGCAAAATTTTAAGAAAAGAAAAATATAAAATGTTTTCTAAAATAAATCTGTAGCCCACAAGAAATTAAAAAAAAATTGAAACTTTAGGATCAAATTTCTCCCTATACAGATCTCCTCACTAGGTGTGTCATATATCAATGGAAAGCTCTCATCGAGACCTTTCTATTGATACCAAACACGCCTCCTAGTTTTGCAAATTATCTAAAATATTTCAAGTCTTAATTCGAACTTAAAGAAAAATAAGGGGTACCTTTAGGGTTCGATTTGGAGCTTGGAGGAAGAAGATGAAGATGCTACTCTGCTCTAGGATAGATTCAAATGATGTCAATGAAGTTTAGAATCCAAAAGAAATTAAAATCAGGGATATTTAGGAACTTAAACAGTGGCTTTACCACCTCAAGAGGCCATTGCCGCGCGTCAAGCTCCGGAGAAGAAGAATTTTTTTTTATTTTTTATTAATTAATAATTAATTATTAAATACATTTTAATTATTTAAAATTAAATTAATAAATAAGCTCTGAAAAATCCCAAAAATTCACCCCTAGCTAATTTGGGGGTGAGGAATGTAATGGCGAAGTCGGATTTTAATTTCGATGAGAATTTATTTTTCGTAATTTTCTAATTATTTTCTTACTATTACCCGGGAACGGACTGGCCAAGACTTCAGCTTCAAAGATCTTGCTTTTGGGGTCTGCTTTATCTGCCTGAAGTCGTGTGAACCAGAAATTAATTAACAAATAGGAAGCTTGGACCACTGCTGTTCACTGACCAACCGGTCTACTTTTGCCTGACTCTACTCGTCGGGATACAAATACCCGGCCAACATTTACTAAAAAGCTATTGCAGAAAAGACTTGCCTTTGCTTTGTTGAACGGGATATATCCCTAATTATTTAAATATATTAAAATATTCGAGAAAATTCGACGACTTCCAAAATTATTCAAAATTTTATCCTTGGCTAGTTCAATGGTGAGGAACGCAACGGCAAAGTTGGATTTTGATTTCGACGACAATTTATTTATTTTTTTTCTTATTTTTTTAATTGTTTAAATAATATTAAAATATTTGTCAAAATTTTGTCGACTTCCGATTGACACGAAAACATAACTCCTAGCTAATTTGGGGGCAATGAGCGCAATGGTGAAGTCTGTTTTTCGATTTGAGGTTTAATTAAATAGGTCAATTTCTAGGGTTTTAGAATTTTCTAGAAATTACGATTTGATCCAATTGATTCCTGATTTGACCTAAATCTTAGAGATGAGTTCTAAAAGACTTAGTTAGTGTACTAGATCCTTAATTAAGACTCAGATTAGTCTTAATTGATCTAAGTAACAACATGGGTTGTTATAGGGCTATAGAATCCCCACCATCTCAAGCTTAGCCAATCACTTGATGTCCCAAATCATGAAGCTGAATGCTAGAATTAAGACCCATGACATTCCATACTGAAATTGTAGGATTGTATAAATTCATGACAATAATAAGTAAATTCTAAAAGGCAAATAAAATAAAAACCAAATAGCAAACAACTTCAATCCATTCTTCCTTAATAAGAGAGTAATGAACTTGTTTACGTGCAATATTTTGTATAGCGCCATCCCAGTAATAGTTTGGATATTTTTATTGTATGCAACTTCAACCCATTCTTCCAGGTCAGCTTTATTCTTCATGGGGGTTGGCGCGATGTGGCGTAAATGACTTCCAAAAATTTCTAAAAATTTACCCTTAGCTAATTTGAGGGTGGGGAATTCAAAAATAACTCAAATTTTAATTTGGAGAACAAATTAATTTAGCTAATTTTTAGGTTCCAAAAATAGGCAAAATACTAAAATACTCAAATGAGCTTCGATTGATTTCAAACTTCTGAGCTTAAGTTTAAATGACCCATTCAGTTTAATGAAATTAAAATTAAAGCTTGATTTAGCTTAATTAATCTGAATTTAGCTAGAGTAACAACTATGGTTATTATAAAAAGGGTGATGTCCCCTTATCTTTGTATGCTTCAATAAGTGCAGTTAAGAAAACTAAGTATTTCAAGTTATTTCCTTAGGACACTTTAAATTATATTATAAGTAGGGGATTGAACAATTTAGTTTGAGAGAATAAATTGTAAAAGGGTGGTGTCCCCTCATCTTCTTGCACATCGATAAGTGCAGTTAAATAAACTAAGTATTTCAAATTACATTTTTTAGAATATTTTAAGTTATATTTATATGTAGGGAGTTAGACAGTTTAGTTTGAGAACAAACTATAAAACGGTGGTGTCCCCTTATCTTTGTGTCTATCGATAAGTGTAGTTAAGCAAATTAAGTATTTCAAGTTACCCTTCTTAGAAATATAACATCTATATATATACATTATTAGCATGTGATAACCCATGAAAATTATAAAAATTGGTTGTTTTTAATAGCATTTTTTCATATACCTGCATGGGCACAAGCACGAGTATCAAGAATCATTGTGGATTGCGAAATATAGCATACATCAGGAGCACAATTATGGGATGCAATGACATCAAAAAATTTGAATTCTTAATAGGATGTATGCAGACATTAAACTGTGTATTCATGATAATTATGTGGTATTCCTAGCTGTATTTGCATTGACATACATTATGATTCTATTATAGTGTAGTTATTCAGATTTCAATCTTTACAGTGACTTATCAGCATTTCCTTTCAGCTACTTAAATTTTATTATAGTTTACTATTAGCACTAAAATTCTAAGTTAGGTAGCACTTTGCATTTCTTGATTTGGAATTCAATTGACCAAGTTATGGTTAATTGAAGATTAAGGGCATTTTGGTTATTTTGGGAGAGAGTCCAAAATGTCACTTTACAAACTAAGCTCCAAATATGAAAATTAATACTATCACAGTGATGGGGCTGTTATCATGAGTATTTTAAGATCCATATTGTCTATATTTGGATAACTAGGTAAAAAGTTATAGGAGTTTATTTAGGACCTAAAATGTCACTAGATTAAATAATTCCCGAATTGGATTTTTGAATTATGCCATTTGATTATTTTTCTGAGTAAAATGAGACATATATTCGATATGTTTGGATCAATATATTCAAAGTTATGATATCCTAAAATTTTAATTAAATAAATAAATAAATTAATTAATTAAATATAATATTTCCATTCCCAAAAAAAAATTTAAAAATTATTTTTATACCTCAAAATTAAATTTTGACCGAAAATTTAGGTCTTGAACATCAAAATTAGCTAGGAAGGAAAATTTCAGATTTTTCGGAGCTCAAACGGACGAAAAATTCGCATAATACATTTAGAATTAAATTTTTCCTAAAGTTTTTAATTAAATTTGTAGTTTTTGTAATTTAAAAATTCATTAATTAAAAATGGCGAGAAATCCATTGTCCGGGTCCGAACAGCGAACACCGGAACAGACCAATCAGCACCGTCGAATCGCGCAAAACCAACAGGATCGTGCTACGTGACAAAACACGGAAACACCATGTTCCACGTGGCGCCACGTGGCAAAATGTCTAAAACTCGGGTGCCACGTGGCAGCACGCGGAGGCTCGGGTGCCACATGGCAGCATGCGGAGATCCGGGTGCTAGGTGGCAGCACGTGGAGGCTCGGGTGCCTCGTGGCAGCATGTTGAGCTTTGGGTGCCACGTGGCAGCACCTTGTTAAGCCGCATCATCATGTGCCACATGGCAGCTCCCTATTGCGCCGCATAACCGCAGTGCCACGTGGCAGACACGTGGCAATTTATTATTGTGCAGTGTCACTGTGTGCCACGTGGCAGCACCGCGTTGCGTCACACAACCGCTAATGCCACGTGGCGATCTATTATTGCACCGCACCATCGCGTGTGACACGTGGCAGACACGTGGCATCTTCGCGGAACTGTGATGCCACGTGTTGACGCCTGATTGCACCACAAACCAGGGGTGCCGCGTGGCAGGTTCATGAGGCGTCTGGTCCACGTGGCGACATGTGGCAGCACCGCAACACCGACACACAGATGACTGTCACGTGTCATGCTGGGATTTGGTAGCGGGGCGGCGACGAAGCCTACGAGGGGGGGTGCCCCCACCTATTTAAAGGCCTCAGTGAGCCTGAGGGGAGGCAACCATCGGATCGTCAGAAGATCGCTGGAGTTCGCCGGAAGAAGCCCCCGAAGTTCACCGGAGGCAGAGGTTTGCGCAGGTACACCGAAGAAGATGAACAGTAACTGCCACGTGGCAGACACGTGGCAACCAAGTATTCTCTGTCTGTACACGTGGCAGCCACTGTCACTAGATGGCACGTGGAAGATTTCTGTGTGCCCGCATCCACGTGTCACCACGTGTCAGTTACGTGGTCGCCACGTGGCACCCGTCATCCACCGTTAACGGATTTTGTTAACGGAAAGAGAATATTCCCTTTCCGTTAGCTACAGTACCGTTAGCATTAATGTTAACGGAAACTGTTAACGGTCACGGAATATTCTGTCAACCCAAAAATAGTAAAAATTCAGAAAATTTTAAAGCTTCAAAAATTCATTTATTTCAAATTAGGAGTCCAAATATAGTGAAATTATATATCAAAATGATCAAAAAAATTCAAGGATTCTGAAAATATTATCAAATTTTTGATTTGATGTCTAAATTTTAATAAGTTATTTTTGCCTCGTAAAGTGTCATTTTCAGATTTTGACGAAAATACCATTGTTATGCTCGTAATCACATGTATAACCTAATAAAATAAAACTTGCACACCCACTAGGATGATTAATCAACTAGTCACTAACTAGATTAAGTACCAAATATGTAGGTAGCTTGAAGATCACATAAGAAAGGTACTGGATATTTTCTTACATTTATTTCTTACTTACTTTCTTTTAAACGCTTTAGCACCACTTTGAGCCTTAACGTCAGTTTTACTTTCATTTTTAAGTTTATCCATTATAGTCACTAAATACTGAATGAAATATCTTGAGAATGCATGCATTACTTTGGGTTCTTGAAATGGTGGCTTGGGTGGGAATTATGGCAGGGCTAGCCAAGAGGGGAGATAAGGGAGTGTGTTGTAGCATACAGGGGGCACAGTACGGTATACTATTATGATATGAACCCACATTATGTCTGACCCCAAGGTTATGTGTTTGCCCAATAGGACAAATTGTTTACGATTATGCTTACTGATGCAAGACATATCATATTATACTAATTTATATAACATATTGAGATAAAATTTAACACTCCTCTATTTTTTTTTGTGAACCTAACAATTTTCTTTACAGGATAAAACCTTCGTACATTTTCCTGTATTTATCCATTTATTGCTTACCGCTAACGCTTTTATAAATATTTGTTGATATCTTGTACTTAGTCTACGGGACTAACCGGCATTCCAACGCCCGCACTTTTATATGCCAGGTCAAGAGCTAGTGGAGAACGAGGTAGCTGAGAAGTGAGGAGGATCGGCTCAGCATATCTCTCTTATTTTCTTTTTTCTTTATACTATTGTAATAAATTCAAACTATATGATTTAATCTTATTTTAATTGAATGGATGATCTTATTTCTACTTACTTGCTGTACTACTTAAACTGTTTAATTGGATTCCTCGATAGGGAACCTCATGCGGGGCTGATCCTCTGATATCAATCCGGCATGAGGAAGGTCCCCACAGAAACCCTTCTCAAGTAACGTGTCATTCTGCCGCAATTGGTTAGGATGCTTACTCCCTAAATCCTCTTAAGTATGCTTATACCATCACTAACCACCACTTCTTGTTTAAATAGCTACTAGGTTCACTAAGGGTCTTGAGAAGGTTTAATCATTAGTCTAAATTTACTTAGGTACAACTTCTCTTAGATCTCATCTACTAATCAAGTTATAGCTTGTCTCCCTAAATAAGATCCAAGATCTTAAATATCACTCCACCCAAATTCTCAAATTTAGAATTACCCATTACCATAAATCATCATATCTAAACCTTAAGGAAAGGAGGGTCCTTAACTAAGTTCAATTAAGCCTTAACTATCTCCTAGACTCAAGATCTACAAAGGTAGTCTAACATTGATTAGTTTAAGCATTTTCAAGCCTTCAAAAAGATCTAATGATTAATCATCTACTTCCCTTAACTTTTACCCTACAAGCTTAACACTTCTACTAATCATTTTAAAATGGAGAGCCTATAATAGTCAAATCTTAAGCCTTTTCTCTTACTGTTATAAGTTTAGATAATTCTTATCCAATTCCAAATCTAGCACCTACCATTGGCATTCTATAGGCTAAACTATTAATTAAATCATCAAAGGAGTTGAAGGTATAAAATTAAATATAATAATAATAACATTTCTAAGTCTAGAATTTGACATTTAGATTTATAAGTCCAATCTACATAAATATAGTGAATTATAAATCCTCATAGCATAAGGATTCCAATGACTGGTAGTATGTAAAATTTAAAGCTCTTTGGGCTCAAATATGTGCTAATCACCCTAATGGTGATTAGGAATGTCACTAAAACAATTAATCATCAAAGCAAAAATTTAATGTCTTAAAAATGTTCTACTTATTTGTATGAACATTTGATATATAATTTTATTATATTTGGAATTATTTATCAAAATTTATTAAGTTAATTTGAACTGCATTAAATCTACCCTAATATTCCATTCTAATGAAATAAGAAATATTCCACAGATTAATTGAACTGGGCCACAAGACGTGTTTAATGAGATGCATAGTGCCGCATAATCGCAGGCCGGCCTGGCACTGTGCATCCCTGTCATCGAGCGCCGCAAATGAATGACCTAGTGATACCAAATTCCTGGTGTGCAGATCGATTCAGGTTGCATATGATGTTATAAAACAAAGCTAATATTGAGATCTACATGTTGGCATAGAAAGCTCTAATCATCGTTGACTAAATTGATAACCCTAAGTCCTAATGTTCCATCTGTCTAAGGTTTTCTGTGGAGGAAAAATTCTCCCTCTACAGGGCACCCCATGGCTCGAGCAATGCACCCCAGGTCTAAGCTATCAAGCACCAATCGAGCTCACCTGAGCTGGATTGAGATTAGCAATCAGATCACAACAATATGTGATAAGGAAACAAAACACGTAAAAGGGATTTGCAATACAATTTTAAGGTACCTTGTCTATTATGAGGTGTTGTTCATCGAACCCTAGCTTCGCCTAGATCAGTCCCCTGAGCACCCTAGCGCTATAAATATGTGAAACGGATATGAAGGATGAGGTTGGCCATGTTTTGATGAAGCAAAGAGGTAGTTTTGACTATCTGTCCCAACCACTGCGGTGTCGGTATATATGATCCAGCACAGATCTTGTCCATCCGATCCATCGAATGGCCCTGATCAGATTTGGCAGCTGATCAGCAGTTGTCGTCTTACCAGATTTTCAGAACAGTAAGAAGACCTAGATTCTCTGATCTGGTTGTCCCGTGTTCGCAATGTGAAGACAAATCACCCGTCGTCCAAACAGCGGATCCAACGGCTAGCTGGATTTTTTTGAATGAATATTATTTAAATAATTAATTAATTATAATAAATACAGTTTATATTAATTACAATACATTGAGCAATCTAACTCCAAATATTCCCAAAATTGCACAATTAGCTAACATGAATGTGAAGAACTAAAAAATGAAGTTGAATCTTTTATTGGAGGTTAAAACAATTATTATATTTTTCAGTTTACTCAGATTGATTAAGATTCTTAATCAATTGACTTTCAAAGTGCCCCAAAATTTTAGGGTTCAATCGTAAGGCTATTTAAGGACAAATGGAAAGATTTCTAGACTAATTATGCTGTTAATAGTTAGGTAAAAATCACTGGTTGTTACACAATTTGTGCGTTAGTGGCCGTAACAACGCTTATGAGATGATGGAGTGGGACATGTGAAAGGATCTGTTAGCCAAATCATCACTCGAACTCCATCAGATGGCACATGTTTTAGGTTCCAATGACAAGACAATCACACTTCTAGTTTTGTGAAGTTAATCCTTAAACTAGGGTCAACTTTGTGTATAGGCTAGTCTCTTGACCCAATGTGCAACTTTGGGTGTTGAGTCATTAAAATTTAATTTTCTAGAAGTGCGGATTCAATGATTTTAACCATTCTCCATCACAAGATAATTCAACTAACCTAGAATTTTTAAGGGCTGGAATTCTACATCATTATGGTCCCCAAGAAATGGTTGGAGTAATCTTTGTCGTTCAATCAAGATGTTATTTAAATCATGTGATGTACATTTAATTTGCGATTCTGATATAATATCAGCTGTCAAATATTAACTAATAATTCGATGGCTCGATATGTTTCAATTAGAATGTGCTGTCATATTGGATCCACAAATTTGACTGTCAAGTATTCTATTCGTCATTTATATTATTACGATATCCAGATTAAATTCAGTGACCCAATCATTGAGATTCCACCTACCATATATAAAGTTATAATTAATTTGTATTTCATTAAATCATAGAAATTCTAATTAACTTATTTTACAATATAAGATGTGTAATTTGGAGTATATTAATTCTAAATTCAAGGAAATTTTATCCAAAAGTGTGATTGAATTTGAGGAATCTAATTATACAAGTAATTTTAAGTTTTTTTTTTGTTAGGCTATTTTAATGATTTTTTAAATATTTGACTTACTTATTTTATATAAAATACTCGAATAATTTTTGAAATTTGTTCATGTGACTTCGGTATATGTCCTTGATGTTTTGACTTGTTATTTTTAATATTTATGTAAACCTTGTATGAAAATTTTTATTTGCTTAATTTTAATTTATTTATGATTAATAATTTTGATTTTTTCTATTAATAACCTAAAGTTATTACATCATACTATTAAAACTCTTGAGTATAATCTTATACTGATGAATGATAGAGAGGCTATGAGGTGTGAATGTTTTATATAAATAAACTTATTATGAATGTGAATTTTTAAATCTTATTTTTATTGACATATTTTCTTCTCTGGCATGTGACACTTAGAATTGCATGATGCCTCAAGACATGATCAACAGTTGCAAGTAATTTAAGGCAATTAAATGTAACTAATTTGAATTCTTAAGCCTTAGGTCTCTCTTAAAATACTTGATGAACATACATTCGTGCAATTGTTAAAGCATAAAGAAACATGTGTAGTATCGAAAGAAATAAGAAGAGATTCATTATTTGAGTTCTCCATTTGATTACGGAAGAAGATGATTGAGCTGAGTGATGATTGCATGAAGAACAATAATGGTATGTAGCATGAGTCCAATGAAGCCACTTATGAGGGCTCCCATGACCTGGTTGCAATAGATGGGCACCTCCACACAGACGGGCTGCCATCCAGCTTGCTCGTTCCCCTTCTTCCCCACTTGGGATATCGCGCACGCAGCTGCGGCCGCACCTGTCAGCATCATTGCTACAATCTGAATGCAATCACGCACAAAGCACTCAATAATATAACATCAATGCTCTTACTTGGACATTTTTTGCTCAAGTGGGGCTCGACTTCTCTCACTTTTCACAAAAAAACTAAAGATGATAATTTAATTAAACTATATTGTTGGTGAATATAGTTTGCCTATAATTATATAAAAAACTAAAAATCCTCATAAAATCACTTTGTAGAATATTACTGGGTATTCTTACTAGGTCTAATACCACCGCCCATCTAGAGATGCGACCAGCCCGGAGGATGAAGAGAGTAAGGAGGCCGTAGGCGCCGGCAACGACATTGGCCACCAAGAAGAACCTGTCATCGCTAAGAAGAGATTAATTAAGCACTAAAGAGAGATTAATTAATTACCCATAAAAGTAGTGGAGCAGCACTGCGTACGTGAAAGAAGGGGTTTGATAGAACTCTGCCTTGAAAGTGATGCTAAGAAAGGTGGCTGTCTGATGGCTGGCGGCCATCACGGCAGCCGCAGAGACGGTGGCCGCCATGGCCGTAAGCCTCGGCAAGATTGTGCAGACCCTGCTGTGAGCCTTGGCCTCCATTGATTTCGATTGAAAAAAGCAGTTAGTCGTCAGAAAGAATGCTTCAAGGGGCAATTTAAATAGGAGAGGATTTGAAATGAGAGCAACTGTTGGGAGGGAACATCAAGGGGTGGTCAGTTTTAATTCTTTGTGTGTTTTAAAGGTGTAGCCTTGAATTTAATGATGGCGTAATTGGATAATTATCTCTAATTATGATTACTCTCCCCTTCATGGATGCATACCGTAAAGCCTGTTTTTGTAAGAAAAAAGTTAATTTTGAATTATGGCAGCCAGCTATGTTAAAATGAAATTGCCAAAGGGGTTAGGTCATGGGGTGTTTACTGGCTTTAAGCTTAACAGAGTTCTAGCATCCTCATCGTCTGTCTGATCCGATGGATGCGTTTCTCCGTAATACTATTCTGTAGAGGCAGAGCACGAGGTGTACTGTTGACCTCTTTCAGTCGGTCGAGTCTTTGCAAATCAAGATAAGTATTGTGATCATTTTGTGATCTCTGTGGTGTAGCTCGGTTGGCTCTGCTAGTTCTTAGCTGTTAGAATAACCCAACGTGAATCTAAGAATATAGTTTATCCGCAATATTAGAGAATTGCTATCTGGTTCAATTACGCTGTTATTGTCGAATTCCTTATATTTACAGTTTCGCTCAACTTATATTTGAGACCAATAACAGTATTACGAAAAAGAGATTAATATTTTCAAAAATAATACGTTGCTTCTGTTCAAGGAAATACACATCAGATAGCTCGCATTGTCAGACTCTTCTTCAAAAGGAAGGTTTTTCAGGCTGAAACATGCTTAATAAAGGCGGCTGAATACAGCAAGCAAAGCCTTAGTTCTTACACTACCTTTTATACACCACCTACTTCACTCGCAGCTGCGATGATGCACAATATTTCCTAATATTATATGGAATTTCTCTTTTTTTCATATAAAAATAAGTCTGTTCAAAGTTTGAACTCAACCTCAATTTTAATTATGGAGCTATTTATGGACATTCCCCCACCCACACAGCCTGAGAGCAATTATGAGGGAACGTGATGATCTGCATGACACGGGATTGAGTCTGCATTATGGACATACACAAGTTCTTTGATTATATTTTGTTTGTATTGAGTTTATTAGTTAAATATGATTTGGGTTGAGTTTTATAGTCTTTATGTCGTTTTACGTTGAGTCAAGTCTTGACTGTTCTTCCCTTGTTTCTCTCAAAAAAGTGTAACTAAGTCATATCCTTCAAGTCTATACTACCCTTCATTACCCGCACAAAAATGTAATGGTCCGCATCTAGATTCCAATCATATTACCAATTCTTAACTTATGCAGTACCCTATAAAGATATTTAAGCATAGTGAGAAAAAAAAAAAAAAAGGCAAGTTCGTATTTAATAATTAAATTACAATTGAGTGTCTAAGCCACATCACCAATCACAAGCTTTTCTCCTCTTCCCAAACTCCTTCCCCTCCAAGTTCATTCCCAAGCTAAAGAAGAACCCCCTGTCCTCTTCCTCCTCTTGCTGGTAGTTGAAGAAGAAATAGGAGCTCCTTCCTTTAAGCTTCTGCAAAAATCTAAGTTATCTTCCTCCATTCATCCAAGGTTAAGGTACCCATTTGCTACACTCTTCCTTGGCTACTCTCTTCATCTGATTTATCAAAGTATTGTGGATGGAATTTTCATTAGCTATTGTATGGAGTCTATGTATGTTCGTCGAGCCGCAATCGGACACAAATGAGTTCAATCGAAGCTCGTTTCTCCATTAAAAATGCTGTCAACAGTTGTAAGATTTTTGTATACCCGTAGCTAGGGCATCATTTTATGCTCATTATAATGATCCTTTTATGCCGATTTTGATATCAATGGAAAAGTCTCGGAAAGTCCTTTCCTTCAATATATGGCACCGCACATGAGGTGCCCAGAATTGGGAGTATTTGGGTGCAAAATAAGACCTGTTATGATTTTCGCACAGGCGAAATCACCGTCGAGCGCACAACTCGCCGCAGCAATCAATTCCTCAAACTAATTATGTCGTAGCGCACCACAGCGCGTCGCAGCGGCATAAAAATTTGAAAAAATTAAATTAGATCTGCTACCGCTCGCTGCAGCAGATTCGACTCGTAAGTTCGCCGCTACAGCGTGCCACTGCGCTGAAATCTGCCGCAGCGCCCGAAAGCATTGCAGCGCGCCGTAGCACCCAGATCTCGGGAAGTTCTGGAGCCGTAACGCGCTGCAGCGCCTGAAAGCGCTGCTGCGCACCACAACGCTGCCGCAGTGCCCGAAAGCGCTGCCGTGCGCCATAGCGCCTAGAATTGTTCGAAAGTGACCAGAACTGTCTGGAATTGCCCATATTTGTGATTTTTGCATTTTAACGACTCTAGGACCCTAATAGGGCAAAATATATCAAAACTAAAACTGGATTTAGTAAAATCAAGCATTGTATGAATTTGGAGGTGAATTTTAATAGAGAATTTATCATTTACATTAATAGTATATTTTAAATCTCTTAAGGAATTACTTAATTGTTTTGTGCTAAATATAAATGTTAGAATCTTTAATTATTTGTATGACCAAGTAAAACTTAATAACCAAATTGCATGGGACTTAAGTGCTTTAAATTTGTAATCGAGGGCTAATCCCTTTTGGGTTTGATTTAAGATTTGATTAGCCTTAATTACTCATTATTTTAATCAATATAATGCTTATATATATTAGAGAAGTTTAACTTTGATTTGGACATCTTGATTTAATTGATTTGACATTAATCAAAATCTAACCCTACGAACTTAAGAATTGATTAAGTTAATCAATACTTGATCTTGAACTTGAAGTGAACACCAATAATGTATTAATAATTCATTGATTTATCATTAATCCTTAAACTAAATAATTGATCTTGATTTGGTTAAGTTAGGAGTTAAACCCTGACTTGTTTTGATTAAGATCTAAACCTTAATTACTTTAATCAAATAACATTAATTGAAAGATAACTCAACTTGCATAATTTTAATAATACATCTGATTTGACATTGATCTTAAACCATTGAATTAGAAGTTCTGAGATTATTAAAGAACTCATGTAATTTACTATCTGGATATATACCTTAAGATCCATGATTATCTCTTATATAAGAATCTTAGCATGAGATAAACTATAAAAATATACTGATTTGTAATATGATTAACACCTAATAATAATTTTGATTGTATCCCATAATTGTATCATAGATGTTGATCAGATGGGTTTGCTCATATGATCTGATCAATTCAAACTTAAAAAGAATAAGAATTAGTGAAAATATAAGACTTAACTATTCTTTCTTGTTAGAAGTGTAAGATCTTTATGATCTTGCCTTAGGTTATTAATGTAATAATTGTCAAGCCTTAATAATTGATATGACATTGAGGTATGAAGATCTTACTGTTGAAACTTGAGGAAGGAACCTAGATGCTTTTTCTTAGCCTTGGATGCTTGGTCTTGGACCCTTGTGGTAGTATGGATGACCCTAGGTTAGGTTAAGTATCAACCCAACTACCCTTAGATACATCTCCATAGGATCATATTGGTAGTTAAGAGAAAATAATATTCAGACATAAATTAAATATTAGAGCCATACAACATAATAAACTTGCCAATTATTCAATTTAAAGAATATAATATCTATATTATTATAAACTAAATCAATATGAATAAATGTTTTCATTCAACTTTAAAGTTTAAGTAACAAATCAAAACTATATGTGTCAATGTCAGCACCATTGTACTTTAGATATCCTTTATGCTATATCAACTTCCTCCAACTGCACCTGACTTGGAATTATAAGAATAATACCTCAATATACATATTAAGTACAAAAAGATGTTAAATATTACACTTAGCAAATGTGGGAAGCGGAAATTAAAAAATTTTGCAGGAAGTCAAAAAGGTTAGTGCAAACTATATAATCCTGCAAATTAAACATTTTCTTGCCATAATATTATCACCTATCATATTATCAACATATAATAAGTTTTATGCATATTTGTATATATGTCTTGATTTCACAAAGCAATATTAGCAGTTCTGTTAAGCAAATCTAGAATCATGAGGCTGGGTTCAATAAGAGCAACTCCTTCACCTAGGCCCCCTCAAAGGCTCCAGATGGCACCCTTATAACTCCCGATAGACTAGCCCCGTCCCTAACCTAATAAACCACCATTTTGGACACCTTGCATACATTCACAAGACATAACATATACAAGAAATTCCTCAGTCAATATATGCAATATTCCATAACCCATAAATCATCACTAATACCCATACATGATTACTGATACTCAAATATCATTTTTATGCTCATGCTCATGCTTCTAAGCTACATGAGATAAATCCAAAAATAAATAAAATGCTTTGAAATTCGATAATGAATTCAAGATCTTCATTATGCAGAATCCTACTAAAAGGATTCTGACTCCTAAATTATAACCTTGAAAATTGGTTAAAGTTGATGGTTTACTTAAAAATCATTAGATATGATGATTGTATACACATACTTAGCATGTTTCCAAGAAATGTGGTTCTTAACACTTAGTTTGATTAAGCCGCCCTAACGAAGCGATATTCGATAGGAAGCATCACCCGATGGCGATTTATATCTCAAGCTGTAAAATACCAAAATATTATTCTCAATTGCTTATTAATATTTAAATAATTTTGACTTTAGATTGAAAATCTAACTCCGCCATTGTGTTCACCACTCCCAAATTAGCTAGGGATGAAGTTTTGAACGCATTTGGAAGACGTTATTTTTAGATGAATATTTTAATATTATTTAAATACCTGAAAATTTGAGTAATTAATTACTCGTCGGATCGAAAATCCGAGTGCACCATTGTATTCAAAAGCCCTCAATTAGCTAGGGGTAATTATTTCGGTGATTTTTGAAAATCATTCAAAATTGGAAATTATTTAAATTCTAATATATATATATATATATATATATATATATATATATATATATATATATATATATTCATTCTTATCTTTCTTCATTCTTATCTTTCAAAATCGCCTCTTACCCTAATCCCCGACTCCCCTTCAATCGCACGCGAAATGGATCGGCCGACAGTCCTCAAACCTCTTGACGCGTGGCTCGCATCTCTCGGCACGCGTCCTCCTATACTCTCGTTATCTCCGGTTCTTAATCCCTAAGGTAACGCAAGCCAAATCGAGAGAAGGAAGAGCTTGTGTCAGTTTCACAAGGTAGCCGAATTCCTCATCCTCGCCTCTTCTCCCTGCTCCCTCATCGCCGACTGCTTATCTTCATCTTGCCGAACCCTTCCACTCGCCAAGTTCTTTCACTCGCCGACGCCTTCCTCTTCATTTGGCTGAACCCTTTCCATCTCATCAAGAGCTCCTTCTAGCCGCATATTAAAGATCAAGGTACTCTATCTAATTCTCCTATTAAGTATCGTTTATATGAAAATAACTTGAATGATTAATAGGTTTCACAGATACTTTTGTGATGTAAGGATGCATTTATATAAAGCTAACTCATTTTTTTATATATATAGATGTGTCTATCTTCTTAACTGTAGTCAAAAGATTCATACGATATTATTTTGTATTAAGCTCTAATCTATAATTAGTTAGACCTAATCACATATAACCTTTGTCAAAATAAGAACAATATATAGTGGTTGGTCACACCATAGATTTAAACTGAATATTCTGATTTACTGTCAAAATAATTATTATTACTATAACTTATATAGTTGCTATTATGCTAATACTGAAAGTATCAAAGGTACCAATGGAATACATATGAACTAAATGTATTTCTCCCGATTCTCCATCAGTATTAATTATATAAAATCAATGTTAAAATCAATGTTAAATTAGGACTTAAAGCTATCAAATGAGAGATTTATTAGGATTTGTTTTCAGTATGAAAGAACAAAAGGATTAAGTTATAAATAATTTCTTACTTATAAGAAAATGATTGAATAAGAAGTTGTATTGTTGAGAAGTTAGATATGAAGATTTTCAATTTTATTAAACAAATTATGTTTGATACAATGTCATTAATTGAGTATAGCATGCTGAATGTAATTCATATGCTAAAATTTATGAAAATACTAAAGGATTTAATATCATACTTTATTCTAGTTAATTTTAGAATGTTCAAACAGCATTGTTAAAATAGCATATTTTAAAGGATATTATTTAAGGTGGGCATCTACTTTCAATCTTTCTAGAGCTATATTTTACTTCTTATTTTAACAACCTCTTTAGAAAAGTTTTCGATGGCCAATTTATTATGAAAACATTGATGAATTTCTTAGTGTCTATACAAGGTGTATATTTCAGCTTATAAATAGAGATGTAGTTGTCAATTTTTATTTTGAGATAAAATGCTACCGTTTCCTTTATTGCCATCTTCTATGTGTGATCAAATGTTTTAGTCAAATTAAAGATGTAAGGAGAAAATCAGTGACCAAATCCATTTAAACCTACAGATCTATGTATGTTTCCACATTAAATGCTGTACTTTAGTTTTGCTGAGATTATTTAAGACTGTAGAATTTAGTTTAGTTAAAGACACCTATGAAATGTTAGACCTTTTAATAGACATATGCATAATAGGTTTACCCTATCCTACTTAAATATTTGATATTGTTAATTATGAAGAAGCTATTAATGCAGCACATTAAAGCAAAATTGAGATCCTTTATAAGTCATATTGAAACATTATAAGCCTTATTGGGTTCATATATTCCTGAGTTACTTTGGTAATGTGGAATAGTCTCAATTCCACATTATAAAATTTAATATCAGAATCCAATCTTCTTTAGAATACCTATTGGTCTAAATTATTATTTCAATATTACTAAAATTCAGTATTATGAAATTTCATTTAATAGCATGCTTGCTTTATCATTCTAAACTATACTTACATCTAGTTGCAATATAAGTCATCAGTTTTCAGTTGCATGGTTCCATCAAGAGAACTTGAAAGCAAGATAGTTTTAAATTATGGATCATAAAATAAAATAAATCATAATTATACTAGTACTTAATAGAGTCATCATTCTTAAAGACACCCATACAAAGAAAGTAGTGGAAGTATGCTATAAGTAAACTAGTGCACTTAATGGATACCTCTTTATTTATTTGTATACGACTGTTTTTTTTTATTTATATAATTCAAAAAGCTTTAAAAAAAATTCTGTAATTCAAATCTTGATCAATGACTATCATTTGTGTTGTAAACATATTACTTTTAGTTCACTTATTATTAATTGCTAAGAAAATATCTATTTACTAATGAATTAATTTGTCAATTTGATGATTTCTTATATGCTACAACATAAATTTTATACCCTTAAAATGAAAATTTGCCATAGTTAAACTCTTATAATTCATTTACTTAATATATAATGCATTTACTTAATCACTTATTCTACACTCCTTTGTATTTTTCCTGCTATACATTTAAATCGCTATATTTAAACTCTTATCATGGCATTTGGAAAGATATGATTATTTTAATTAGTTTTGCAAGACATATAAAATATTATTTACTTAGATCTAGGCTTCTTAGATAATAATTCTGTTAAAAATAAGATTTGCTATTTTTGCAGTGTATTTTCTTTAATGTTTAGTTTTTTTTGGTTTTGTGTAAAATTGAAATTTTGTTTAGAATTAAGTAATGATATTTCAGATTTACTCATGAATGTTGTCATTTCCTCTAGATGAAATTATATAATGCAAATTTCAATTTATGGGCTGCCATTCATTTTAAATCAAATACTACCTTTAAATTTAAATTAATTCTTTTTTTTTATATAATTAAATGTTAACCTTAATGATGTTATTCTTTGCAGGTTAAATTGTAAAAATTAATACAGAAATGCTAAAATAAATACTATGTGTGAAATACCACATAAAATTTGCTCTTATAAATCCAAATTCTACTTCTCCATTTCCTTTTTATTAGATGTTTTATAAGATAAGTAAACTGCTTAACTCAGTTATATATATTTTAGAGCTGGAAATGAGCAATCCTGTAAAAAGGATTGAACTTTATTTTAGAAATGGAATCAAACTCTATTTTTAGAACTGAAAATGAGCAGTCCTGTAAAAAGGACTGAACTCTATATTTAGAATTGGAGATTGTTTGTGTAAATTGGAAAATTTGAACAAAAACAAAGGAGACTCTGCCAAAATTTTTAAGAATTTTAGGACTTAGAAAATTTATAAGAAATATAGATGTTTTTACATGTTTCTAAAAGTTTTATATAGAGAATTTTAAATATTCACTTCATTTGAAAGTATTAGTCATAAAATGATCAATTAGAAAAAATCCAAATATTAATATCATAAAAACCTATAATTACAAATCATGAAGCATTAAATTAATAACTCAAACTACTTTTGGCATATCAAACAAGTTAAAATTGGTTGATTTTGAATCAAAACAAGTCAGGTACATAAATCTACTTATAAGTTTCATTTCAGTATTCTTATATTTGAGTCATTTTCCATTTGAATATTATTTACACTGCTTACCGCTTTATAATCTGCAAAAAGAATGATATCGAATAGTATGTAACAAAAAGATGAAACAATGAATATATTATTGTGGTGTTTGTCTTTGGAGGGTGGAACGCAATACTGAGAATCTGTACAGATTGGGTCAGCTAGCAGCCCCTGGGAGTTATATGGAGGGATTTAGCCTCTTGTAGGAAGTAGGCAAATCCAGAGGAAAGACACACCAAGAATTATTATTTGAGTAAGCTACAGACGGGTGGCGATATAAGCTTCCTACAGATTATGCCTATGGGTTTACCCATTTGGGCTCAGGAGTCTCCGGACTCGCCTTATTGTTACAAATGCTTTTGATAAAATTTATTTCATATATGTTGATTTTCACAGCTATTTTGCAGGGCAGAAATTGAATTTAGCAATTGCTTTATTTACATGCAGATTTTCAGTCATTTTCATATCTGATTCATACCTATTATAGGATGCTAGATTTATTCTTATAAGAATAATTTGCGTACTCCTACCTGACTGGTAAACTGAATTTTTCAGGTTTTGATAATTAAAAGAACTTAGAAGACCTGCCAAATTTAAAAGAAGAAGAAACAGAAGAATGTAGAAATTTCTATTTCATATTTTGTAAAAATTCAAACTGTTGTAACTTTTCATATATGTTTTGGCTCTTTATATAAAAGGACTGTGGATCTCTATTATTATTTTATTATGTCCCTTTTGTATTATAAAAATGTATAAAATTTCAATTGAGATGAATTGTTCTTTAAAGACTCTCAAACTTCGATCCCCGGTCGCCACGCAAGCTAAGTCATTAAAATGCCCCACTCACAATCATACTCAGTATCCTAAAGAAGGTAACTTAGATTACTTAGTAGCCACACCTATTGAAGCGATCATCGCTAGAAGGCACCACCCAATGGCAATTTGTATTTTAATCAAACTAAGGAATGAGTCTATATTTATAACACTCTTAGTCCTGGAAGATTTACACTAACGGGACTGTATTCATCTAATTCCTCCGGATAACACTTGGTCATAAGTCCACATTGGAGTGAATCAACCAATCTTGAATATTATTGAAGTAACCCAGTACTATGGGTATACCCTAACATACCTAACTAATAATTTGGGTTCAGAAGATTCTATTTAATCAACTAAAGATTATCAAAACTATTAATCCTTACTCTAAAGGGTGAGTCCTACATAAGGCTCCAAGGATGTGATCAAAATATCACTCAATATTGATTCTACCATAAGGGAGATGCTCCATTCCAAGTGCTTTAGATGGTTCTTACCACAATGTATCAAGTTCAACTTCAAAGTTATGAAGGATCATATAAGTTCCTACCTCAATAAGTTACAAAAGTTCTTCCTACCTCAATGTATCAACAATTAAGGTCTTTAAATATTTCAAGAATGATCCTATAGCAAGACCCTTAAGATCTCACTTTTCTACTTCTTAAGTTAACATTCAAAATTTACTTATTAAACTTGGATTAAAGTGATCAGATCAGATTATTAAAATTCATATGATCATTTTCTATTCTATAATCATGGGATAAAATTAAAAATCTTATTGGAGTTAGATCATTTCATAAATCATTATAATTTTATTATCCATTCTATGCTAATAGTCTTATATAAGAGAAAATCAAAGATCTAAAGTTTAGATTCAGATGATTCAATTACACAGATTTAATGTTAACCTTAGCACTTCTAATTTAATAATTTAAGATCAATAATAAATTAGATGTATTATTGGATTAATGTTAATTAAATTATATTATAATCAAGTTAATTGATTAAGATGATTAAAGTTTAGATCTTAATCAAGGCAAGTTAGGGTTTAACCCCTAGCCTTACCAAAATAAATACCAATGGTTGATTTATAGATCAATAACAAATCAATATATTATTAGTATATTATTGATGTTAAATTTTAGATTTAGATTAAGTATTATCTACTTAATCATGTTCTTAAGATTCTTATATTCAAATATAGTTTAATGTCAATTTAAGCACATATAGGTATCTAAATAATTGTTAAAGTTCTCTAATATACATCCTAATATCATGAAAATATAGGAATATAAAGTAATATAAAATAGAAAATAATTAAGGCTAATCAAATGCTAAATCAAATCAAAAGGGTTAGCACTTGATTACAATTCTAAAAGGCTTAGGTTTCATGTAATTTGGTTATTAAGACCTACTTAGCCAATACAAGCATTCAAGGATCCTATTCTTTAATATTTGACACAAAATTTTATAAGAGATTTTAAGCGCATGTTATAAAGGATATCTTTTAAATTTAATTTTTACATAACATTTTATGCAATACTCAATTTTAACTAAAATATAATTAAATTTGATATAATTCAGTCCCACTAGGGTCCTAGGGACCTTAAAATGCAAAAATAGTGAAGTTTTGACCATTTCAACTAATTCTGGGCACATTTAGAAAATTCTGTGTGCTATGGTGCACTGCGGCGCGCTACAGCACTTTCAGACGTTGCGGCGCACTGCGGGGGAAATAATGCTGTGGCACTTTCAACCACTGCGGCGCGCTACGGCGCCTGATCCGAGAGCTGAATGCTACGGTGAGCTGCATTGCTTTTAGGCGCTGCGGCGCGTTGTGGTTGATTAAATTGCGGCAACACTGTTCAATTAATTTATTTTCTGATTTCATATAGTTTTCTAAAAATGATGCTGCGGCCCACTGTGGCGCACTGCAGCAGTTCAACTTTTGTGTGATTGTTCAATTAATTTTTCTCTTGATTCCATATAGTTTTTCCCGAAATGACGCTGCAGCCCACTGCGGCGCGCTGCAGCGGTTTAACTTGTGGGTTAATGTTCAATTAGTTTATTTATTGATTTCATATGACTTTTCCTGAAATGACACTGCGGCGTGCTGTGGCGCGCAGCAGTGAAAACTATTTGAGCTTCGGGCGCTACGGCGCGCTGTAGTGCCCAACAGTGATTTTGCCTGTGCAAAAATCTTGAATGGCCATATTTTGAGCTCAAATACTCTCAATCCAGAGCATTCCATGAGCGGTGCCATATATCAATGAAAAGGTCTTTCTGATACCTTTCCATTGATACTAGATTCGGCACAAATGGATTATCCTAACTATACGAACGATAGAGTTAAAGGTTCGGGTATACAAAACAGATGAAAAACAGAGCATGATATTTTCAAGTAAGCCTTAATGAACCTCAATAGCTTTCTCATACAATCATGGATTTCTAAAGATACAAACCAGCATAATTTTAACATGAAGTAGATAAGGAAGATGAGAAAATGAGTACCTTAGCCTTGCAAGAAATGGAGGAAGAAGATTTGGAAAGCTTGGAGGATGGACTTCTTCTTTTTCCTCTTCTTTAGCGCCAAGCTCAACAATGGGGAAATAGAGGAGAGGAGTTTCAGCTTTAACTTGATAGCAAGCAAAGAAGGAGGGGCTGAGGCTTCTCTTTAAAGAAGATGGAGGAGGAGAAGGGGAAAAGTAGAGCATGGCTAGGGGAGTTATGAGGTAAGGGGAGAGGGATGGCCTTAACCATTAATCCTTGCAATTAAGGAGGGGGAGGAGATGGGTCAGCCGAATATGGAGGGATGGTGTGGCGCCCACCACCCTTAATCCCGTCAAAGGATTAGGTTAAGGGTGGGGTGTCACTCTGGCTAACCCCTCACTTATTATTGGATTAGGATAAACTCCATAATCCACCTGATTAGGGAAGGATTAACATAGAATCAAACTAACAGTCACTGTATAAGTAAACAAACAGAGTGCGGAAGCAATTTAAGAAAATGTAAACCATCTAAGTATCACAAGACAAATAGGAAAGAAAAATAGAACTCATAATATAAGTATACAATCCAAAAATCACAGTCAATAGTACCTGTATTATTACATAATTTAAAATATTTAAAGAAAAAATAGAATGAAAAACCACTCATCCTCACTCGAAGCAAAAGGGAACTAGACGGCAGCTTCTTCCATGGGTTCCTCCTCTGGGTAAGGCTCCACACCTAACTCCTGCTCATCTAACTGAAAGGAGTCTGCCATTGTCGGTTTCACAATGTAGGGCCCCAGCCAAAGAAAAGAAAAATCTGGTTAGACAATTGTCTAAGTACATTTTAAGCTGATGAATTATTGTAAGTGTTAAGTAATATCACCATTTGACAACATCTAAGCAACATATATAAATAAAAAGGAGCAGTAAGCAATACAAGAAATAGGAAAGCTATAAATCATCATTTATAACTTAAGCAAAGAAAAGGAAAGAGGCTGAGACATGCCTCGCATACAAACTAAACAAGAAAGGGCGTATAAATATACATAACTAAACAAGTGCAGTAAGAAAAATTCTACATCCTAAATATGCTAGGTGATCAACAGAAAATATGCCAATTAAAATAAATAACTCAGCAGTGGTACATGTAAATAACAGCAAGAATCTAACATCCTAAATATATATATAAAAGCTGTATAAGGAAATAGCTGACGGAATAGAATACTGAAAAGTAAACAATAATAACTGCATATAAAGCCACACGTGCATCGACTGCCATACAGAAAAGAGCTACTCAAGCCCATCGAATACCAAAGAAGCTTAGCACCATCACGGCTAAGACACAAAACTGTGTACTCCTAGCGACATAAGGAGGCTAGGCATATAAGCACATAAAGCAAGCGAAGGGTCTTAGCACCAGTATGGTTAAGGTACAACTGTATGCCCCTAGCGACATAAGGAGGCTAGTAAACTAAGCATACAAGGCAACCTTAACGCCAGTACGGCTAAGGCACCAACAGAGTACCCCTAGCGCTATAAGGAGGCTAGTAAACTAGGCACACAACAAAACGGATCCTTCCCCTAGCGACATAAGGAGGCTAGGCAATAAGGATATAACTGAGAGGCAGTTCATAAAATAATTATCTTTTCATAAATCACTTTAATATTTTCACAAGGAATCTAAGGAGTCTCCATATTTTCCTAACAGTTTATTCATGCATCAAATATCTTATATGATATACTCAAGGAAATATGGCACGAAAATACAAGGAATACGTAAGCAACAAAGTATCAAAGTAAGCAAGGGACTCTACTAAACATGGTGATATCATTTATTTTTTACTTAACCTGTGAACTATTCCAAGTTACACAAGTTCAGAATCACAGTTTTCCTACTATCGAGTGTAACTCAGAAACTCATCCTTATAAGTTAAAAAGGACTAGAACTGATCAGGTTCTAATCTAGTTCAATCAGATAGACGACTACAAGTTAAATAAGTGAATCATACGTCCTAGTTTTGTGAATTTAGACGTTCTAACTAAGATCTGATCAAGAACTTCTAAACCTATAGATTATGGATTAAACACTATGAGGATTAGGTTTAATCACATAATCTAAGGGATAAGACCTAAGTTCTAAGTTTTATTCTA
This sequence comes from Gastrodia elata, assembly GCA_016760335.1. NCBI lineage: Eukaryota > Viridiplantae > Streptophyta > Magnoliopsida > Asparagales > Orchidaceae > Gastrodia > Gastrodia elata. The sequence continues at coordinate 129,528,969 of CM028669.1, forward strand.
TTAGTGAGCTACTAGTTAAGGCAAATCTTATTAAGTAATCAAACTTAATATGATGAATCTCCTATCTTAAATCTAAAGTTAAAAGACAAAATAATCGGAACAAGTTGTAAAACAAAAGAAAGTTTATAAACTAATAAAACCAAAGTTTCACCCATTGGGTAACCCAATTTACCCAATGAATGAACTCTAACCTATGATCCAGTCCTAGTCTTAGGAAGTGTCCTTAAGGTGTAGTGTTAGAGACTTAGAACTCTTGGAAGTTGACTTAAAGGTTGATTTTTCTCACTTACACATTACTAAGATGATTATAAAATTAGTCTTAGGGTTCTGGAATGTTATCTAAAGGGGTAGAGACACTTAACTCAATCTTAGGGCAAAATGACCATTCTGCCCCTACTTTAAGGGTCAAAAAGGTCAACTTTTGACTTAGCAGTCAGAATTGATTTCTCTTAGTTCCAATTGATTCCTTACTGTCTAACTTAAAAATAGACAGTAAGTACGCCTAAATCGGGCGAGAAACGGTCAAGTTATGACTAAAATAAGGCTAGGGGTAATTTGGTTATTTACCTAAATTTCTAGGGTTCAGATCCTAAATATTATTTTGTTATAATAATGACATTGAAATTCTAGGCTGGTTAGCATCTTAAATTTTCCAATTTGGAGTTGATTTGACTAAGTTATGGCCATTTGAATTCCAGTGGCATTTTGGTCATTTTTCACCAAAGTCAACTCTAAATTCTAGGGTTGACTTTGTATCTTGATATTTGAATGAGAAAACTAATACTACTAAGGTGATGGGGTCGCTCTCCTGAGCATTTTAAGACCCATATTGACTATGTTTTGATAATCGGGTAAAAAGTTATGAGGCTCTAAAGAGATCCTAAAATGCTACCTTGTTATACATACCCCGAAATAAATTTTTATATTATGTTATTTGAATCCTTATATTTTTCTGAGTATTTTAAGACCTATATTGGCTATATTTGGATTATCCTACAAAAAGTTATTAAACTTTTAAGATTTACTATTCAAAAATATAATTTGAATTATTTTACTATTCATTTATTCAAATTGTATTATTTTCCTATTCATTCCTAAAGTTTTTATATAAAATTTATGAAATCATTAATCCTTAATTAATCTGTGGTTAATTAGGCTTAATTACTAATTAACATTAATTAATATATTATTTAATTAATTTAATTATATTTATTAATATTTTTACTGTAGCAAAATAATTAGTGCTAATCACTATTTAATTAGTCATAATTATCTGTTAATATTTAATTAAGAGTATTTAATTATATTTTACTGTTCATTAATAATTAATTATCCTAATTACTGTTTAGGGTTTAATTAACTAAATTAACCTCCAATTATTCTTAATTAATTAAGATTGCTTTTCAAAAGTAATTAGTACTAATCTTAATTTAATTAACCACTAACTGAAATTAATTAAGGCTAAACAGTAATTAACTAACAGTAATTTAATTAAATTTTAATTAATTAACAGACAGTGGGCCCCACTGGACACGTGGCTTTGCCAGAGGCTGCCACGTGGCACTGTGGGCCCCACCATGGCTGAGTCAGCTCGGGTGACTGGGCAGTGGGCCCCCCCACTTAACACGTGGCACTGCCAGAGGCTGCCACGTGGCACAGTGGGCCCCACGGGGAGCCGGACTGCCACGGTTTGACCGGGCAGTGTGTCCCACTTGCCACGTGGCGGGCCCAGAGGCTGCCATGTGGCGCTGTGGGCCCCACTGGGGAGCCGAACCGCTGCGCGGGCTCGGGCTGTGGGCCCCCCCCCCACTTGCCACGTGGCATGCCCAGAGACTGCCACGTGGCCTGGTGGGCCCCACGGCCGAAGCCGAAGAGACGCAATGCTCGGCGTGTGGGCCCCACGTGACACGTGGCGGCCCGAAGGCGGCCACGTGGCCTGGTGAGCCCCACCGCTGCTTACGCGGACCCGACCCGGACGGGTCAGGCTCGGGTCGACCCGGCCCGACCCGAGGCCTGTGACCCTTCGCCTTGTGGGGTTCGGCGGACCGAACCCAGTTGTCTTTGGGGCCTCGGTGCGCCCGATCGGGTGGTTATGAGCCCGATCGGAACGATGGATGGGTAGAGGACAAGTTCACCTACCTATCCTACAATTTTTGCGATGATCGAACGGAAATCGTGGGAGATCGGGGTACCTGAAGTGCGGGTCAGCGGAGTTTGGCTCGGACGGACGGTGGGCTGGCTTCGGGGCTCGATTCCGGCTCGATCTGGGCTCCGATTTTCGCAAACCCGGAGCCCAGAGGTCAGCCGAGGTCTTATAGACCTGCCGGCGACTCGCCGAGGCCTGGGAGGGGCCGGATTGGCCGGGATTCGCGGCGGGCCGCTGCGTGCCGCGAGCGGGCGACCCCGTAGCCGTTGGATCTGGATCAGATCCAACGGCTGCGATGGCGCCGTCCGATCTAACGGCGTCGTTAGCTACCGTTGACGGAAAGTTAAATACTTAACGGCACGCCGTTAAGTATTAAAATAATATTATTTTTTTTAAAAAAAAAATATTTTCCAGAAAATTTTGAACATGTTTTTCCTAGCTAATTTGGGGTCAAGGAAATCAATGGCCTAGTTGGATTTTTGATCCGACGAGTATTTTGATACCTCGATTTTCGGGATATTTTTATTATTAAAATATTCGTCAAAATTTTGATGACTTCCGATTGACACGAAAACTTCACCCCAAGCTAATTTGGGGTCAAGGAACGCAATGGTGGCGTCCGTTTTTCGATCGGAGGTCAACTTAAATAAGTCAATTTCTAGGGTTTCTGGATTTCTAGAAATCAGGATTCGATCCGTTTGACTCCTGATTTGGACTATGTCTCAAAGGTTGACTCCACTTAACCTAATTAGCACTTATAATTGTGTTTAAGACTTAGGGTTAGTCCTAATCAACCATGATAACAACTCGGGTTGTTACAGATGGGTCGGTCGAAAATAAAAGAGAAGAAAAAGAAAAATGCAATTTAAGGAATAAATGAGTATTTATTCCTAATATTCAATTTATTTAAAATTCAGGCTTTAGAAAAGCGCTCCAAAAATTCCCAAAAATTTACCTCAAGCTAATTCAGGCTTTAGAAAAGTCGGATTTTGATTCCAACGATTATTTAATAATTTCATTTTCCGGTGCATTTAATTATATTAAAATATTCGCAAAAATCCGACAACTTTTAAGCACGTCCAAAACATCACCCCTAACTAATTTGGGGGTGACGATCGCAACAGCGAAGTCGGATTTTGATTTGAGTTCAAATTAAATACCTCAATTTTCTAATTAATTAAATATTAAAATAATCTAAAATATTTGATTGAGCTCTGAAATGCTCCAAATCTTTATGAATTGGTTTTAACGATTAGATGAACTTAACAGAATGATACTTAAGATATGATTAAGTTAAAAGTAAGTTAGATAACAACCTTTGGTTGTTACAGACTCCCTAACTTAAAAATGATGTCGTCCTCGACATCACTACTAAGAAGGGAAAAGAATGCATATAATTAAGAATTGAAATTTAGAATTTTAACGGATACCTGGATTTTCAAAGAGACTTGGATATTTTTGTCGCATATCGGCCTCTTTTTCCCAAGTGGATTCATCAGAAGAATGATTCCTCCACTGGATCTTTACTATATGGATAGATTAGTTTTTGAGCTGCTTTTGATCCTTACCCAGGCTTTTGACAGGCTTAACAATGATTGATAGATTTGATTGAATTTCTACCGGGGATGATGGAGATTAAGTGATGAGGCTCTCTTAAGCAATTCCTAAATGAGGAAACGCATAACACATTGTGTATTGCAGAGAATTCATCGTACCACCATGACTTATAGGCTAATGATCTATATTTTGGACCGAATTCGGAAAGGCCCACAAATCTTAGACTGAGCTTTATAACCATGCCAGGACGACATATTTCTTTCGTTGGGTTTAGCTTTATGTAGACGAGATCATCTTTTTGGAAATCTAAAGGAAGATAACGAGGGTTATGATATTATGCCTATTGAAAATGATTGCTTTGGAAATACATAACATCCTGACATTTTTCTTAATATAGAGTTTGGTCAACTTCATCATGAAAATTTGTTTAATTAATTGGAATGAGAAGTGCCGACTAAGTCAGTCAATTGACAACAACCCAGATTGAGTCGACACCGGATATTGACTTATGATAAGACTCTTGGGGAAAACAAATCATACTCAATTTGGAAATTAGCACAAGATTGAGGAGATTTATAGGCTTTTGATGCCTACCTCGAATAGGCTAAAATAATGGTTCTTGGCAACAGATTCAGCAATGCATTTCTTAGTAGATTGCATTTCCTTTGGAATTGCAGGTTGGTTTGATAACCGCTCACTATAACCGCCATGAACTTAAGAACTGATTCACAATATAGGATTTCAGATTACTCCAAGGAGCTTAAGGCTTTTAGGGTAATTGAAAGCTCAAATATTCTAAATTCAGAATCCAACATCAAACTTGAAGTTTAAGGCTGGACCTTCATAACCCTACTTTACAGGATACAGTTTCAAAATTTTAACCAAGGTTCTAAGCTTAAAGGAGCTAAATAAACTAAGTGATTACCATTGCCCCATAAGGAAGGCAATAAGAGAAAGAAACGCTAACATCCAACAATGAATCCTAAAACATGCTTCATCGTGGGATGGCAATTTGATCCCACGGTGAATCCTAAAACCTAATTCCTATATTTCATAAATTAGTTTGATCGATGTAATTAAAATTAGGGTTATTATAGGTGTTTGATATATCTCATCTATAGCTTCGTTTTGATATATTACATGCCATCTAGATCGATCTGTGGAGTGAGTATGGCTAAACCCTAATTCTGGATCCATCGGCCCCTGTCGAGAAGGTGAACAATGCCAGGCAGATTGACCCAACCCGCACGGTACTGCTGTACCAACCTTGGTATTGTTACCAATTATTGAGTGGTCCAAATAACTTAATATCATTGCCATTGCACTTGTTTGCACCTGAATTTTTTGAAGATCATTCGTCTTCAACATATATTTTAATATTTTAAATAACCTGAAGGCCTCTAAATCAAAATCAGAGTTCATCATTCATTATAATTTCTTTTATAAATGTACTCTATTTTGAGAACACGTATCTTTTATACCTTATATTACATGTGGTTTGAATTTTCTTATTTTAATTTTTAATTTGAGCTACTTTTAGTTTATGAATTGTGATTAATTATATGCTTTAAGCAACCTACTGACTATTTTTTAAAATAGCTTTGAAAAGGTTTGATATAGACCAAGTATGTATTGAGCGATGTAGTAGAAGTGCTAAAATAAGCATAATTAGTATTATTGCAATTAAATAATTAACTAATTTCTATATATTTTTAATTTACAAATAACAATATACATATCACCCAAATATTTAAACTATGCATAACAGACACTTTAATATTTACAAACAAAGCACAATCTTTTCACCAATCATTGAAGTTGTCTAAGTATATGTGAGAGTCGTACACTTTCATATATATTGAAAAATATTATAAAGTTAGGAGGGTAGATATGCATATTACAAAGATTTGGGTGTGAGGTATGCCATAATCCTGAATTTTTAAATGCAGTTGCAACGCCTTCTTTCCTTCCGGGTGATGGATCTGCCCATCCTTAGGCGGCGAGCAGTGAGGGAGTCAAGCAATACGTCCAATGCGCTTTCCACCGCTTCTGCCTGCTTATCGAGCGTCGGACGCTGAAACTCTGAGAGAAGAGCAGCTGCTGCCGCCGCCGTGCAGGTCCGATCCCATGCCGGTTGCGGCCTTTCATACAAAAGCATGCAAGAGATTAGTTAGTTCTCTTACTGGAAAAGAGAAGATTCCCACCAAGCAGATGAACAGACAAATGAAAGCACAAAAGGATAGGGAGAGTTTTGAGGGATGAGCATTGGGAACATTTTTAAGTGTAGGCAACCAATTTCAATTTTGCACTTAAAATTTTACCGTCTCATCAAAAGATCAAGAGTGAAAATTTTGGGGGAAATGTAGCAGAACTCTTCTTTAATGGCAAGAGGGGTGAAATGCCTCACCGGAGCTTATGCATCACCGATGTGCCAGCGCCTGAGAGAGAAATACAAGGTGGATCCTTCTCCTCCTCCCCCCATGTTGCCGCCCATCTCTCCTGAAAAAGTCACCAACATCACTTTTTCTGAGACTTAATTTTCAAGAAAATCAAGTTAGTAGTACCTTTAGACGTCTATACATTGCAGAAGAATTGCTCCAGGTGCCATCAATTAGAACAAAGTTAAGCTGCTTTTGATCCTGTATTTTTTTTTTTTTTTTTTTTGAAAAAATGTTCAGGCCTTGTCATTTTATAAAAAATAAAAATTACAAAAAGTCTTGATGAGAGATTATATGGAGAAAATCTTAACAGAAAGAGGAAAGGAGCAAGCAAATCATATCGCGGTGTGTTGGAGCTTCAAAATGTGACAAGATGGTAAGCTCTCCACTCATGCGGAGTAGTTAGGATCTAAGGATGACTTAAGCTTTCATGAAGAGGCGATATTGTTGAAACAGTGCTTACATTCCACTGCCACTGGCCGGACAGCGCGCATGACTGCGGAAGATGTGTCAGTTGCGCTCTTGAAGGCCTTTTAGCCATTTGCTGCTTTTGTCTTCGAATATCAAGGATAGTAGACAGGACTGTTATGGATGAGGGATGATGCTGTTGGGAGAAGCGCTGTGAGTACCGTGTCGGAAATGGAGCAATTGAAGAAAAGGTGCTTGGGATATTCGATGTGGAAGGAACAAAGCGCACATGTTGGCTGGCGCAAAATGTTGTGCTTATTAAGAATATCCTTGTTTTTGTATCCACGACGTAAACATTTAAAAACAGACTGCTATATTTTTAGACGGTGCCCTTTAATTATCAAGCTTGTCTTATTGAATGGTGGGTTGTTGCATAGTGTGTTGCATGTTTTAAAAGTTTATTTACTATTGTGGTCCATTAGTAAGCTCTACCATCACAAACTAGTCACTTCTCGAGCCTACCTTAGCCAATTTAAGTGACCACTTGTGAGGCAGTGTCACTAAAAAGTGAATCCTCCTGGAGTGCAATACACATAATTCTCTAATTTGAATGATTTCTCAGTTACATTTATTTTATTTGGTAAATAAGTTCTTCTCTGTTACTACTTGTGTTTTAATGCTATTTAATTTTGCAAATCTATACCAAAACAAAATTTACAATTACGAGTAACCAAAATAACCAGCAAGAATGTCCTAGAGGTGATATAGGTCAGAGAAAGGATTCAATGGGACGGTTAGAAGAGCAGAAGCGTAAGCTAGTTATTGGCTTTATGGAAAATCAGTGTGTTCACCCCTGCACAACCAAACCCAAGACCACACCAGCATTCACAATCTCCACAACAATATAGAGAGGATCACTGAAGATTTTGATATTAGGACTAATCCTAACTATAGGAGACAACACATCCATAGAGATGAACTCAACTTTGATGATTTAGATGATGATCGATTTAATGAGGAACGTTATTGAGCTAGGATGTCAAAGTTTTCAAGAGAGACCTAGAGTGAAGCCATAGCTCTGAAGAACTACTGGAAGATAAAGTAGAGAGAGAGAAAAGTCTAAGTATGTCCACTGGGGGTATAAAAGATGAATTCAGCTTTATTTTCCATTGTTCTTGCGGTTTCCGCCGCCGCCACCCGTGTGCGCACAGCCGCACGCACACGTGCTCGCTACCGCACGAACTCGCATGAACAATGGGCCGAACCAATCAACCTAATATGATCCACGTCGATTTGAACCAACCCACGGGAACAATACAAACCCGATCAGACCCGCACCGACCTGTATGAACAATGGGGCGAACCAATCCTACCCGATAAGGCTTGAATCGAACCGGCTCGAAGCCAGTTGCGAGCACGCCAGCCTGCACACACGCTTGCAAGCAACCTCTTTCGTTGCGCCAACTTCTGATGCCCCGCTCTCTGTCGTCTGACATTCGATTTCAACATTGTTTACATCGTTGGTTTCCCAATACAGTACCTTCAATCCAAAAGTTAATTTCACCTCGAGAAGCTTGCCTTGGATCTTCATTGTGATTAGTAATTCGTTCTCCCTTCACAGAAGTATAATTTTTGCATATTTTGTTTTAAAATCAGTCATAATTTAATTATCAAGCTTTTCTTATTGAATGATGGGTGTTGCATATTGTGTTGTATGTTTAAAAGTTTATTTGCTATTGTGGTCCATTAGTAAGCTCCTATCATCACAAACTAGCTACTTCTCAAGCCTACCTTAGCCAAATTTAGTGACCACTTGTGAGGCAGTGTTTCCCCTAATAAGTGAATCTTCCTAGAGTGCAATACACATACTTCTCTAATTTGAACGAAATTTTATATTTCTCAGTTACATTTATTTTATTTGGTAAATAAATTTTTGTCTGTTACTACTTGTGTTTTACTGCTATTTAATTTTGCAAATCCATACCAAAACAAAATTTACAATTACGAGTAACCAAAATAACCAGTAAGAATTTCCTAGAGGTGATAAAGATCCGAGATTGCAAGCGTGAAAGGATTCAATGGGAAGGTTAGAAGAGAAGAAGCATTAGCTAGTTATTGGCTTTATGGAAAATCAATGTATTCCACCCCCTGCACAACCAAACTCATGACCACACCAGCATTCACAATCTCCACAACATTATAGAGAGGATCACGAAGATTTTGATATTAGGAATAATCCTATCTATAGGAGACAACATATCTACAGAGATGAACTCAAACTTTGATGATTTAGATGATGATCGATTTAATGAGGGACGTTATCAAGCTAGGGTATCAAAGTTTTCAAGAGAGACCTAGAGTGAAGCCATAGCTCTAAAGAATTACTGGAAGATAAAGTAGAGAAAGAGAGAAGAGTCTAAGTATGATCCACTGAGGGGTATAAAAGTTGAGGCACCACTTATGATGGAACACATGATCCAGATCAATTCCTTGATTAGGTGACAACTTGAGAAATTCTTTGATTGGCACAACTTAGGTGATTATCAGAAGGTGGCACTTGCAAGGATAAATTGGTATATCATGCTAAGAAATTTTGGATTAGCTTCTTATTGAAAGAAGAAAGAGGAGGTAGAAGACGGATAAGTTAGGTTCAAATAAAAGAAGTGCTTAAAGATAAGTGTTACCCTAGTTTTCATCATAAGCAACGTCACAGTAAGTTAATGGCATTGAGACAAGGATCCCTAAGTGTGATTAAATATCTTGATACATTTAAAAAGTTAGTAGCTAGGACAAACAGTCAGACCCAAATTGGCAGTTAGCAAATAAGTTTATATTGGGATTAAGAATGGATATGAAGTATCAAGAAGAATTATGAGACCCATAAATTGTAGAAGAAGCAATACATGATGCATTATCATTAGAATTTCAATCTAAGGCATCATCTTCTAGGTCAAGGAATTTTGTTCAGCCTAACCCTAAGCTGAGTCAGAAGTCATCCACTTCTCAAGCATCATCTACTCATAAACTTAAGGATATTGTTTGTTACAAGTGTAAGCAACATGGGCATTTAAAACATGAGTGTAAAGTTATCAAAACTTCTACTATTCTAGAGGAGGATCGTGAGTCTTATCACGGTGTTGATTAATTTGAGGATGAGAATTTTATTATTAGTTATGAGGCACATTTGGGTGTAGTCCATTTTTTGAGTACTATTAGTGGTGAGGATTGGAGGAAAATTATATTTAGAACAGCATGTTGAGCTTGTCGAGTTGAGGAGGTTGAAAAGAGAATTTGTATTGTTCATGCACAATTTTGCATGTGAAGGAAATAGTATCAAATTCGGATGATGCGGCTATGTTGCCACTTATAGCAAATTTGTTGGAGGATTTTTCTGAGGCAAGTACAAATGAATCGCCCGCTGAATTACCACTAATGTGGGATATCCAAAATGCTATTAATCTGATCTCATGTGCACAATTGATCAATCTACCACATTATCACCTTAATGCTGAGTTACAATACCAGGTAGATGAGTTATTACAGAAGCATTTCTTGAGAGAGTGATAGTCCTTGTGTTGTACCGATCCTTAACTCCAAAAAAGATGGAACTTGGAGAATGTGGATAGACAATAGAGCCATTAATAAGATCACTATCAAATATAAGTTTCCTATTCCAAGGCTGGATGATATGTTGGACTCGATAGCAAACTCAAATTTTTCCAAAATAGATCTTAAGAGTGGTTGTCATCAGTTAAGGATCAGACCTTTAAATTAAATGTAATTTAAATTAATAATTCAAAATTTTTTGTCCTTCCTCAGTTCCCCCGACTCCAGGGCGCAGACTCTGTCGCTCGACAGAGCCTGCCAGGCGCAGACGGATACGTGCCAGATACGACTCACGCAAGCGCGCTGCCTAGTAGGCGCCGGTCGACAGCCGACCGGCCGGCCAGCTGTTCGGCCATCCCCCCCTCTCCTTCCCTCCTCTCTACTTATACCCCCCTTAGCCAACCCTTCTCTCCATCAGCCTCTCTCCCTCAGCCAACACCCAACCAACCCTCCTGCCGCCAGCCAGCCACCTGTCGCCGCCTCTACTCCAGCCACCCCACTCCAGCCACCCCTCCGGCCCCCTTCAGTCACGTCCGGTTCCCAGCAACCCTAACCCCATGTGAGAGGAAGAAAAGGGGAAGAAAATAAGGGAAAATTTTGCATTTTCTTTTATTATTTTATTTTCTTTATTAATTTTTTATTTTTTCATAATAATAATAATATTATCTCTAAAATATCATTAGCATCATTATTGTTATCATTAATCAATAATGATAACAGTACAAATTTTATATTATGACTGTTATTTCCATTTTGTCAATTTCATTTTAGACATTTCTTTATCTTTTTCTTGCATACATTATTATTATCATTATTATTATTAAATAATGATAATAACAACGCTATTATAAATAGTATTGCTACACTCGGTAACTTAAAATTATGTCTTCTATCAAGAAGAGAGTAAAAAAATAGAATAGAAAAGAAAAAAGTGAATATTCCTAAAAAAATATATCATAGTACTTTGATTTCATAAATCTAAGTATTGGCTATAATGGCTAATTTAAAATATTAAAAACTTATGCAGATTCAATCAGTTGTTGCACTTTTGAAACTTAAAGAAAAATGTATCATATGTCTTTTATTCTCTTAATTAATATATTTTTCAGCTCAGCATCGCACAAATCTGATAAAAGTGCTTTTAAAAATCATATAAAATGATATATGATAAAGTTTGGATAACTGAGTAGTATGGTTCATTGTTGATCTATTTTTAGTCTAATCAGACAACTGCTTAGACGTGGTAATCCTTTGAGGGGGCAGGTATAAAGGGAAATTGAGATATATAACACAAAATAAAACCCTATTTTCCTCGATTTTGTACTTGCCCAACAAAATCATGATTTGCGCCAGATATCAAATGCTAAAATTCTATATTTATTTGTGACTGCAATTATTTTTATGCTAAAGTTTTAGTCCAATTGAAACAGGTCTACAAGGATAAATTTATACAGCTTTTTATTTACTATCAAATTATTACTTATTTTGTTTATTATTTAACAATTGTAAAGTTGACATCTATCAGTACTTAGTTTCACAACTAACTAGTATTCAAATGCCCGTACTTTTGAAACGTGTCTAGATCAGGAGCTCGTCATAAAGAAATGGTGCTAAGAACCAAGCAGTGCTGATACTGCTCGACTGATTTATCACTTTTTTAACTCTATTTAAAGTTTGTAACTTTTTTTTACTTTTGTAATAAAATCTTGTGAATTAATGAATAAATGAGTTATTTTTGATGTCTACTAATTTTATCTTTTAAACCACTCAATATAATCCTGCGGATAGGGGACTTACCCCAAAACCAGTGCTGGATTAGCTCCCGCTAACCCGACATTAGGTCCCCACAGAGTAAAAGACTGATTATGCCTATTGAATTATCAAATGCATCAAGTACTTTCATAATTGATGAATACAATGTTAAGACCTTTTTGGGAAAGTTTGTGGTGGTGTACTTTGATGATATATTTATTTTTAGCATTAATGAGGAGAGGCATTTAAAATACTTGAGACTGGTGTTGGAGAAGCTTTGTGAGGAGATTATTTATAAATAAGAAAAAGTGCACATTCATGTAGTTTGAGATCATTTTCTTATGTTTATAGTACCTTCTATAAGTATAAAGTCATATTCTTCAAAAATTCAAGCTATAATTAATTGGCATCAACCTAACAGTTTTACTGGTGTTAGGAGTTTTCATGAGCTTGCTACATTCTATATGAGATTTGTACAAAACTTTAGCACAATCATGGATCCTATTACTAAAATTTTGAAGCATGATAAATTCACTTGGGCTTTTAGTACTGATAAGGCTTTCCAGCACATTAAAAAGGTCATGATCACACGAGTTCTTAGGCTCCTAGATTTTGGGAAGGTATCATGGATTATTGGAGGGGTGTTGCAGCAAGATGGCCAACCCATAGCATATTTGAGTGAAAAATTGAATGACTCAAAACAGCATTATTCCACATATTATAAAGAGTTTTATGCCATCATTCAATCTATTAAGCATGGGTATCATTACTTGCTACACATGGAGTTCATTTTCCACACACTACCAAGCTAGGGTTGATTTTTCACATCAAAAACTATCCCATGTAAGAAAATGGGCCCAATGGCCTTAATGCCATCTACATTTCAATATTCAGAATCTACGATCATGAAAAACGCATCGTAACCTCAATTTAAAAAAATATGGCCAATATGAGAATATATCTATATGACATCAAAATAGAGGAAGAACAAGCATTCACATTAGAAACTAAAACTATGAAAGAAGTCTTAGAAACTAATAAACAATGGGTTATCAAAGAAAGCTTTACAAATTTATTTGAATTAACAAATAAGAACATTAACCAAGAATCACCAAGGGAAGTGAAGGACACTTGGGTCATGTATCTCTCCCCATGCAAAGTAAACAAACTAGAGAAAAATGGGAACAAACTCCATCATCCTTAGGATAAACATCTTTCATAATAAGCAAGGAGAAGATGTTGCATATAACAAAGGTAAAATAAAAAAATTTATTTAACAAAGTAGTTATGGAATGGCTCTTAATCAAGAGATAAGTGTAACTCTTGGTCCCAATAAAACAATAGAGATTAATTATTGGACTATATAAATTGTACAATGAATGCATTCATCATACCAAATTACTAAAATATTAAATACCATCTTGGTACTTTAGATGGTTAAAAGTATTTGGTGTTGAATTATGATACTACCAAAAATTATCAACAAAGAATACTCATACTTCGTAGATTCATATTTACCCTAGAAAATATCATTAATATAAGAAAAGGTGAACATGAATTTTACTTCTTTACACAATGTTAATTCCATGGATATGGGGTTGGAATATACAATTCAAACTCGATGAAATCCACAATTTTGCACTACACACATCAATAAAGTTAAATTGTGGCAAAATATTATCATTCATGATAATATAAAACAATTATTAGTGTTATATAATATAATTAAAACAACTATTCCAGCATTATGGAAGATTGAATGTTCTCTCTCAAAAATTTAAAAGAGAATTTCAAGAGAATATCTTCTAAAAATGAACAACAAATTAAAAATAGAACATAAAGTGTGTGAGAGAAACAGTTCAATGAACTATTTAACAATATAGATAGTAGTACTTCTACAAGAATAGAAGGTGGCAGTGAAGATGAAGACACTACCATGGAAGACAATCAAAATGAACCTGAACTATAGATATTAGCTGCAATAATAAAAGAAATGGAAGAACTAGTAAGGAAAAGAAAAGAATATGCCAAAGAACCAACAGAAAAAGAAAAGAACCAGCTGGGCCCCATGACCCACAAATTGTTATGTGAAAACATTACTGTTTATATAATATAAACAAAAACCAAAAATACTGCACAAATAACATAAAGAATGACCAGACGGAAGTGTCATTCCTATTTGATAATTAAATTTGTTTGAATTCTAAATTAGAATTCGAACGAAAGAAAGTTCATAATGAAAGACCTCTCCTTACTAGTAGCTCTCAACCTTAACCTCTCCGGTGTGCTTTTATACTTAAGAAGTTACAAGTCTTTTTTGTAAATAAAAAATCTTTCCTAGTTTTGCTTTCTTTCTGCACACTCAACTCAAGCGGGTGCTTGGTTGAATAGAATTCAGATTTATTATAGATTTTCTTTCATCCAGATTCTAATCCTGAACTCAAACAAATTTAATTATCAAATGAGAATGACACTACTGTTCAGTCATTCTTTATATTATTTGTACAGTATTGTTGGTCTTTGTTTATATTATATGAGAGAAATTTATCAAAATAATCCCTTAACTCTTGTGAAGTATTAAATTTAGTCCTTAACTCATACAAATATTTATTTTAGTCCCCTGAATTTTATTTAAGTGTTTGTTTTGGTCATATGCTGTTAATTTGGATAAAATTGCTAAATATGAAGGGTAAATTTGTCCTTTTAAAATTTAGCAAACAAAATTTCACATATGGCAAATTAATTTTTATTATTATGATACAAATATGGTAAATACGTTATTGTCGATCTTATAGCAAGAAAGCTCTAATTATCCAATGGTCTCCTGCGACGCTACAAAAAAAAAACAAATCGCAAGCTCTACGCTATGACAAAAATGAAATCATAAAAAGTTCAATTATGTGACTCCCATGTTCACAATATTTAGACACCTATTTCATAAAAATATTTATTGCATTATGAGCAATGGTTTTAGTACAAATTATATATTTTAATTTATACAATAAAATATTTATCATATATATATATATATATATATTAAAAATATCAAAATTAATTTACCAATGTGGAATTTTATTTGTTAAATCATAAAAGGATAAATTTATCCTTCATATTTAACAGCTTCCATCGAAATTAATGCATAAGATAAAAAAAACATTTAAATATAAGTCAAAAGACCAAAAACAATCATATGTAACACTAAGGACTAAATTAAATATTTTGCAAGAGTTAAGAGACTGCATTGATAATTTTCTCTATTATATAAACAATAATATTCCCATTGAACACAGCTGGTTCTTTCCCTTTTCTTGTGGTTCTTTGGCTGGTCCTTTTCTTTTTACCATTGGTTCTTCCATTTCTTTCATTATCACAGATAGTTTCAATAGTTCAAGTTCATTCTGATTTTTCTTTATCCTCAATGATAATTTGTTCATCTTCACTGCCACTTTTTGTTCTTGTAGAAATATTACTATCTATTGTTAAATTGTTCGTTGAACTGTTCTCCCATATTATCTGTATTTAATTTTAAATTTATTCTTCATTTCTAGAGATAATGGTTTCTCTTAAAATCCTATCTTAGATTTTTGAGGGAGAAACGTTCAACCTTCCCTGATGTTGGAATAGTTGTTTTGT
This sequence comes from Gastrodia elata, assembly GCA_016760335.1. Taxonomy (NCBI): domain Eukaryota; kingdom Viridiplantae; phylum Streptophyta; class Magnoliopsida; order Asparagales; family Orchidaceae; genus Gastrodia; species Gastrodia elata. The sequence continues at coordinate 129,544,509 of CM028669.1, forward strand.
TATATTTTATAATTAATAACTATTTTAATTTTTCATGAATGATGAATTTTGCCACAACTTTATGGATGCGTGCAATATAAATATTGTGAACTTCCCCATGTTGGAATTGTATATTCCAACCCCATATCCATGTAATTTGATAATGAGTAAAGTAGTGAAACTCATTTTTACTTTTTCTTATATTATTGATTTTTTCTAAGGATAAATATAAATATACCCAGTATGAGTAGTCTTTCTTGATTATTTTTTGCAGTATCATTAATTCTGCACCCAATACTTTTCATCATCTAAAGAATCAAGATGGTATAGGATACGTTAGTAATTCGGAGCTCATTACGAAGAGCCATATATAACTCCTCATATTTAATATGATGAATGCATTCATTATGCAGTCTACATAGTCCCAATAATTAATCTATATTGTTTCATTGGGACTAAGAGTTACACTTGTCTCTTGATTAAGAGTCATTCCCCAGCTAACTTGATGAACAATTCCTATAATTGTACATTTGTTATATCCAGTATCTTCTCCTTGCTTATTATGAGAGATATCTATGCATCCTAAAGATGATGGAGTTTGTTCCCATTTTTCTGTAGTCTTAGTTTATGATGTGAAAACTTATTCTTCCTATGTTTTGATATCATATAAATATAATATTATATTGACCATATTATTTTTAAATTGAGGTCTCAATTTTTGTTTCATGACCGTAGAATCTAAATATTGAATCACAGATGGCATAAGGGCCATTGGGCCCCATTTCTTGCTTGGGAAGGCTACCTAGGATCCTTGCTTAATCTCCCTATAAAAATCACTAGTAAGAAAATTGAAAAACGAGTTAAATTCAAATGATATATTTAATATCAAAATAAAAAATTAAAAGTTGTGATTAACATCTTGCAAATATATGTTTGATGCTAAATTTTTACATATTTTTTAATAATTGTTTTTACTGTAGAGCAATCTATTCGGAGTAAATAAATAGTATTTAATAAATCATCTTGATATTTTAAAATATATTTTACTATAGAGAGCATTTCCATTGATAGTGGAATACTTTTATTGTGTAGTATTCCATTCTCCTGAATAAAATTGGATGAATTCTTCTTTTGTTGAATTATTCCATTTTTGTATTATTATGCCTCCAAATCAATATCTGAGGCATATGTTTCAACAATTTTAAGACTTTGTGGATCTTTTAGATTTAAGCATGAAATATTTTTTACCCTTTGTTTAATTTTCTGAACTGCATAGATATGTTTTTTAGTCCATGCAGGAACTAATACTAGAGAAACAATTGTTCATATGACATCAAAACAAAGGAAGAACGTATAGTATACTATATCAGATTGTAAATTTTATTAATACGTGAAAACAATTGTTCATGTATTCACGTAAAAACGTTGTATATAGTTATTTAGTTATGCTGTAACGTTTCCAGTATGTGAATACAAGTTCAGGTAAAGAAACAACATAGTATAATGACTCTTAATCCATCAAAATCTTTAAAAATTCAGTAACAAATAGAATAGCCATAAGATATCATGGTTAGAATTTATTCAAAAAAATTTAGAAGAATAGGGTTAATGTCTCATGCAGCACTCAATGTGGGTAACGTGATAAGTGGATACACAAAACAGGCCCCAAAGTGTTGGTTGGGATAATGCTAATGAAGATAAAAAAAGATGATAAGGAGCAACTAAGAAAACTGTACCATAGTTTCACATTCAGGATCAGTAATTGAATTGTCAAAAAGAATATCTTTGACCGATTTGGGAAAGAGATTCTGGTTTGGATAAAGAAACCAAACCATGTTTTTTCCTGGCAAAAGAAAATTTCACTTAGAATTCATAAAGAAATAAGAACAATAAATTTGATCTAAAAGTTACATTTAATTCAGAGTAACATAGATTATATGATATATTCGTGGGTATACAATAAATTAACAATTCTCTATAGCCCAAATATGGGCTATACTTGGCATACTAAACAAGTAAAAATTTACAAGCCAATCTTTTTAATCAATATGGTCTTCAAAATCGATAAAATGTGACTGTTAGTGTTACGAGAAATACCCTGATATGCTTGTGTTATGGTGATTGAGTTAAGCACAAACAAAGTAAGTTTAGTTGAAACTCAAAAGCAAAATTAAATACTTCGAACGAATTTTGCTCAAAATCAAAATCATTTCAAGATGATACAAGTTCAATTATGAGTGCTCAAAATTGATTTAAACAAATAAAATATCTAATTATATAAATTATCTTATATATTCTAATTAGAGGTCGACAAAAATTCTTTTAGATGATTAAAAGTCAAAAGAATTTTTTCTACGTTAAAAAGTTATTTAGTTAATGATATGATGGATAGGGATGCAAATAAACTGAATACTCCTCAAACTACTAGTGGCTTAGCTTGATATGAGCTTACTTGTGATCATTTAGCAACTAAAGTGAAAATTTATATGTATTTTAAAACACAACTTTTAAATGAACAAATTTAAGCACGTTGATGCTCAGTACCAATATATTTGTAAATGGTTTTTGCAAGTGTTCATAAACATGCCATTCAAAGCTCGATACTATATTTGTTTAAAACATTATAGCATGTTCATCTAAAATTTAATAAGCTAATTATTTAACATTGACTAGAGGGTTGTTTATATGAGGATTTATTTAGAACCCTTAAAAGTAAAATGAAGACCAATATTCAAATATTATAAAAACTAACATTAAAAAACAATTCAAGCATTTAACTTTAGAACTACAAATGAGCCAATACGCTTAACAAGCGACAAAAATAACTATACATATATAAGAAAATGTATAATTAATTTTAATTAACATTATAAGATTAATAATTTGCTTAAGAAGAACAAGTTATAATTATAATTTATATTGAATTTGAAAATTTACAACTAAGAAAAAATTATAAAATAAAATGATAATATAACATTATTTACTTTATTAAATACTAGTATTAATAATGGGTTATTATGATTTATAATTTATAATACACTGCACAGAATCTTATAAGAAAACAAACACATTTTAAGAAAATTAGTGATCCCCACAGTGTGATTTAAGCTTGAAATGCTATTTAAAATCATTAGTTATATATACGGTAGGTTAAACCTTTTATAAGGATTCTTAAACTTCAACTTATATGCTTAAGCTCAACTTGATCGATAAAAACCCAAAAATGTGCGAGTCTAGCAAATTTGGCAAAAAATAATGGTTTTTCCCTAAGGGATATTTTCTTGATTTCATAATTTGGTGTTAAGATCATAATTTAAGATATTTACTATGCTCGAAATAGAAGCATTTTGGTAAATCTTTCAAAAAAAATTAATTTTGTTTGAATATTCTATGAAAATAATAAGGAAAATCCAATTTCAATATTCTTAAATAGCCTTCTTCTATTAAAGCTAGCTGATCTTAGCTATTCCTCCACAGGTATATCTCACACATGACAGCTGCACATAAAAGAGGATCTTTCCGAGCCACACTCTTACTACATACCTTGTTCATTCTTTCTCCCACCCTCAAAGGCCAAACCCATGGCAGGTCACTCCTCCACCACATCATCTCCTCCTCCTCTCAAAACCCTAGGCATGCCCCATCAACTTCTACTTTTCTTATTCTTCATTTCCACCGAAAAAGAGTTCATTCCTTCTTCCTCCCCTTTTTAATTCTAATAAACCTTGTAGGGTATTAAATCTGATTTTTTTTAATTCCTCAAATCTAAGATTGATTCACCATTAATATTGTGGATGGACAACTATCGTGATGCAATCTCCAACTTTAGCTGATCCTGAGGACTTTGTACTCTCTACAATGTATCACTTTTGTAAATAGTGAATGTTTTATATATATAAAAAAAAATTCATATAAAGTTCAAGAGTTATTCCCTATTTCAAGATCAAATTGAAATTTCTCAAGTTTGTAAACATTCCCTACAAATTTTGCCTAACCCCTAAGGTACATATTACGTTTTTTCCATTTTCTAGTTGGGACGTAAGTTTGACCCTAAGAATCTTACATATACCCCCACTAAATTGAACAATTTTCCATCGAGGATGACCGGAACCTTACCACACGTATCCAACACAGTCCTCAAGGTATTATTTTCATAATTTTGCAATTTTAAACATTTAAACAACTGCTTAAATCCTAAGGCTTAATTTTAAACTTCCAATTTAGGTTGGATCCCAACAAGAATGTTCTAGAACGATTGACTATCCTCCAATCAACTAAAATCTATGTCCTATAATTATTTCCTCAATTTCTTGCATTTCAAATTAAGTTGGTAAATTTAGGGCAAGTTGAGCATTTCTTTCCCTCCAAAGATGAACACAACCATCTTACAATTTGTTTAAATTGTAATGCATGTTTAATGTGTTTCTCATCATCTTTCCTTTTAGGAGTGACAATCTTGTAAGATTGCATAGGATACAATTGATGACTTAGAAAAAAAATCGAAAACTATGAATTTTTTTATATTTTCTTTGCTCATTAAATAATTAGACATTAAAATTTTATAGTAGATAAATTAGTTGGCATATAAAAGCTAGAATCAAGTAGGATTAATAAAATTTTAAATACCAACACATATGCACTTATCTTCGACATGAATTATACAACTTAAATTCTAAAACCTAAATATAACAACAATAACAGCACCAAGCCTTAATCCCACAAGGCAGGGCCGGCTACATGAAACCTTTGTTTCCATTGTGCCAATCAAATGAAAGCTCCTCCCTAAGTTCCAAGAAGAGAAGAACTTTCCTTATAGTTTTTTTCCATGTCTTTTTGGGTCATCCTCTTCCTCTTTTAATGAGAAATACATAAATTCAATCTTTCTAACAAGAGCATTGCATATTCTATATTTAATATGCCCAAACTACCTAAGATGGTATTCTGTAATCTTATCCACTATTGGAGCCACTCCAACGTTGGTACGGATAAACTCATTTCTCATTCTATCCTTTAGAGTATACCCACTCATCCACCTAAGCATCCTCATCTCTGTAACACTTAATTTATCGATAAGTTTCTTCTTTGCTAGATAACATTCAGCCCCATATAACACAGTTGGTTATATAACTGCTCTATAAATTTTTTCTTTAACTTTAAGTGGAATTTTCGGATCGCCCAACACTCCAGAAGCGCTCCTCCATTTCATCCAACCAGTTTTGATCCAATTAGTCGCAGGTACTTGACCTCTTGCTCTTCTTGATCACATGATCCACGATAGTTATGTCATCAAGATTAGTGCTTCTAATACCAAAAAACTTAGACTCCATATATTTTATTTTAGATCTACAAGACAAAATTCTTTAGATTCTGAAGTAGGCCTCCATAACTCAAGTTTTGCTTTAACTCCATTCCTAGCCTTATCAATTAATAAAATATCATTTGCAAATAACATTCACCAAGGAATCTACTCTTGAATCTGCTCAATAAGGACATTCATAATCAAAGAAAAAATAATGAATTGAGAGTTGAGCCTTGATGTAATCCAATAGAAACAAGAAAATCATTAGACAAGCCACCTTACGATCAAACAAATGTTACAACCCCATCATACATATCTCTAATAACATCAATATATGCGACACAATTCCCTTTTTCTCCAAAACGAACCAAAGAACTTCTTTTGGTACTCTATCAAAATCCCTTTCAAGATTAATAAAAAGTAAATGAAGTCATTCTTTTCTTTCTCTAGATTTCTCCATCAAACCTTTTAATATATATATATATATATATATATATGGCTTCCATGGTAGCTAGCATAAAGTCAAATTGATTTTGAGAAATGCAAGTATTCTTTCGTAATCTATATTCAATTACTCTCTCCAAAAGCTAAGTATGACACGTTAACTTGATTCATCTATAATCAGCAATCTTGAGCAACGCCTTTATTCTTGTAAATAGATATAACAATACTCTTTCTCCACTCATTTGGCTTATTTTTAATTTTCTAAATAATATTAAATAACTTGATAAGCTAAGAAATCTCTTCCTCACCCAAGCATTTCCATATACTAATAAGGATGCCAGTTGATCCTGTTATTTTGGGTTTTTCATCCTCTTTAAAGTACTCTAAATCTCATATTTACTAACACGGTGAATGATGTAATTGAGATTTTTTTTTAAACCATTAAGCTCACTTATATTAAATTTATTAGTACCATCTTCATTAAAAAGCTTAATAAAATAATTCATCCATCTATGTTGAATATCTCTATCCTTGAAAATTTTTTGAACATTTTTGATATATTTAATATGAATCAAAAATATTTGGTTCTCGTGTCTCTTAATTTGACTAGTTTATGAATGTGTCCTTTCTCGGTAGTGTCTAAATTATTATACAAATCTTTAAATGCTACTCTTAGCATCACAAACTACTATTTTGGATTCACGACAAGCTAGTTTATATTTCTTATAGTTATCTCAGTCTTGTATTTAAACTATTCTTTATAGTCTATTTTATATCTTTAATATTAACTTGAACATCTCATTTCCACCACCATGCAATTTATATTGGGTACCCTCCCTTTTGATTCACCAAATAAATTCTTTGCTATGTTGTGAATACAACTAGCAATTGAATTTTACATAAGATTGGCTTCACCTTCGAAATCCAGCTGTTCAAGTTTTAAGACTTCAATTTTAAAAATACTATATTACAGTTAAGATTTCACTATCTAATTTAGAAAACATTTTAGATTTAATATTACATTGTTGCCTCTTATTTTTAAATCCAAAACTAATAAATGACGTTGGGTTGTTAAACAATCACTTGAATAATCTTACACTATTTGCACAATAAACAATCTTTTTGCTTTAAGAGAAAATAATCAATCTTAGTTTTAGAAATCTTATTTTTATAAGTGATAATATATTCCTCCATTTTTTAAAAACATATGTTTGCAATAATAAAATCATAAAGCAAACTTTAAAATCATTCTTTCTTCTTTATTAATCTCTCTAAAACTAAAATTACTAAGAATATAATTAAATTCTTTAATTAGCCTTCCAACATGTTAATTTAAATCTTCTCCTATAAAAAGCATATCTTTTTGAGGTATTGTGCCCCACTTATTTATGCTTGCAATTAATAAATGTGATATCCCCTAATAATAATAAAATGTTAAGCCTTAAAATGTACTTAAACTTATTAAGTATAATCACTTTTTCTTTTATTGGTTGTATCATATCGTATTAAAAATCAAATACAGTAGATCAGAAGCTTAGAGGAGATCCAACAGAAGAGCTAAGAGTGGAGCTAGAAGATCAAGTGCAGACTTAGAGCTTCCAGATTTATTTCTTTATATGTGAGGATGGGTGTTCTTTTTTAATTAATTAAATATTGTATAACTTAAATATGTTTGAGACCTTTTATTTTCTTATCTAAGACGAATACTTTCTTTTCCTTTATTTATCTGAATGATTGAAATGGTAATGATTATTAATATACTTATAAATGCATCAATCTTTTCCATCTTATAGATCATTTGCCCCGTAGTACTTAATAATGGGTAAAGACTTGCTAACCCAGTATTAAATACTACAGTGATACTCAATATTGGATTAAAACATCTAATCTAACACTTGGTCGATACATATTTAGTGGTAAACATCCTAATAGAGTAAGAATTATCGAGATTCAATAATAATTTGAATAACAGTTTGGGCCCCAAACAAAATAGGACTTGTCGGATTTTTAAATTTGTTTTAATGATTTGATCGTTAATTAAATAAAGATCTTTTAAACAAAATATAATTAAAACTAAAATCAAGAGATTAAGACTAGATCTTTAAGATGCTTATAAGACCAACTTTTGCTGAAAAAATATACCTAATGATATAATGTAATGGTTTATTTGGGAGAGAATCTCAAATTGTTGGATGATTTACTTAGATGGCCATTCTAAGAGTGTTGTTGCAGCTTAGGTTGAATGAGATCCTTGTGATGACATGGAACATGACGACATTTAGAATTATACTAGCAAATCACCAAGACATCACTATCATCGATTAGTTTTGTGATGCTCATTGATGTTATAGTACTATAAAATGTTTCTTATTAATAGTGTTGTTATATCTATATAGTCGCTTGTGCCGCCACTTCAGTTGTGCCTGTGATCATTTCCTCGCAACTTTCTGTATGTGTGTCCAACATAGATGAATATTTTTGCATAAAGAGCATTAAAAAATGGTATTGATGTTACCCACCACTTATATTAATAATTAATGAGTTTTATGTTGAACATGTATCTCGCAAGTTCTCTACTTACCTAAATGGAGACATTAGACTACAAGGGCCCAAAAGGTTCAAATTTGTGTTGTTAACTTGTTTAATTACTTCATCATTATCTACGAATCATGTATACACTTTTTTATGAAAACTATTCATAACATGTTATGTATTTGTCCTATAAGACTTTACATCAAGGATTGCATAATTTCCATTATGCCTAGAGATTTGTACTAGGCAGAATCCAATACAAAAGATACACTAATATGAGGAAGATGCCACAAGGAGACACCCAAGAATAATAAACCCGTGTCTTTTTACACTTTTTTTTTGCATTTTATCATTTTCCTAAATTACATCGATCTCTTATAGAGTTGTGTTCTGATTGTATTCATATTGCAGGTCTAGCTGCACTAAGCCTTGATTGTACACGTGGACCAAGCTGCACATAGCTTTAAGGTATGATGTGAGTGTATAATTTTATCATACATTGCATTTATTTTAATTTATGTTTGACCAGATTTTTTTTTTTTTAGATTACGACATGAATAAGACTCTTTATGACTAATTTTTTTTAATAAAATTTAAAATAAGGTAAAACAGCCATAGTAAGAAGAATTATTAAATATAGTAAGAAATGTTATCTAGTATCTATATATATATATATATATATATATATATATAAAAGAAAACTCTAATCATGTATAGACTTTATCTAGGTCTTGCATACAAAAACCCTTATCAATAAAATTAAAAACAAATGAAAAATATATCATTTACACATTCTACATTTACCCACATTGGGCATCTTTGCTTTAGTCGCAAGGTTGTTAGACCATCCTTCCTAAATAAAAGATGTGTCCATTATTGTAGTTGCATATAGGTCTCAACCTCATGATTTTCAAAACTCAATTAATAGGTTAACTTTTGTTTTCTTCAAGGTAAAGAAGGTAAGTTAAAAGAATTTATATTTATTAACCCACATATTAAGCTTATTGATCTGGTCATAAGGTATACGCCCCATTCAACAAATAAGTGCAAGTCCTAATCTTTGCCCAAAGCTTGCATTAAATATAGGAGTGATGTACCCACATGTGTTGGGTTTCTATCTCAAATTTAGGATTTAAGACATGTGACTTTCCTTTCAAAACACAATCCTCACCCTTTGAAACTCTAATGGGAGTTTGCCACTTTTATTATAAAATAATAAGACCCAAATTTCACATAAATGAGCAATTTAAAAATAATAACCTCAAATAAAATGTAAGGCAAATATAAAATAAAAGTTGAGCATCCAAAATATTATGAATTCAATGCTCTTTACAAGTCTCACTTTTGACTCATCATTCAATTATTAGGATCTCATTTCAAATCCAAAATCTAAATCTCTAAGAAAGGCGTTAACGTCCCCGCCAATCATAATTGTTCGTTAATACCGTTATAGTCTATTAATACTCACAAATTTCTGTTTTTCTGTTGATTTTTCCGCTGGATTTTATTGTACGTTAATATTCCTCCAAATCATCACTCAATTTATAAACCATTTTTATTTTGTTTTCTACTTCTCAGTTTAAATGTATAAATATACATACTTATGTACCGCCATCGATATATGTGTATATATATACATATGTACACATATATATAAGGGAGGTAGTATAATGGAATGAGAGCAAACAAAGCAAACATATTATTTTTCCTCTTCACCCTGCGGCTGAACCAAAGGATGCCTCCAAAGAATGCGACGCCTCCTGCTAGAGAGGCGTGATGCTTTAAACAGGCAAATGGAGCATATATAGACAAAGGTACCTTACGACACCTGAAATGCAGTCGAACGTAACCTGCGACACTCTGCGCCACTCGTACCAATCCCGTAAGCACTCAACATAGCCGACGGAAGTACCATAGCCCTCGGAAGCCCACGACGAAGCTGCAGCTTACGGGACTCCTCGAAGCAGCAAGGACGCAGCTGCATCCGCAGCCCCGAAGGTCTTCGACGCCTTCAATCCGTCCCGAACCCTGCCAACTCCGTGGCTCCTCTCCAAGTCGACGACGCCAGCCGCAGCCTTGGGAGAGTACGCCGCAAGCAAGGACGAAGCCAGCCGCAACTCACGGTACTCTTCACCACAAGCAGAGATGCAGCCGCATCTTACGAAGGTCTTCGACACCTGCGATCCTCCTCCCGCCCGATCCTAGCTTGTCGATAGAGGACGTCTCATCCGTCGGCGAGCAGCTCGACTTTATCCGCCGGAGCCCCGCTCGATTTCCTGTGTCCGATCCATGCTTTTTGGAGAGGAACCCGATCGTATAAGGTATGGAGAGTTTGATTACAGCTATCGAAATGTATTCTTATAGAAGCTTTAATTTTGTGATAAGAGAGACAGAGAGATTGTTATGAGCTTTTCATGTCAACTTAGGATTTGTAGAGTAGATTGAAAGAGTTAAACTGCTAGTTTATATACTGAGATTATTAAGCACTGGTAACCTATCTCATTTAATTCTTTTGTAGAAAATGTGAGATTAAATAAGCAAACTAATAATGCATCAATTTTATAATGTAAGTGTTAGTTCTTAAAACTAAATCAATTCCTGAAGCTGTTTCAATTAGAATTTAGTTCCTACGTTCAATTATCATTAATGCTTGTTGTTTAGAAATATGTGCAATCAATAGATTAGTTTAAGTATTCATTACCTAAGAAGCAACCTATGTTTTGAAATATAAGTCAAACAGCTTATGTTTTGCTATGAAATAAAAATAGTGTTACTATTTGCCAGTACCTTGAGTGTATCGAAAGACCTGCAAGAACTTGAGGGTTTTGTAAGTGTTTAGGTTGCTCTTTAGTAGCTACTTACTTGCTGCACCTTCTTTTAAAGATAAGTTGATATAATGGCTTTTAGAGCTACAATTTAGTTATGATTATTTTGGTTTCCATAATCTCAAGCTAACTTATATTTATATTGGAAATTATGCACAAGAATGATCAAATTTCAGCAATACTACGGGAAATGTGGGGTGTTCCGTTAATTAACTAAAAAGGGAGAAAAATGCTAAGATAAGGTTAGGATTGGTCGAACAAATGAGTTAGATACTTTTATGTGATACATCAACGATGACACTCTTTTAGTTCCTTAGTAAAATAAGAGTGATATGAAATGCTATTTTCAAGTATGATAAAGGTTCATATAGAGAATCATTGCTTCATAAAGCATTAGAATTTAATGAAATATAGAATAAGAATTTTAGGGAATGCTTACATAAGTTTAGAAGATTTTAAATAAATCTTTAAGGAGGAACAACTCTAAAGAAATATTAAAGACTTAGGAGTAAGAAATTATACTTCATTATTATATATATGGGTCATTTTCAAAACCTAATAATATTACAAATATAACTTTTGCAGACACCGCAGATTTTTGAGTGCTAAAATCAGACATTCAAATACCAAGGTACATTGATTTTAGTGTTTACACTTAAAATGGTTTTATTGCCGCTTTAGCACCGCTTTGAGCTTTATCCCTGTTGATGAAATGAAATGCTTGTTAAATGCCAAAGTAATGTCATAAATGAAATGTATATGTTATGTCTTGTGAATGTATGCAAGGGTTCCGAAATGGTGGTTTATTAGGTTAGGGAAGGGGCTAATCAATCGAGAGTTATAAGGGTGCCATCTGGAGCCTTTGAGGGGGCCCAGGTGAAGGAGTTGCTCTTATTGAATCCAGCCTTATGGTTCTGGATTTGCTCAACAAAACTGCTAACGTTGCTTCGTGAAATCAAGACATACATACATACAAACATGTATGAAACTTATTATATGTTGATAATATGACAGGTGATAATACTATGGCAAAAAAAATATTTAATTTGCAAGATTATGTATTTTGCTCTAACCTTTGATTTCCTACAAAATTATCTGTTTTCTGCTTCCCACATTTGCTAAGTGTAATATTTAACATCTTTTGTACTTAATATGTGTATTGAGGCATTATTCTTATAATGTCAGGTCAGGTGCAGTTGGAGAAAATTGATATAGCATAAAGGATATCTAAAGTACGGTGGTGCTGATATTGGCACATATAATTTTGATTTGTTGCTTAAACTTTAAAGTTGGACGGAAACATTTATTCATCTTGATTTAAATTTGTAATATTCTGGATATTATATTCTTTAAATTGAATGATTGGCAAGTTTATTATGTTGTATGGCTCTATTATTTAATTTATGTCTGAATACTATTTTCTCTTAACTGTCAATATGATCCTGCGGAGATGTACCCAAGGGGAGTTGGTTTGATACCTAACCTAACCTAGGGTCATCACACATACCAACCCTGGCTTCAATAAAAAAATTTCTAAAGTGTGATCCAAGATGTAATTAACTATAAGAACTTGTATGATTGTGCATTTTATGAAGGCTTGATAAGAAAATTGAGGCATACCCAATTTTGAATCTGCCCTCACATCTAGCTCGACAGTGGAAACTTGTTTTCAATATGATATGGCACACTTATCTCTAATTCCAACTTCTGAAAAGTTTTGGTTCAACTCATTGTTTTCCATTGAACTCAATTTCACATATGAAGTAGTGATCAAGTTGAATCAGTAAGTTTAGTTTGAGTAAATTTCAAAATTTATATATGCTTAGCTAAGCAACAAAATTAATGATTATAATAAGCCAGGGGTAAGAAAGTATAAAGGGGTGTGCCAAACTAAATGAACACATAGACTATCTTGACAATCGAAAATAAATCACATCATTAGCAGATAATTATTTATGCTGTATTACCATATCATTTAAATATCATAATGTTAATATAAAATTATTTTATAACTAAGGCAAACTATGAGATTATTTTCTATATTGCAATGCTGAATGAATAAAGTAAAGAGAAAATTTTATAAATCATAAAAATGCAACTAATGAAACAATTTACCAATTGTATAGAAATAGCTAAATCAAACCTGCAGCTCTAAATGCATCCCACATGACTTCTTCGTGTTCATGAATACCAAAGATACATAATGATGCAGCTTGAACTCCAAATAGTTGCCACAGCAATTTACCAGTATTATTTTGGCGCAAAAATTCCTAAAAGAAAGACAATATGTGGGCATTAACTATTGTAAAAATCAGGTGAAATTTGCACAAAAAGTAGAGAAAGTAATTCAGTGTGCAGACCTTCGGATGCATGTACAACCAAAATCGGATTCTATTACAAAGAGAGCATGGCAAGAGCTTTGAGCACATGCAATCTTCCATTGCAATCCAGCACTGCAAGAAAAACAACAATGCTTTACATCTACACTATAAAATACTCAGCAATGTAACAATTTAGTTTCCATTTATGTATTTAATGAGAAGGACAAAATCAAGTTTCACTGTTTTTTGATAGAAAAATAAAACCTATCAACAACAATACCAAAACTAAGTTCCAACAAATGGGAATGGCTGCACAAATGCTTTGCCTCTATTGTGCTCTATCAAATAACAAACCCTCCCTAAGCTCCAATTAATCTCTTTCCACATCATTTTTACTCCTCTTCCTCTTTTTTAACATGGGCAAAGTTAAGGAGAGGAAACTCCAGCATTATCAAATCCCTATGGGACAAATGATATGTATATAACAAGTCTTTGCTGCAAATTTAGCTGTGGAAGTCAAGAGCGGAGATTTTTAGTTGATTGATAACATTCAAGCTGAGGTCTATATAAACTTTACATGTCTGAATATATAGTTTATATAGTCATCGCCAAGAAATACTGGATATTAGGTAAGTGTCCACGTATGAAATTAAGATCAAGCCAGTAATGTACACACAATATTTCACAAAAAAACAACTATATTTCCATAGAGAAGGTTGAGTGAAATGTGAAGTTGACATTAATGGTTTGCACTTAGTATATTCTGGATTCCCGTATTAATGAAAGTAAAGGTAGACCAGCACTTATTCATAAAAAACTTGCTTTGAGTATCAATTTATACAAAACAATGGGTTTGTACTAATTCAGTACACATCAGTGCCTGTACATATATAATTAGTACAAACCAGCTAGTACATGTGCATAAATTCAGTAGCTACTCAATACCTAGTGTGCACTGTTTGCATACACTAATTGTACACATGGTACACTATGTGTACTTTTTATACCTACGCACCACCAGTTATATATTAACTACATAGATATCAATATTGCTATTTAAAAAATCAGTAAATAGCACTATGCGTGTACTGAATTATAAAATCAGTAACGGTATTATGAACAATATACATACCCATATAATATAAAAGAAGAACTAAGCAAATTTACATGAGAAAAACTATAAAGTATAACTAAATTCAAAAAGTACAAGGAATAAATTCATGAGGTATAGGTAAAATGGTATAACAGACAAAATAATCAGAAACATGCAAACAACATTTCAGAGGAAATAGCAATATTAAGGTTGTACCCGGGTAGAAAAAGCTACGGGCATGGGTGTGTGTGGTGTGGGTATGGTTGTGGATATGGGTGCAGGTAAGGGTGTGCGTATGGGTGTGGGTGTGGGAGGTTGGTGGTAAAATAGTAAAATTAAATATATTCATTTTAAAAACAACTATGTTGCCATGTTTCATTTCACATAATTTGTACCTTCTGGCAAAGATGACCCCTACTTCCTAGCAACCTGCACGCTACTTGTCGAGCAGAGAAATATTGAAGCTTTTCTTCTGATTCAGTTAGAGATTGGTACACTCCTCTATGTTTAATATCCTCCTCAATTCTTAAATTTCCCTGAGAAAGTGGGCATTAAAATAAGAACTTTGGAAGTTAATGCACAAGTTCGTATGGCTTCATTTTTTAAACGCAAAAGAGTTTAAAAATGAGATTTAGGCATACCACGTTATCAGTACTAACTATGCAATAACAAAATCAGAAAGCAGCATATACGTCAGTAACAATTAGCACAGCTCTTCTTTCCAACTTAAAGAGAGTAATTTGTACCAAAGTTTGCCCAAAAAGACAACCCATATGATTCGAACTTTATTTAAAATTTGATTTGAACTCAAAATTTATTGTAGGTAATCATGTGCATCAGAAAGATATAATTGGTAATATAATATTATGTGATGAATAGGTTACAAAAAAAATAAAATGAATTAAAATTATTATATATACTTTAAATTATATAATAAAAACATATATATATAAGCTCAAATTCAAGAAACTAAGCTTTGACTTGTCTAAATATCCCATTCCATGAACCAAGATCAAGTTAAGAAAAATAAAAAGAAAGAAGAAAGGAGAGAGAGAAGGAGAGAGAAAGAGAGAGAGAGAATGCGTGCGGAGATTTAGTTCATTTCTCATTGAAATTTCTTTGTTGGTGTAGATTTAAAGGTAGAAGCTTCACTCGACCTTTAGATTTTAGTTTTATATTTTGATATGAATCAAATTTTAATTTAACCCAAAATTTACTTATTTGCATAACTTTTATTTGGGCTATTTGCATCTATTCAGCTTCAAGTATGCTATCGATGTAGCAATTGACAAATGTTTTTTTTTTATTTGTATCCCCATGTAGAAAAGAAACTCTTAAAGGATATATATTTTATGGTCAAATAATACCTCTATAGAATTCATAAAATTATTTAAGACCCCTAACTATAGGTTAGTATTTAGTGCCAGCTTAAGCTTTCATAACAATACAAAGCCAATTATGTACTTTGCACACTTAACATTATAATTAGTAAATATTGATAAATTTTAAAATATATAAAAACTTCTAGTAATTTATTAAAGCATTTTGCTATCAAATCATGAGTAAATACTATACTTCTTTCTAATATATTTGCACAACATAAACTGTAACATACTATCAAATCCATTTGTTATATACACACACATTTATTATTTGAATGTCTGGTACATGACTAACAAGCTCAATTTGTTCTAACATCTGTGCTCAAATACAATTGGGTATGGCGTTAGCATACTTTCTACACCATTTTGTATTGTGGAAATGTAGATAAACAAAGAAACAATTATTCACCTAAATTTTCTGCTAAAACAACACTGATGACTTGTCTTTCTAAATCTGATACATATAATTAAGTTGCGATAATAATATACATGGACAGATTGTACATATATTTATTGTGTACTGTACTAGTTACTTTTGTACACAATATTAATTAATATTATACAAATCATTTAATATTATAATTTCAATTGAATATTTATTAGTAATAATAACTACTTTTGTCTTCAGTTATTAATTTGTTTAAATAACCTAACATTAATTCTATTTGACATATATATCTTTAACTGGTGTCTAACTAAAAAACTCTATTTGTAATACAAGACATTAAAACTGATTTATACAGTAATCCTATTACTTAGAAGCTTTGTCTTAGGAATCAATTATCTTTAACATAATACAGAATTATAGCATGATATAGTCTAATTTATTGCTCCATATAATTTCAATTATAGAATGAAATTTTGCTTATAATATCATTTTTGTTCTACACTACATTTTTATGCTTTTTTGCTTGTCTTCTCTTAAATGCATATTTTAGTTAGCTCTATTTTGTATTTATTTTTTAATTTGATGCCCAAGATATTCTTATTGCTAAGCTTTATATCTCTAAAGGCTTTAGTAAACATTGTTACCTACTGCACTTTCATCTTTACCATTATTTTGGAGTATATTTTTCAAGGAATGGTACGCAAACTTTAAGTGGGATTTTATGTTTAAGAGTTCATATGTAATTTTTATGCATCAAATATACTTTATTTTTATATTTTGATAGGTAGATCTTTTTAAGATCATTGCTTTATGCTTTGAATGAGCTTTACTGGTGGCGCGAAGTTGAAGAAGATGGTTATGTGTGCGTAAGCAACAACTCAACTTCAAGAATTTTGGTGGGTCAAACGAGGTCAGAATAAATTGAAATTTTGGAAGGATGTTCAAGATATTTCAAAAATCTATGGAACATTTTTTAGATTTCTTAGTGACTGTTTGGAAGGGTTATAGACAACGAAGCGAAAGAGCGTTGGGGTTTTTGTATGTTTTGTTGGGGCTTATTTGACGACCAAAACGGAAACGAATTTTAACGAACAAAAATGAAAATGAAAGATAATAGATGGAATAATAAGAAAAATATTGAAAACAATAAAGAGAAAGATATGTTAGATCAAGATTATGCACACCTTGATTCATTTTGGATTATACACAACCTGAAGCCTGTTAATTATGCACACCAAAGAAGGCTTTCGATTGTCCACACCAAAACCAAAAGCTCTTAAGCTAAATTCTGGAAGCAAATATCAATAACCATAAAAGGGTTTACAACAATGATATATAGCAGCCCCAAACCCTAACTTAGCAACGCTAAAAGACCAAAAAAGCCCTGTTACAACTCCTTGGGTGACCTTTTAGCGTTCTTGACACATTTATAATTAAGAACACTATCACATAATGTTAATAACATCATAAATATTGAAATAACAAAAATAAAAACATATTTAGTAGTCTACACATGCACAACACAATCAAATATAACATGACATGACAGCCCTATAACAGCCAAAACATGATGCAACCGAGTACTCTTCAAGATCCCAAGCTCCTCGCATATACTTGTGCTATCATACGCTCTCATATAGGCCTCCGTGCTGCATCAAACTATCCCCCACTACAAGAACTCTGCTCTGCAGAATTAAAGTGGATGTAGCCATCAAGTAGGTCATGGTTGAGCCTCTATAACTCATCTTAGGTCAACCAAGTATCTTTTGATGGTGTTTTCCTTAAATCGAACTAGGAACATGTGCTCAATCTGCTCTCCTGCAACAACATCATATATAATAGCAGAATCTCAAAAAAAAAAGGTCGGCAAGTTTCAGTAAATGGTTTACCATTCTGCCATTCTAGAGAACTGCATGCACTTTCTTGTAAGAGCTCATTGAAATATGAAGTAAATTTTCAATATTGAAAATAGGACTTCTAAGAATATCAGAAGGCATACCAATCAAGTAAGCATTGAGCCTAATTTTCCTTAAAACTTTGAAAGGTCCTGCCACTCTAGTATATAGTTTCTTATATTTTGTCACGAAATACCTCTTAGGATGAATGTGAATGAGTACATAATCACCATTATTGAAACTCCTACTAGATCTAGTCATGTTAGCTTTTGTGCATAGTTTTAATTAGATTTCTCAAATTGGGTTTTAATATCATGATAAAGTTTATGAAAATCCCTAGCAAATGTGAAGGCAGCATCTGAATATGCATGGCAAGAAAAGCTAGCTAGGTCAACTAGTTTCCTAGGATTATACATGCACATTATTTCAAACAGTATTCTCTTGGTAGTCCTAGAAACAATATTTTTATAGGCAAACTCTACAACATGAAGGTGCAAATCCCAAGTGCCTAAGTTTTCTCCCACTAAACTTCTTAATGAACTCCCTAAGGATTTATTCACCACTTCAGTTTGACCGTCAATGTGTGGGTAGAAGGTTGAAGAGAGCTTAAATGTAGTGCTTAATACCCACCATAAGATTTTGCAAATATGACACAAACTTTACATCCCTATTCGAAACTATAGTGCTCGGTAATCGCAAGTGACTCAAATAATGTCTCTCATCTAAGCTAAAAATTAAAAGATCATCAAAGTATACTACAAGAAACTTTCCAAAGAATGATTGTAACATAGTATTCATTAAGCACATAAAGGTGTTGATGCACTGGATAAGCCAAAAAGCATCACCAGTCATTCATACAATCTTTCAAATGTCTTAAATGCGAAAATATGCGGTTTTCCATTCATCATCTGATCGTATTATGATTTGATGTTAATCATTCCTAAGATCAATCTTTGAGAACACACGGGAGTTGGTTATTAGATCTAGCATGTCATCTAGCCTACTGATGGGAAACATATACTTTATGGTAATCTTATTAATAGCACGACTATAAAAATACATCCACCATGTGTCATATTTTTTTTGGAGTTAAGAGTATTGGTACGGCACAGACTCAAACTCTCCTGTAATAAACCTTTTTGGAGCAAGGTTTCCACTAGCTATTGGAGCTCAAATTGCTCCAAAGAATTAAGATGATATTTTGGCAAGTTGGAAAGTTAAGATCCTAGTATTAGATCGATAGCGTGTTGAATCTCACATAGGGGTGGTAATTCATTAGGAAGATCCTCAAGGGAAGTATCTGGAAAATCCCCAAGGAGATCCACAACTGGCGAAGGAATGACAGCTTACTCACTGTAAAGACCCACTTAAGTAGTAATAAGTGAAACTCTTAACCATCGAGACGCCTTTTCAGATAACAGTGAAGTTCCTGATAAGAACTCCAAAGTTAAGCGTGCTCAGGTGGGAGTATTCCCAGGATGGGTGACCTACTGGAAAGTTATCTTCTGAGGGAAAAACCATGAGATATTTCTAGCCAAAGCGAATAATACCTTAGTACTTAAGAGTTTGGGCTGTTACAAATGGTATCAGAGAAGAACATAGGGTGTCAGATATGAACTAAGTGTCATACAGGGCAAAATACCACTTCATGTGAGCAGCCTCTTGAATCCATAATGGTTAAGGTGCTACATGATTGTGGGTACCTCTTGTGCCTGTAGGGTCACTTCTAGTCCTATCTACCCAATGGATGGTTCTTGGATTAGTGTGTGGTTACTGACGAGGACATCAGTTACTTAAGTTGGGGAGATTGTAAAGATCCACTTAAGTAGTAATAAGTGAAACTCTTAACTATCGAGGTGCCTTTTTAGATAACGGTGAAGTTTCTGATAAGAACTCCAAAGTTAAATGTGCTCAGGTGGGAGCACTCTCAGAATGGGTGACCTACTGAAAAGTTATCTTCTGAAGAAAAAACCATGAGGTATTTCTAGCCAAAGCGAATAATATCTTAGTACTTAAGAGTTTGGGCTGTTACAAATGGTATCAGAGAAGAACATAGGGTGTTAGATATGAATTAAGTGTCATACAGGGCAAAGTACCACTTCATGTGAGCAGCCTCTTGAACCCATAATGGTTAAGGTGCTACATGATTATGGGTACCTCTTGTGCCTGTAGGGTCACTTCTAGTCCTATCTACCCAATGGATGTTCTTGGATTAGTGTGTGGTTACTGACGAGGACGTCAGTTACTTAAGTTGGGGAGATTGTAAAGATCCACTTAAGTAGTAATAAGTGAAACTCTTAACTATCGAGGTGCCTTTTTAGATAACGGTGGAGTTCCTGATAAGAACTCCAAAGTTAAATGTGCTCAAGTGGGAGCACTCTCAGAATGGGTGACCTACTGGAAAGTTATCTTCTGAGGGCAAAACCGTTAGGCATTTCTGGACAAAGCGAACAATACCTTGAAACTTAAGAGTTTGGGATGTTACACTCACTATTAGGGATAACTTCTTTGATATGTAATATTTGAACCCCTTCATAATTCTCAAAATCTTTTTGCAAGGTGTTGTATTCTACCAAGTCTACAATAGGTGCAGAGATGAGACTCTTGAGCTCCCTGGGTAGGATAGGTGTAGATGGTGTTTCAAAAGTCAAAGAAGAGGTGATAGTTGTGATCAGTTGAAGTTTAGTCCCTTTCTTGGACTTTGGTGGATGTGATGATGTGGATTGAACATGAATGATTGAGGGTAGTGTTCTTAAATCAACACTAGGTGTGGGAGATGCCTTAAGAAAGGGTTTGGTGGGACAAAGTTTTATAGTCTTATTATTGTCCTTAAATACGTAATTGTTCCCCGAACCATAGTGTATTACGTCCATCTCAAAAAGCCAAGGTCTACCCAATTGTATGTGTTATATCCATGGCTAAGACATCACACCAGGTTTTACCCTCAATTTTCCAACTTGATTGACACTAAACACCTATAAGTGACAGGAAGAGATGTGTGGTTCACCCAACATACACTTAATGGACTCGGGTGTGACTCAACTTGAAGCTTAGCCTTCATTAAAGTTTGTGTAGAAAATACATTAATGGTGCTACCTTCATCTGTCGCAGCTTACAAGCAACTCTGTCGCAAGTTGTGGAGGTACTAAAAATGTTTCTGTCTCCAATCCTCTTCTACCAAAAATGTACTTGGCAACAAACAATTCCTAACCAAACCCCATCATTATCAGTATCAGAAGTTCAATACCATTATTTCTCTGGATTTTCGCTAGATTGTCACTCTATTCTCCATACTCTTCATCCACAACAGCAATTAATACAACTTTACATTCGTGCTTTATGTGCTCCTTCTGCTTGCACCTATATCAATTAATATCTCATATGTTCGCTTTTCTGGGCACCAGGTGTCCTAACTGGTGTACTGGAAGAAGAGTTAAATTCAAAAACACTCTTTGTACCACTTGAAAATAATTTGATCTGAGAGGATGGGGCCTTAGATTGAGCTTCAATATGCAAGGTATCGTGTATTGCATCCTCTACGGTTTGGGATACTTGGTGACGAATGTCCACCCCCAAGCTACTAATATGTGACAGTCTAGGAATCAATGTCAAGAATTTTCAATCAATAATTCATAATAAATCATTAAATGACATGTATTTATCAAACAAAATTATTATTTACAGAGCCATAAAATACTTATTACATTACACAATGTCCCATTAATACATATTAAACTAAAAGAAAATTTATGAGCAATTATTTTTCATCTCACTTCTTAAGCTCAAGTCCTAGTGCTTGAACTCAAAGTGATTCTTCTCCTACTAGTTCTCAAATTCTAAAAAAATATATCAATTTGCCAGTTAGGCAAGAGTACATAATTAATACAGTAAGAGTTATATTCTAACATTTTATATAAGGTATAAAAATGAACAACAAGGTTAATACAAGTAAATTTACATCAAATGAAATGAATTAATTAATTCTTGCAAAATTTTCCACAATTAACATTTTGCACTACATATTCAATTAAAAAATGAGCAATTATCAAAAACAATAAAATAAAATCCCATCATAAGAACTTTGTAACAAAATCTCTTTCTTTGGGCCTAGGATCCCAAGCCTTACTAGGAGACCCAAATATTGCCATAAATACATTCTAGGAAGCGCACAACTACCCGTTAGTAGTTTGTACTCATTTACATTATAACTTGATGAGACTTTCCTTTAGGTCTTCTGCCCTTTCTTAATGGGCTTATTAGATCCCTCATTATTTTATCATGGGTTATTAGTTGGCCCTACCTGTACAGGTCATATTTTTATTTCTCCCTTCAAATACTTTTGCCATAAAAATTTGGCACAAGTTTTCATAATCAATTTTACAATTCAATTAGCGGTTAATGCTTATTAAAGCCTTTACAAATAAACATAGGCTCAACAATTTTACGTACCTAACTATTTTGCAATACTCAATATTTATTCCTCCAATTTGTTAAAAATCATTTTTTACACATTAAATAAATGTTTTAAATCATTTATATATATATATATATATAATATACTTTGTCTTAGGAAAACTAGTGATATTAACCAAGCATAGTGAATCTTTTGAGTAAGGTTAGTAAGCTTTAGTTTCTTATAAAATCTTAGAATGATTGGAGTGAGTGTTTCAAAAGTACTTTCATTTGATTAATACCAATCCAAATTAATGTATCGGTTCATATTTTATGCCAATTATTAAGCTTAGGGTGTAAGGTAAAGAAAAGCTTATTTACCCATTTCTTTTCCAAATGATAATATCTCCAAATAATATATTATCATTCTTTTTATGATATTTGGCATAAAAATAATTTATATATGAATTCATACAACAATATTAACAATAACTTCATGTTGTAGTGATATGTATATTAAGATAGCCCAAATTAACCTTAAGGACATCAATTTGGCCTATCTTCCTCCTTATGTCTCCAATTAATTTAAATGTTATATTATTGATAAAATAAGATATATATATATATAACAGCAATTATACATTATTTTAAGTTATAATTTGCTTAAATCTCACTAAGTTATGTAGTTTGCTGAGCTACTGATTTAATTATAAGCTTCCATGGATTATCTTAACTTAGGATTTTTCTCATGTGAGTTTGTATTTGAAAGCTTTAGAATTCAATAATGAAGAGTTTCCAACATAAAATTTGTTCCATAACAATATGAGATTACAAATATCATAAAAATAGCAATTTAAAAAGTCTAGCATGCAAGATATTATATTTTGGAAATCTTAGAATAATCTAAGAAATCTATAAACTTTTCTAACTAAAATTTGCTAATTTTCCTGAAACTTTGAGTGTGTAAATGAAAGTCCTAAAGTCCTTATTAGCTCTTGATATCTAAAAAAAAGTTATTTCTAATATAGAAAAGTTTAAATATCAAATTTCATTAACTGGTTATAAATGAAAAGAAAGTTATACTAGTGCAAATATATAAGAAAAATTCAAAAATTTGCTGAATTTTTCTAAGTAAAAATATGTATTTTTCTAAGACTTTGATTACATAAATGAAAATCTTAATGTTCATATTGGCATTTGAGATCTACATAGAAGTTGATGGATCATAATATATATGAGAACTTGCATATCAATTTGCAGCAATTGTACATGAGCAAAATAGTGATTATAGTGATGAAAAGATGTGAGAAAAATCTATAGAAAAAATGCACAAATTTGGCTAAGTAAGAAAATAGAATTTTGTAACTTTGGATGAATATTTGAAGGCCTCATGAGTTTGTATTCTAGTGAATTGTTACCAACATATATGAGCTTATATTTGTATGGATTTCAAGTGATAAAAAGAATTATGAAAGAAAATAAATTGAATTAAAATTGGAAAAAAATCCTTTATTATGAAAGAAAATATTTTGATGCAATTAATATCTTAAAATGAAAGAAATAAATTGAATTAAAATTGGAAAAAAATCCTTTATTATGAAAGAAAATATTTTGATGCAATTAATATCTTAAACTTTTTCTAAGCACAATAATTTGCTTCTTCATGGTTTTATAAATGTTAATATGATAGATGCAAAAGTCACAACCATAAAATTGAACACATGCATGCAAAAATAATTCGTTATGAGAAAATTAAAAATTAAATCTAGCCATCGAATTTCAATGCTCAAATCTAACTAAGAATAGTTTTAAAAAATCTTATGAGAATTAACCTTGACTTAGAATTGCTCCTTATGAGGATCTAAATCAAAACTAAGTCATCTTACCTGACTTTGAATTTCAATTTAAGTTACACGCAAAGAAGATGTAGGAGA
Source organism: Gastrodia elata (assembly GCA_016760335.1). Taxonomy (NCBI): domain Eukaryota; kingdom Viridiplantae; phylum Streptophyta; class Magnoliopsida; order Asparagales; family Orchidaceae; genus Gastrodia; species Gastrodia elata. The sequence goes on from CM028669.1 coordinate 129,568,993, forward strand.
GGAGGTACCTTTGTGGTTTGATGATTCACCTTTGAAAGGAATGAGGTTGTAGGATGATGAATACTATGAGACTTCCTTCTTGAGTGGTTTAGCCTTCAATTGATGTTCCTTTACCCTTAGGAAGGTTTAGGATGGATGGTTTCAACCTTGAAGAAAAGGTGGAAAGAAAGGAAGAGGAGATGTTTGCAAACTTGAGGGAGTTCTCAATGGCCCTCTAATGGATGAAGGAAAACATTACATCATCCAATAACAAGAAGAAAATGGCACTATGATACCTCTCAATGCTGGTGATTCTTCCATGGGTGGTTTGGATGGTGGAGATTAAAAGGTGTTAATTAGACTTCAAAAATACTAAAAATCTTGTTTGTCACTTGAGAGAATATTCCTTAGGATATGATAAAATAAATTTTATCTCAATTGACTACTTATTTTTAAAATAGGGCTAAAATATAATTTTGGATCTCTCTAAAATTAGCTCCATACAAATCATCAAATTTCAAAATAAAGTAACATGACAGTAGACCTAAGTGAGAGGAATCCATAGGTACCAAAATTAGGCCATTTTGTTAAGTGGTTGAATCTAAATTGATCAAAATTTGGGCTAGCTCTAGGTCGAACCCATGTCCTGCTCAGTTTAGAATTTCAAATAGAACTATACATATTAGACTTAATTTTTCGGAACAGTTCCTCTATACGGACTAACTTTCAGATATACATAATTTCCATCTGAAAATTCTACATGACGATAACTAGAGTCATAGTATTGTTTATGGAGCTGCCTTCATTCGATGTTGTATTAATCTTATTTTATTGTGGCTTGAAGAATTAAATCAGATCCCAATAACTTGCTATCTCTTCATTCCAAGAAAGCGGAGTATTGCACCTTCTTCCACAAAGGGATTCGTAAGGAGTCATACTAATACTTACTTGAAAACTATTATTGTAGGCAAATTCTATTAATGGAAGGTGATCATCCCAACTCCCTCCAAAGTCTAACACAAAGACATATGAGATCTTCTAATATTTAATTTACCCTTTCTACTTGCCCATCAATCTGAGGGTTAAATTATGTACTCAAACAAAGTTGTGAACCTAGATCTTATTGAACCATTCGCCAAAATATCTTGATTAGAAATAATGATTCTTAGATGCTATGCAATCTTACTATTTCTTTAAGGTATAGTTTAGCTAACTTGTCTTTGATGGATGGGTAAAAAATGTGCAGCTTTGGTAAGCCTGTTCACAATTACCCATATATAATTATTACTTATTTTTGTGCCAAGAGAATCAGTTATAATATTCATGAAAACATCTTCTCATTTTCATTCAGAAATAGATAAAGGTGAAGTAATCATCCAATTTTTTGATATTCTGCTTTGACAAGATTGCAAGCTTCATATTTCAATACAAATTCCTCAATACTCTTCTTCATTCCTAACCATCAAAAATGAGTTATTAAATATTAGTGCATTTATTGTTCTCTGGATGAAGAGTGTATTTTGAGTAATGTGCTTCCTTCAAAATATTTGATCTTAGTTCAGGATCATTTAGTATCCATATTCTAAATCCAAACCCCATATAATTATCTACAACCAGATTCAATTCTAATTGTTTTCCTACTTGAGTAGATAAAGTTAATTGAGCACATTCTTTTGTGCTACCTTAATCTGATTGACTAACGTAGACTCCATACTCATTTGATATATTATGACATCTAAGGGCAATCTTACTTCTAATTGAAGATTTTGCATTTCTTGGAGTAAGGAAGGTATAGAGATTAGCATATGCAAGTTGGATGATATTTTTCGACTTGGTGCATCTGCTACAACATTACCTTTCATGGATGATATTAAATTGATAAGTTATAATCTTTAATTAACTATAACCACCTTATTATCTCAAAGTCAATTCCTTTAGAGTAAAGATATATATTTTAAGCTTAGATGGTCAATAAAATTTTCACACATTGCTCTATATAAATAGTGCCTCCAAATTTTAAGAGCAAATAATATAACAATCAACTCTAAATCATGAACATGATATTTCTTCTCATGTGTTTTTAATTGTATAGAACCAAAGGCTATGACTCAACCTTCCTGCATAATTACACAACCTAGCCCATTCAGAGGCATCATTGAATATTTGATAGTCCTTCCCTTCTATAGTTAAGACTAGAACAAGTGTTGTAGTTAAACATTCTTTGTTTCTGAACTACGATCTCACATATTAAATCCCAGAAATAAGGCACATCCTTTTGAGTAAGGCGAACAAGAGAAATATCAATAAGAGAGAAATTTTTCAAAACTTTGCGTAATAACATGCTAAGCCCAGAAACTACGAATCTCAGTTACTGATGTAGGTTGTGGCTAATCCTGGATAGCACTAACTTTATTAGAGTCCACCGATACCTCTTCTTTGCTTATTACATGTCTTAAGAATGCCATTTATCGAGGCCAAAATTCACATTTTAAAAATTTAGCATATAACTGATGTTGTCTTAATGGACTTTAAAAAATTCTAAAATGTTTTTCTTGCTCTGCAACATTTTTAGAATATTTTTAAGAACTATTAATGAACACAACTATACATGAGCCCAAATATGGCTTCATTACTTTGTGAATTAAGTCCATAATAGAATGGAGCATTGGTTAGACCAAAAGGATGACCAATAATTCATAATGCTCATGCTGAGTTCTAAAAGTAGATATTGAAACTTCATTTTCTCAAATACAAAGTTGATGATATCTAGATCTTAAATTAATTTTTAAAATATAGAAACACCAATCAATTGATCAAAAAGATCATCATTTCAAGTTAGTAGGTACGGATTCTTAATAGTCACTTTATTAATTTATCGACAGTTTATACATAATCTCATACCACCATCTTTCTTCTTAACAAATAACACCGAGGCTCCCCAAGAACTACTAGGTCAAATAAAACATCTTTCTGATAGCTCCCATAATTGCTCTTTAAGTTCTATCAATTCTTTTAGTACTATTCTATAAGGTGTTTTTATATAGGTGTCATTCCAATAATTAATTCAATACTTAATTCTACTTCTTTTTGTGGTGGTAAACCAGAAAGTTCTTCAAAAAATACATCAGCATAATCGTGTACTATTAGTGTTTCTTCTTGAGTGTAGTTTTGCTTTCTGAGTTTATAAGTACGATTAAGAGAGTAGGATACCTTTTCTAATCATATTTCCAACTTTGGTAGTAATGATGAGGTTGTTTATAGCACTCCTATGTCCAACAAATTTCACTTTCTTATTCTCCTTATACAAAAATACTCTTCTTAGCACAATCAATCAGTGCTCCATTTTTACTCATCCAATCAATTTCAAGTATAATTTTTACTCATTCAATCAATTCCAAGTATAATTTTTACTTATCCAATCAATTCCAAGTATAATGTCGAAGGTAGTAATAGGTATGACAGTTAATTTAGCTTCCCACGTGCTTCCATTTATTTGTAATTTGCACAAACAATGAGTATTTATTTCTAAAAAATCTCCTACTGGTAGATTCACTTTAAGTGAAGTTGATAATTTTTTCTATATGTAATGTAAGGATTTGAACTACCCTCGACACAATTAAAGAATGCTTACTCCAAAAATAAAAAGGACTGAATATGGATGTTGAAATAATAAAATAGTACATATAACAACATCTGGTTCTTCTCTTACTTTTGTATGAGTAAGACTAAACACCCTGACATGAGTGGGTGGATTCCTAGCATCACTGCTAGAGGTAATGTTATTTCTCATGTTAATTGGTGGTCTGATATGCCCTTCTAAAACCCTCTTACCATCATCCGGTATTTGATGTCGTTTATAGTAGTAGTAGCATGGCAATATTTAATTTGATGGTTCCTTCTTCCACAGTGGTAGCAATGATCCACTCTGTTAAAACAACATTCCACATTGGTAAAACACTAATCTAAAGAATGAATTCTACCACAAAACCTACATGTAAAAGGTGCGCAAAAATGTGATCTCTTATGTGGCACGGGTTGGGGTACTCCCGACCTCTTTCTAAATTTCAAGAAGGATTCCCCTTCCTGTACTTCCATCAGATTCTCCTTCTCAACAAGTTGAAAAATTTATGATATTTGCAAGGGCGTTAATATACGCTGGTAAGAGTTTCTTATACCACTAAGGAATAAGTGGCATCTAACATCCTTTGTAGCCACCATCTCGGGTGCAAACCTAGCTAAGCAAGTAAACACTTCATATTCTGTTACAGTATAACTTCATTGCTTCAAATGGAGAAATTTTTTCGTCATCATATGTCGAGCAAACTGTGGCACACACTTATTATGAAATATCTTTACAAATTCTGACCATTAGATGTATTCTTCTACTCTTCCTTGGAATGTAGCTATCCTTACAAAATTTCATCACTTTTCCATTGATTTAATGAAGAGATAAATAGCTAGAACTACCTATAGGCCTTCTAAACTTTTGGCACACTTGAATTCTTTTTTAATTATCTGAATCCACTCCTTTACTTGATAAGGAATAGCTAAGTGATAGCAGTTTAAGAAAAATTTGCATATCTATTTATGATGTCTTGATTGGAACTTGAACAGGATGTGGTGCTCAGTGTTATTGATTATTTATGAATTGAGCCATCATATTCATGAATTGTAACGTTTGATTGGCTCTATTATTACAAAATTGATAGATGACTTTCAAGTTAGGTGATATGGGGTCATTAAGGCTTGAAGTTGTCTAGTGACCTCCATATTCTTAAGAAGAATTATTATTTTGATTCTGGTTATCCATCTTCCTGAGATAATAATTTTATGAATAAGCTAATTATATTTATACTTCAATAATACTAAACTACCCAACTTTTAAATTTACCCCATTTAAAATTTAATTATAGTGGCCTTGTTTGAATTATTACTTGAATTTTATAAACATTCGCTCTGAAACAAGGTCGAGAATTTCAAAATAATAATTCACATTAAACATCATTAAATGACATGTATTTATCATACAAAATTATCATTCATAGAGTCATAAGGTACTTGATACATTACATAATTTGTCCCATTAATACATATTAAACTAAAAAAAAATTTAAAACATTTATTATTCATCTCACTAGTTAAGCTCAAGTCCTAGTGCTTGAATCCAAAGTAATTTTTCTTCTAGTTCTCAAATCCTGAAAAATATTAATTTGCCAATCAGCAAAAGTACATAAAGTATTCAGTAGCAGTTACATTCTAATATTCTATATAAAGTATAAAATTGAACAACAAGGTTTATACAAGTAAATTTTGTATCAAATGAAAGGGATTATTTGCAAAAAAGTTCGCAATTGATATTTTGCATTGCATATTCAACTGAAAATGAGCATTCATCAAAAGTAATAAAATAAAATCTCATCATAAGAACTTTGAGACAGAATCTCTTTCTTTGAGCTTAGGACCCACAAGCCTCATTGGGAGACCCAGATATTGCATAAATGCATTTTAAGAAGCATACAACTACCTACCAGTAGTTTGTTCTCATTTATCATCATAATTTGGTGTCTTTCCTCTGGATCTTAGGCCCATTTCTAGTGGGCTAGATCTCTCATTATTTCACCATGGACTATTAGTTTACCCTTGCCTATGCATGTTATATTTTTATTCTCCCTTCAAAGACTTTCATCATACACTGAATCTGGCCCTTAATAGGTTGGACTTGTCGACTGCATTGTTCCTCAGTCGGATTGGGTTGGCATGGACCGGGTTGGATCGGGCTAGATTCAAAACAACACGACTGGACCAGGCCAAGTGCGTCAATCGGGCCTCGCTTCGCATGAAGTGTCGCGCCGTTTGTGTTCTGCTATTCGCATGCACGTGTGTGTGCAGCTGCTGCCGGTGGCGGAGGTTGCCAGAACAATAGAGAAAAAAAAATTAATCGAAAAAATAAAGATATAAAGTTTTTAATGAGTTGAGCAACTTTTCTTATACTCCAAGGTGTAAAAACCAGCTCTGATATAAAAAATGGTGGCGTGAATAAGACGGTTACGTGTATGTAAGCGATCATTCAACTTCAAAAATATGTTTGGTGGATCAAACGAAGTCGGAATCGATTGAAATTTTGGGAGGATTTCTAATAAGATGTCGGAAATCTATGGAATATTTTTTTTTACGTTTGGTGGCTATTTGGAAGGGTTATGGACAGCGAAGCAGAAAGGCGTCGGGGTTTGTGTAGGTTTCATTGGAAGGTTATTTGATGGCCGAAACGGAAGTGGATTATAACGAAACAAAATGAAAATGAAAGATAACAGATGAATAACAAGAAAACAATAATAACAATAGCAAGAAAGATAGATTTTATTAAGATTATGCACACCTTGATTCCTTCATGATTATACATACACTAAAGCCCGCTTATAATGCACACCAATGGAAGTTTTCGATTGTTCACACCAAAAACAAGAGCTCTAAAGCCAAATTCCTAACAATGCTAATACCCCAAAAAGGCAACCTCAAACCAAGAAATAAGAGTTTACATAAAAGATATATAGCAACCTCAAACCCTATCCTAGCAATGCTAATACCCCAAAAAGGCTTCCTTACAACTTCCTGGGTAACCTTTAGCATTCCTAACATATTTAAAATTAAGAATGCTATCACATAATGTTAATAACACCATAAATATTGAAACATCAAAAATAAAAATAATATATAGTAGTATGCATATGCACAACATAGCCAAATATGGCACAACATATCATAACCCTACAGCAGTTGAACCATGATGCAACCGAGTGCTCAAGCTCCCAAGCTCCTCGCATATAGTCGTGTCATCACACATTCTCATATAGGCCTTTGTGTTGTTTTATTTACAGAGATATGATGTATGCATATATATTTTGTGTGTAGTACATGAATTTCACAAAGAAAATTTAGTTTTATGCCTAGTTGATTGACTATATATGTTATTATGAGAAAGTTGATAGAAATTTTAATTTTATATTTAATAATTATAAAATACATATAATTAAGTCCCTAGAAAAGATCTTTAGAGAGTATTAGAAAGAAAAAAAAGTTTGTATTGCTAATATTAAAATTAATAAGGATATACAGTCTAAAGTAGTTAAGCATTAAAATAAAAGGTAGTTAGATGATTTTATTAATTAAATTTGATTACATAAGGATTGGTATTAAGCTTGTATCTTTTTGGATTAATTATGGATGTTCAAATAAAACACATTCTGCCTTGTGTATGTTATTTGCAAATAATATTCTTCTTAATGATAAGACTAAAGTTAGGGAATAACATGATACTCAAGCAATCTAAAACTACCATAGAATCTAAATCATTTTGTTAGAGTAGATCCAAACAGATAGATAGATATATATATAGATATATAGATATATATAGATATATATATATATATGTAGATATATATATATAAATAGATATATATATATAGAGATATAAAGCAACTTTAATCTTAATAAAAATGATTATATTGAGGAAATGATAATTAAAGATAATCTTATTAAGATGAGTAATAGATTCAAATATCTTGAATTAGTGATTTAAAATAATGACAAAATTGAGAGTGATTTAATTAACAAGACCCAAGCAAGCTTGGATGAAATGAAGAGAGCTTCTACATGGTTAAGCAATTGAAATTTTTTGCTAAAATTCTTAATTAATCAAATTTGATCACATCAAGGATTGGTATTAAGCTTGTATCTTTTTGGATTAATTATGGATGTTCAAAAAAAACACATTTTAAAGGAGATGCCTTGGTGCATGTTATTTGCATATAATATTCTTCTTAATGATAAGACTAAAGATAGGAATTAAAGATACTCAAGCAATTTAAAACTACCATAGAATCTAAAGCATTTTGTTAGAATAGATCCAAACAAATATCTAGATGCCTTGGTGCATGTTATTTGCAAGAAATATTCTTCTTAATAATAAGACTAAAGATAGGGATTAAAATGATAGTCAAACAATCTAAAACTTCGGTAGAATCTAAAGCATTTTGTTAGAATAGATCCATACAAATATATATAAATATATAGATATATATATAATGTATCTTAAATCATAATAAAAATGATTATATTGAGGAAATGATAATTAAAGATAATTTTATTAAGATGGGTGATAGATTCAAATATCTTGATTTAGTGATTTAAAATAATGACAAAATTGAGAGTGATTTGATTAACAAGACCTAAGCAAGCTTGGATGAAATGAAGAGAACTTCTACAAGGTTATGCAACTGAAATTTTCACTAATATTCTAAGAGAAAAATTTATAGAATATATAATAGTAATAAAACAAGTAATGTTGTATGAGGTAAAATACTGAACTGTAAAGACAAAACACTAATAAAAAGATGTAAATATGTGTCAATGAAAAAATAGATGTGTGGGTTTAGTCAAAAAGCTATGACTAAAAATCAGTACATACGTAGCAATTTATTAATAAAATGCTCAAAAATGTTTGGTATATTATGAGTAGATGTTAAATGCCCTAGTGATGAATGTTGAGATATGACTTTTCCCATGTTAAAAAATGAAGGACAGCTAAGAAAACAAGAAACTTTTAAAAAAGGACTCACATACTTGGAGTTAATGAAGAGGATTTACTTGATAAATCAAAATAGTAACAAGAGATTCATGAATCCAAGCCTGCTTAATGGGATTAAAATTTGGTATGTTGTAATTGTACATACAAGGTGGACTATGCTACGTATTTGATGCTTTTTGTCTATGGCTTTATATCATCTTTTTTATTTGATAAACTCTTTTTCAACTAGATCATAAATTAAAAGGAACTTCTTTATTCTAGTTTAAATGTTTTTATAAGTTAAAACTAAAGTTCTCAATTCTGCTTAGATCAGCTAGATGCAATGCCATAACTAATGGATTAATGATACAACATGGCAATCCGTGACAAATAAAATAATTTGAATTGTCTAACAGCAATCTTTACTACAACCAAAGTTCGTGTACTTTTTTAGTATGGAATTTCTGATTATCAGCAAGAGGCAACCAAGTTCATAGTTTTCAGCTGCAGCACTTTTGAGTTTACCCATGTAAAGATTATCACTCTGGAAAGACAGACAAAGATAAGGCCACCCAAGCATCTTTGCTCAAGCTTCCGCGCATGAGAAGAATATGTGCTAAATTCATAGGCATCTGAACTCAGCTATAAAACTCTACATGGAGCTCGTTGATTAGACCTTCGGACTGTGTGCTAATAAACTCACTCAAAGAGTGACACGTTGAAGTTTGTTAGGGGTTGAGAGATAAATAGTCATGCCCATTTATTGTTTTCTTTTAGTTCTGAATTTTAACTTTCTTAGTTGTTAGAATATTTCTTGAACGAAAATGCTCCTTTGTTTTATGTAGCCGAGTCCCCTCGGATTATTTCTCCATCTTGTTATTTTCTATATATAGTAAAGAATCTTCCATTGTCGTTCCATTATTGTGACTGTTCTTGCATGGAGTTGCATTGTCTTGTCCTCTTCCTCTTCTTTCACTATCTCAACAACTAGATCCTAACAACTTGAAACACCCTAGTGAGTTTTAGATATTCCTCAGCATAGTACCCTTACAGTTGAGAACCTCCAGGAATTGGAATGGAACAAATGGTAGTAGAAGGTAGAATGTCGAAAGAGAATGGATATTGTTGATTCGTTTGAGGTAAAATTTACGCAAGAGCTTAAAGACAAGTGAAACAATCTCCCTGTGTCAAACAACCTAAAGTAAAGATAAGAGAAGTGTTGGCAACAAAGTCGATGGCTTAGTCATCAGATTCAATAAGCAATGACAATTAGATCAATGACATTCTTAATGGAGCAAATGAATATCAAGACAGACGTGTAGGTCACTGAGTTAAACAAAAACAACTACATTAGCAACAGGTTGATTCCTTCTACAACAACGCTAAAAATAACCCAAAAGAACAGCATTAGTCAGAGAGGAAAGAGATCCGCGCATGATATTCGTCAACATAAGTCAAATTTGCAAAGATGAACCTCTTGTTGTGCCATTAGAGAAGATCAAGATTCAGACATCAGAACATTTCAGATGGTGGGGACATGACCAATAAGATTGTTGGAAAAATAATTAAACGGCATTACTGAAGGAACTCTCAAGATCTAGAGAAGGGAGTGGAGAAGCCAAAGTAATTGCCAAATCGGACAAGGAAGAAGACACCTATGATGATCACCTTGATGAAGCAGAAGTCTTGACATTCAACAAAGAAGCCAAATCAGATAAAAAAGTTCACCTTGTTGGAGCAGAAGTCGGACCCAATTTTTCAACCACCGTGGGAATCCCTGAGTTCAGCCATGTGATGGCCCGACATTCGGATGTTCACATACCACAGGATCATACTGAGCAATTTGAGAAAATAGAGCATACACATACAAAAGTCAAAGATAATTCTTATTCATTTAATATTTCATATTATAAAAAAAATTCCAACATTCCTCTTTACAAAGTTTATCTAAGAGGAACTGAAACAAAGGGGAAAATAAAAATAAAAATAAAAGCAAAAGTAGAATAGTGCCGCAGAGTTAAATAAATAACTTTAAATTAAATTTATATTTATAAAGCCAGAGGAGCCAAATATAACCCTCACCTAAGCCACAGTGCACATTTGGATGAAGGAATATTGTTTGGGAAGACGCATATTAAGAGACGCCAAGCAGCCGAGAGAATGGATTATTAAACCCTAGAGTAGTGATCCAACGACCAACTACAAAGAAATGATCATTTGAAGAAATATCACTCAAAAAGAAGATTGTCGGCAAAAGAAAAGAGAGGGGAGGGTATGGAACATTTTTCCACCAAGTCAACCGGCGAGGAGTGAATTGCAAAAGTGGCATTTGGAGAAGACCTGAAGCTTGGATGGTGGCCCCAAGAACGATCGTCCAAAAAATGGTTATCAAAAAAAGTGGACTAATAAAGCGAGAGGACTAATAGCCAAAAGAGTGGACTAATAAAGAGAGAGGAGCCAAATATAACCCTCAACTAAGCCACAGCGCACATTTGGATGAAGGAATATTGTTTGGGAAGAAGCATATTGGGAGGCGCCAAGCAGCCGAAAGAATGGATTATTAAACCCTAGAGTAGTGATCCAACGACCAACTACATAGAAATGATCATTTGAAGAAATATCACTCAAAAAGAAGATTGTCGGCAAAAGAAAAGAGAGGGGACAGTATAGAACATTTTTCCACCACATCAACCGGGGAGGAGTGAATTGCAAAAGTGGCATTTGGAGAAAACCTGAAGCTTGGATGGTGGCCCTCAGAACGATTGTCCAAAAAATAGTTATCAAAAAAAGATCATCCGAAAAATGTTCCTCACAAGAAAGGTAGTCTAGCTGCAATGTATTATCAGCACAATGCCAAGTAGGTTCAAAGTCTTCTGCTGCAGCACTTCTAAGTTTACCGAAGTAAGGATTATCACTTGGAAAAGGCGGCAAAAAATAATTCACCTGAGCATCTTCGCTCAAAACCCCTGCAAGAAGCCTCTGAAAGAATGTGAGTTGAATTCACGGATAGTAGGATTCATTAGATAAACTCCACATGGAGTGTTGATTAGACCTTTGGACTGTGAGCTAGCAAACACACTCAAAGGGTGTCTGAGTTTGTTAGAGGTTGAGGGCTATAAAAAGCTTAGCCCATTTACTATTTTCTTAGTTGTTAAAATATTTTAAAAAAATATTCCTATTATTTTTTGCAATCATATCTCCTTAATTATATCTCAATCTTGATATTTTTAACTTAAGGTACGAATCTTCCATTGTTCGTTCTATTACTATAATTTGTTCTTATATGGCGTTGCATTTCCTTGTCCTTTTCCTCTTCTTTATCTATCTTTATAGCTAGATCCTCACAACTTGAAGCATACTTCTGAATTATAGACATTCGTTGGTATACTTCCCTTTTAGTAGAAAGCCTCCAAAAATCAAAATTGAAAGCCTCCAAGAATCCAAAAGAATCAACTAAGCAAAGGTATGGCTCATGTATTGGCTGCATAATCAAAGAGATCATGGATAATGAACCGGAATATGAACACAGACAACTGTGGATTTCAAGTGTGTAAAGGTCAAAAGGATCTTATGCAGAGATCAAATAGGTGCAGTTCTTTTGTCTTATTTTCAACAAATATTATCATTTTTAATATATACAAACAGCACATACACATTAATATATATATATACATTATATGTTCAATAGCAAAACATATAGCCTTAACATTTTCCTTTTACTTTTCATTGCACTGCATATCAAATTAATTTAATTTACCAATACATCAATCACAAATTAAGCCATCATAAACCTTTTTCATTTTCATTTCCTTTTCCAATCTCTATTTTTATTTTCATTATAAATTCCATTTTCAGTTGATTACATACATTCATGCATTCATAAAGATTATAGTTATGATAATAAAGTTGAGGTCTCATATTTAGCCTAGTTTTTCATATAAATATAAATTACCTAAAAATTTTGCCTTTTAAATGTAGACAATATATTTGAAATGTTAATATTTTACCTAATACATAAAATTTATTGTGATACCTTTCATATAATACTTATATTTATACAATCTTAGCTACAATAATTCAAATATAGACATAATATCTTTATTATGTTTTAACATAAAGAATTTTACTTATGGTGATTATACAAAATGTAAGAGCATTTATATAAGTTAACTTTCACATTGGCTTAAGTTCATTATTTTTTATATTACTTTTATGAATATGAATCTGCGAGCATTTAATGCATTATGTTTTAAGAAATAAAAATATCACTATAAAGAAGGAATAAGAGTCCTCTATTAGCTTCCAACCTTGTTGAAACTTTTCCTCAAATCTTAGTTTCATGATACTACTAACAAAAGTAGTGTTGAGTGAAAATAGGCTTAATAAAACTAATCATCATAAAAATTAAAATTTGTTATATATAGGATGGACAAAATAAGGATTTCATATTTTCAGTTTAGTTAAAGCTTTTTAATAAGTATGTATTTGTTTAGTCATCAAGAAGCATAAAAAGATACTTAAGGATTCAATTGCAAGCTACATTGAATAACAAAGAATGTAGTGAAATATTGAGTTCTCAACTTTTCTTAACCTTCAATACACTCATTGCATGGGATTTATACGAACTCGCTCACAACTTTTTGGTATTGAAGGAATGAGGGAGTGAGGTTACACCCCACTTTTTTTCCAATATCACCCAAAACTTCTCCCAGCAAAAATATAGAGATATGGGTTTACATTGCTAATTATCCCAATATACTGGTCCATGATTTTTCCCTAAGCAAAAACAAATCACATTAATATATTTCTCCCATATTTTGGTTAAAATATACTAGAAGATGAGATCTTACCTTAAATTTAATGTACAGTTGTGTAAAACAGCCATAATCAGTGCTCATGCTGATGACCCCCTTAGAACTAACTGCTAGCGAGCCCTAAGCACACAAAGATTCCTCATATGATGGAAACAACTACATTTTTTAGGTTGGTAATAAGAAGCATATGAGGAGAGGATAGTCTTGGAAAAAAAAAATTTGCCCAACCTATGAGGAAAGGAGGATAAACATTATGACTAGATGACCATTGAGAGAAAAAAGTGCCACCACTACTCGATATTGCATCGAAAAGATAAAACATGAGTTGTCGATGCAATGGAAAAAAGATGTGGCATTGAATGGGTGATAGGGGGTGCCGGTGTGAAGAGTAAGAAGTTCAACTACACCCTGAAGAAAGCCCTAGACTGTGTTGAGCTTGAATTTGAAAAGGAAAATAAGAAGGTAGGATTTTTAACTTAGGCTAGAGATGTGGCCAAATCAAGTTTGAGCCTAGTCAAGCTCAAAAAGAGTAAAGTTGTATGAAGTCCAGTTAGACTTAAGCATGTCTACCGGGCTCGAATAAGAAAACAAGCATGAGCCTGATGAGTCGGCTGATTATACAATAAGTTATGCAATGAAAGAAAGTTTATGGGTTAACTTTATTAAATTAAGGCTATAATTAAATTAAATAATATTATTTCAGATTATAATGAATATTTATGCTTATTATAGTATTTTATATAAGCAGGCCAAATTGATAAGCTAATAAGCCAAGTCAATTTGAGCTCAATTTAAAGCTCATTTGATAACTTGAGTTCGAAATTGGTTCGTGAACTCAATAAGCTCATAGTATGTGCCCCATTAATAAGCAAAGCTCAAGCCAACTCAGCTCAAAAATTTGCTAATATTAGCACATAACATTAAATAAATCTATTTAATTGTGCCATAATTTAAAATTAAATCAAAATTACTTTTCTTATTAAATTTAAAATAATAATCAAAAATGAGATTTTTATGCTAGTTTACTTTTGTGTCCAAATTGACCAACTAAAACATTCAAATTGTTAACATAACTTATTAGTTAGAATTTATTCAATCTATTCTAATGTCTAAGGACTTAGGTTTTTAGGTTCTTTTGTTCATTGCAATATCATGTTATCAGGATTTATTATTCATTTGATTCTGAAATTTCAATTTTTAGCATACTTACAAATTTGCCATTATATTTGGTTTATTGATGTGACTCTAAAATGAGCAGCTTCTAAATATTGTAACATTATGTCTGATAGCCTTCTTGCTGGCATCTTCAAAGCACAAAGACCTTGACAGTGAGAAGCTTAGGGTTCCTAATACAATTTTATGCTTTGATTTGTATTTTTAATTTAGATGCCAGTATGAGGACTTATAAAAGTATTAATTTTGAGTTTTCTTGTGAGACTATATATGGTTTTACTAATTTATCAAACTAACATATTTTATGTTTGTTTCTTTTTTTTTTATAGTATCATAATAATATTTATTAGCCTAACTCTGAAATTTTCATTAAGAAGTTATCATTGGCAGAGTGTATTTTAAGAAAATAGCATTCACAACATGTGCAACTATTATTAAGCTCTTGATAATGTAAGTAGCGTTGACAAAACATTTGAAAATGCCAAGATCAAATGTTCTGATTAACTGAAAGAAATTTACATTGAGCCAGTCATATTAAAGAATTTATCAAAAGAAACAATTTATTTGCTTTTTTCATAATCTGAAAGCATAGAGTTGCTTTCTTTAGCCTATGTGGCATATTAAAGATTAGGCCTAATGAATGCATAATGCTGCCTTCTTTAAACTATTTGGTATATCAAAGACTAGGACCTATTGAGATCAGCATTGCACAGTTCAGTAGCAAATGTTCTAATGCTTCTCTATAGGCCTGATAAAGATGCACACATCAGATCTATAATTAGTTTTTGGCTTAAGCATTCAAAAGAGATTGCTAGTAAGAACATAAAGCTTCATTGAAAGCAAAAAGGTATTTTGAAAATAACAATATCACTCCACTAGATTTGGATATAAAAATTTAGAAATTCCAAATTCATACAATGGGTCAAGTAATTGCATATTCGCTTGTTTATATGTCAACACACATTTTTTTACTTAACAAGTTAATTATATAGTATTTCATTAATGCATTTGGTGCAATACTTATCAGAGTTTTTGTACCATCAGACAAAACTGCATCTTTTTGCAGTCATAAAATTGATTTAACCAAATTATATTGATAGCAAATGATTTGAAGTTTTCTTACATCAATCTGTGTTTTAGATGGTTAGAAAGGATCTGCACATGATGCCATGGTGCTCAAAGATGCTTTAAATGAAGAGAATGATTTAAACGTGCCCAAGGACAAGTGTTATTTGATTGATACCAGTAACTCTACAAAGATTGGATTTATTGCACCATGCCACTGAGCACAAGATCATCTAAAGGAATTGTCCAACTGAGAACCAATGAAGAATAAATAGTTTTTTCAATAATAGATACTCTTCCATGCACACTCATGCCAAGCGTGTATTGGTTCATTGAATAAACAAATGATAATTTTACCTGCTACAATTGCAACTTTTCTATCGCTATCCTTATCATGTTTAAATCATTCTAGCTTATTATGTGCTTCATAGCTAGATCATAATAAAAAGCAAGGATAACTGAGATATACATAGATGGCTCACGGGCTCAGTAAACTGGAACAAGGGAACAATGCCATGTGCTAGATAACAATAGAAAATGGCTACAAAGAAGGGATTCCATTAGTGATGAAGTATCATTCATATCGACTAGAATATTAAATTAGAGTTGTGACTTATCGGTCATGGTATTGTATTAATGTAGTTTGTAATTAATGTTTATTAAATAAGCAGTTAGTTACATAGAACAATATGTAGTAGGCACTTAAATTTTAACTGTAATTTGTTTGTGAATTATGAAATCGATGATTATTTACAAAAATAACCTTCCTTTTATCATGAACCTTCTGTTGTATATGTAGAAAATGATTCTCTGTTTTGAAATCTAATAGTTTTCCAAAGAACAGTATATATTTTACAAAATGTAGCCAGTTTATATTGTTATCATACATGAATAAATAATGCACTGTGAAGAAAATAGTATCTCATAGAACTGTCAATCAAGTTTTTCAAGTGCCATTATGAAAAATGTAACTGAACCTAGCAAAACGTAAAGCATTTCTATTGCAATCTACCTGAACTTTTGAAATGCTTATGTTAATGGCAGAAATGAGCACAAATTACACATATAAGGCTGATGGACGGTGGAAAAATAGTGAGTTCACAATGTTAAGTAACTTGAATCCATTTTTGGAATAGGAGTAGTGCATGGCATTCAGCAAGTTAAAACGCAAAGAAGAGAGTAAGAAAATGATAAATGCCCACTCAAAGGCAAGCAGAAGCAACAAATTGTTATGGGTGAAAATGAAGCAAGTCAGCTGATGCAGAAAATTACTAATCTATTAACTGACAAGCTTAATTTCTCAACAACAAGTCTGAGTTCAATCAAGAACTGTCAGCTACATGAAACTTTTGTCTTCGTTGTGTATCCTTCTTCAAGTACATGAGTTTTTAATAATTTCTTCTCAAATTTTTTTTTATATCCTTCTCCTTTTAACATTAGCAAAATTCATAAATAAAAATCTCATGAATGTACCGATACCTAAATGTGATTGGCTCGATGCAATCTGCAGAGAGAGAATTTGTAACCCGACGGTCGCCATGAGGCAATAACGAGATCGCTAATCTAAACAGCGTCATAGCATTAAAGCGGAACGAAGTATTCCCTGGGAAATGTAAAAGCACTGAACATTATTGTCATTTTGATAGTGAGAACAATGGAAGCCTCTTCTCCACAGCGCCAGAGAATCCTCCCACTCAACAAGCCACCTTCCGCAACTCAATCGAAGCCAATGTAATTTTCTAATTTACACAAGGAGGCAGAAGAATCTAAGAAGGGTGGGACATAATCGTATACCTGAAGCTTTCCGCCGAGTCCGCCAAAGCACATTTGTGTACTAGAGTCCCTCTTTAGGACAAGAAGACCGCTGATGACTTGGGACACCATGGCGGGCACGGAAGAAGAAGTGCCCCATCCCTGCCACTCCGCTAGGCTCACCGCTTGGCTTCCCATCGGACGAATTAAAGCGATTCTGGAAGCTCGCTGCGGTGCTTTTGCGCTAGAGAAATCAGCAGCCTTCGAACCTAATTCGAGAGAACTGGTCTTCCATCGATCTCGTGCTCCGCTCACGTGCGTGCCTTTTGCCCCAGTACAATACGTGCACCATTCCCTCGTCCGCCCACGTGCGGTGCTGCATGCAACTGCGCGCTGCACACGAGCTCACCACGCGCCTAACATGCTTCGTGAGCCCTATCACCACCCAAAGCAATTTTTGCACCAAGTTTGGATGCGCCAACCCACACTACCACTTGTTCATTTGAACACTCGCCCTCATGCCAATATGGCACAATGGATTGGTTTTATTCACTTAGAGATTATTTAGTATGAGGTAATTTTGGAGTAGAGTATACATTTTATATGAATTTTAAGAATTCATGTATTTGATATAAACAAAGAGTTGGTAAATAAAAAATTGATATATAAATTTTACCCCCAATATAAATAGAGGCATGGTAAAGTTTTATGTCCAAATATGCTTCTTTATCAGATTATGCTGACGTATGAGATGTATGATTTCATTGACTGCGAAGCCAAGGGCACGTAAACCAGAGACAAAGAAGCTTGCATTGATGCGATGAAGCGGGATAAAGGTCACCGATGAAAATGCTAATTAGTCACTCCTCTGTTACGGATGCGATGTATGAATTCATATCTTCGCCTCCGATCCATACTCACTTGTATGCCCTATGGCTCATGGTATTGATATCCGATCCATACTCACTTGTATGCCCTATGGCTCATGGTATTGATATGCCTACTCCAAGAGAACCCCATGCCATTTCCTTTGATATAAGCCAAGCTGTTGATTTCTTCCATATATAGAGAACAATAAATTCAGGAAAGACGAGATTGGAAATGGGACATAACACATTGGTGATGACAAAAAATAAAAAGAAGATGATCCCCTAGAGCCCAAGTGAGGATCCATAAAGAAGATTGGAGTAATTAGCTTCACTTTCCACTACATTTATGCGACTAGTCGTTAGGTTATATATATATATTTGATAGGGCGAACAAAAAAAATTTAATTAGACACAGTGATCTAAGTACGATTTGTAAAATATCATAATTTATAGATTATATTAAGCGACATAATTTGTATGAGAAATATGAAAGTATAAACAAAAAAATATGCTATGCAATATATTGAAGTAAAATAAATGTCAAT
This sequence comes from Gastrodia elata, assembly GCA_016760335.1. NCBI lineage: Eukaryota > Viridiplantae > Streptophyta > Magnoliopsida > Asparagales > Orchidaceae > Gastrodia > Gastrodia elata. The sequence goes on from CM028669.1 coordinate 129,587,753, forward strand.
ATAAATATATATATATATATATATCATATATCATAGGGATAATAAATGATAAATGAAAATAGCTTAATTGAAAGAAAGATTTTATGCTTACACATTGGATTGACACATAGTCTATATATTTTGGTGTATATTAATGTGTAAGTGTAGCAATACTTGAAAGAAAAATACTATATTTACATAAAAATATACACCAAAAAGTATCTAAGACCAATATAAAATATTTTTTTTTTTTTTTTTTGCATATAGGCTTCACAAAAAAATATATTCAACCAATAATCTACTTATATATTGGATTAACACATAATCTGTATATTTTAGTGTATACTAATGTGTAAGTGTAGCAATACTCTAATTAAAATGATAGAAATAACATTGCAATAAAAGTAATAATAATAATAATAATAATAATAATTTATTATTATTATTTAACAAAAAGAATAGAGAATAAATATATATTTTTTTTAAAAAAATATAATAAGAAAAAATCTTCACGTCTCTCTCTCTTATTGCATGTAGAGGGGAGGGGGGGTCGGGCGACGGCGGCGGTCGGCGCAGGGCGTTGACAACGGCTGGGGAGAGGGTCATCGGAAGGGAGGAGAAGCGGTGGGGCTAGAAGCGATGGCTACCAATAGTGGAAAAGGGAGGATGTGAGAGGGGCTATGTGTAAAAAAAGGGAGGGGTGTAATAACTCAATGTTGTTACTAAGTGTAACAACCCAAGTTGTTATCATGATTGATTAAGACTAACCCTAAGTCTTAAACATAATCTTAAGTACTAATTAGTCATTTGGAGTCAACTACCAAGATCCGGTCCAAACCAGAGGTCAAACGGATTAAATCTTTATTTTGAGAATTTCATGAACCTCGAAAATTGACATATTTAAATTGACCTCCGATCGAAAAATGGACACCGCCATTGCGTTCCTTGACCCCAAATTAGCTTGGGGTGAAGTTTTCGTGTCAATCGGAAGTCGTCGAAATTTCGACGAATATTATAATAATAAAAATATCACGGAAATCGAGGTGTCAAAATACTTGTCGGATCGAAAATCCGACTGTGCCATTGAATTCCTTGACCTTAAATTAGCTAGGAAAAACATGTTCAAAATTTCTTTTTTCTGAAAATGTTTTTTTTTTAAAAAAAAAAAAAATAATAATAATAATTAATTAATTAATTAATTAATTAATTAACGGCGCCGTACGACGCCGTTAACTCCAGTTAACGGCGCCGTTAGATCGGACGGATCCATCCGGACCGTCCGATCGCGCGCGGATCCGACGGCTCTCGGCCGCGATCCGCGTCACGCAGTCTGGAGCGATCCAGACCGTCCGATCGCGCACGGATCCTACAGCCCTCGGCCGCGATCCGCGTCGCGTGGTCTAGAGCGATCCGGACCATCCGCGATCGCACAGATCCGACGGTCCGGAGGCATCTTCCTCGCCCTCTCCGCCCGCGTGACACGCGGCGGCCCGTCGCATTTTCTGGCCAATCCGGCCACATCCAGGCCTCGGCGAGGTCGCCGTCCGGTCTATAAGACCTCGGCCTACCCCTAGGCTCCGAGTTTTCACCGATCGGAGCCCGGATCGAGCCGGAATCAAGCCCGGAAGTCAGCCCCTTTTTTTCCGCCGAATCCTTCGCCGATCCGAACTTCAGGTACCCCGATCTCCCTCGTTTACCGTTCGATCGTTGCAAAAATTGTATGATAGGTAGATCAACATGTCATCTTCACATCCACTGTTCCGATCGGGCTAAAACCCACTCGATCGGGCGCACCAGGTCCCCGAAGTGGACTGGGTTCGGTCCGCCGAACCCCCGGAAGGCGAAGGGTCACGCCTTCGGGTCGGGCCGGGCCGACCCGAGCCCGACCCGTCCGGGTCGGGTCCGCGTCAGCGCGGGTGGGGCCCCCCCCGGCCACGTGGCCGCCTACGGGCCCGCCACGTGTCACGTGGGCCCACAGCCCCGTCAGCCAGGCTGAGTCAGCAGCCATGGGACCCACAGTGCCACGTGGCAGCCTCTGGCAGTGCCACGTGTCAGGTAGGACCCACTGTCCAGTCACCCGAGCTGAGTCAGCAGCCCGTGGGACCCACAGTGCCACGTGGCAGCCTCTGGCAGTACCACGTGTCAGGTGGGACCCACTGTCCAGTCACCCGAGCTGAGTCAGCAGCCCCTGGGACCCACAGTGCCACGTGGCAGCCTCTGGCAGTGCCACGTGTCAGGTGGGACCCACTGCCCAGTCACCCGAGCTGAGTCAGCAGCCCGTGGGACCCACAGAGCCATGTGGCAGCCTCTGGTAGTGCCACGTGTCAGGTGGGACCCACTGCCCAGTCACCCGAGCTGAGTCAGCAGCCCGTGGGGTCCACTGTGCCACGTGGCAGCCTCTGGAGGTGCCACGTGTCAGTGGGGCCCACTGTCAGTTAATTAGAAATTAATTAAATTAATGTTAGTGTTAATTAATTACTGTTTAGCCCTAATTAATTACTGTTAGTGGTTAATTAAGTTAGGGTTAGTACTAATTACTTTTAAACAGTAATTTTAATTAAATAATTATAATTAAAGATTAATTAAGGATTAATTAACTGTTAATTAAATCTTAAACAGTGATTAGGATAATTAATTACTTTTGAACAGTAAAATTATTTAATTAATTAATTAATAATTAAATAGTGATTAATTAAATAAAAACTTTAGGAATGAACAGTAAATTTAAATAATTAAATATAATTAGAGATTAATTAATATTAATTAAACAGTAATTAGTACTAATTACTTTATTATAGTAAAATTATTTAATTAATTAATTAATAATTAAATAATGATTAATTAAATAAAAACTTTATGAATGAACAGTGATTTTAAATAAATAAATATAATTAGAGATTAATTAAGATTAATTAAATAGTAATTAGCACTAATTACTTTACTACAGTAAAATTAATTAATTAATTAATTAATAATTAAACAGTGATTAATTAAATAAAAACTTTATGAATGAACAGTAAAATCATTCAATTTGAATAAATAAATAGTAAATTAATTCAAATTGTATTTTTGAATAGTAAATCTTAAAAGTTTAATAACTTTTTGTAGGATGATCCAAACATAGCCAATATGGGTCTTAAAATACTCAGAAAAATATTTAGGATCAAATGGCATAATGTAAAATTTTGTTTCGGGGTACGCATAACGAGGTAGCATTTTAGAGCCTTTTTAAGACCCCATAATTTTTTACCCGATTATCGAAACATAGTCAATATGGGTCTTAAAATGCTCAGGAGAGCGGCCCCATCACCGTGGTAGTATTAGTTTTCTAATTTGGACATCAGGACAAAAAGTCAACTCTAGAATTTAGAGTTGACTATAGTGAAAAATGACCAAAATGCCCTTGGACTTCAAATGGCCATAACTTAGTCAATTTAACTCCAAATCCAAAAATTCAAGAAGCTACCTAGTTTAGAATTTCAATGTCATCATTTTCACAGAAATAATATTTAGGATTTGAACCCTAAAATTTAGGGAAATGATCAAAATACCCCTAGCCTTATTTTAGCCATAACTCGGCCGTTTCTCGTCCAAATTGGACGTACTTACTGTCCATCTTCAAGTTAGACAGTAAGGAATTAGGTGGAGAAGATAAAACTCAGTTTGGACCCCTAAATCAAAAGTTGATTGACCCATAAAGTAGGGGCAAAATAGTCATTTTACCTTAAAATTGGAAATGCGCAACTTTAGCCCTTAATTAAAATCTTAGAATACTAAGTTTAATAATGTAATCATATTAGTACCATGTAAGTAAATAAAACAAGTCATTAAATTGAATTCCAATAATTTTTTTTCCTAAGTTTTAAGCATCCACCTTAAGGATCTTTCCTGAGAGTAGGACTAGATCATAGGTTAGTGTTCATTCATTGGGTAAATTGGGATACCCTATGGGTGAAACCTTGGTTTTAATAGTTTCTAGATATTATTTTATTTTACAACCCATTCTGATTAGTTTATCTTTTAACTTTAGATTTAAGATAGGAGATTTATCCTATTAAGTTTGATTACTTAATAGGATCTGCCTTAACTAGTAGATCACTTATAGTATAAAACCTAGAACTTAGGTCTTATCCAATTTGGATTATGTGATTAAACCTAAAATCTCGTAGTGTTTAATACATAATCTATAGGTGTAGAAGATCTTGATCAGATCTTAGTTAGAACGTCTAAATTCACAAAATTAGGACGTATGATTTATTTGTTTAATTCATAGTCGTCTATCTGATTGAACTAGATTGGAACCTGATCAGTTTCAATCCTTTTTAACTTATAAGGACGAATTTCTGAGTTACACTCGATAGTAGAAAAATGGTGATCCTGAACTTGTGTAACTTGGAATAGTTAGCTGGTTAAGTAGAAAACAAATGATATCATCATATTTAGTCGATTCTCTTGCTTACTTGTTATTTGTTGCTACGCATACCTTGTAATTTTGTGCCTTATATTTTCTTTGAACATATCATATAAGACATTTGATGCATAAATAAAATGTTAGGAAATTATGGAGACTCCTTAGATTCCTTATGAAAATATTAAAGTAAATAAGTGAAATGATAATGAATTGATGTGATTGAGCTGCCTCTCAGTGTTCTTTTGATCATACCGAATGTTGCCCTAGCCGTATTGTGCTAGGAGTTGCCCTAGCCGTTCTGTGCTAGGATATTTCGGTATGATAGTTGGTGACCTAACCGTATCGAGCTAGGAGTAGCCCTAGTCGTATCGTGTTAGGGCCATATATGTGACTGTTGTTGGCTTAGTCGTATCGAGCTAGGAGTAGCCTTAGCCGTATCGTGCTAAGATCTTCAGTTTCTTTTGGCGAGCTAGTGTAGCTCTTTTCTGTATGGCAGTGGATGTATTATAATTTTATATGCAGTTGTGGTTATTTCAGTATATTCTTTTTCAGTCAGCTATTTCCTTGTACTGCTTTATATATATCTAGGATGTAGAATCTTGCTGCTATATGTATATATCACTGCTGAGTTATTCATTTTTAATTAGCATGTTATTTTATTGATCATCAGCATATTTAGGATGTAGAATTTTTCTTCCAGTATTATTCAATTATATTTACACTTATATGCCTTTCCTTGATTACTTGTTATGCAAGGCATGCTTCAGCCTCATTTCTTTGCCTTGTTTATACTATAGAGCATAGTCTATAGTTTACCTTTTTACTTGTGTTGCTTACTGCTCCTGTATTTACATATCATGCTTAGAAGTAAATGGTAAAATGGTGATATTATATAACCTTATTAAAAATTCAGCTTAAAATGTACTTAGACAATTGTCTAACCAGATTTTCTTTTTTTTTTGGCTGGGGCCCTACATTGTGAAACCGACAATGTCAGGCTTAGAGCAGTTTGAGGAGCCTGCACCCGAGGAGGAGCCTTACTTAGAGGAGGTGCAGCAGTTGGGGCCAGAAGATATCTAGTCATTTACTACTTGTGAGATTGAGTGGATTTTGAACATTTATTTTGTTAAATTTTAATTAATGTAATAATACAGGTACCTGTGAATGTGTGTTCATATTTCACTATGCTACCTTTCTGAGTTATATTTCTCTTCTTATATACATTATGATGCTTGGATGTCATTTATTTATCGCTTCCGCACTCTGTATTTTTACTTATATAGTGACTGCTTGATTGATTCTGAGTTAACCTTTCTCTAATCAGGTGGATTGTGGAGTTTATCCTAATCCAATGCTAAGTGAGGGGTTAACCAGAGTGACACTCCACCCTTAATCTAAACCTATTGAGGGTTAAGGGTGAGGGTCGCCACACTAAGTCGATTAAACATAATCAGTTTAAAATAAAAATCAGGATCTCAAATTAAGTCGAATATATAATAATCATAATTGTTATCCTAACTAATCCAAGTTTAATCAAATGATAATTATCATTTCATTATATTTAATTGATTATTTAAATCTAATCCTAAAAGTTTGGATCAATCGGAGCTCATTTGAGCAATATAATTATTTTTGCCTATTTTAGGATCCTGAATATTAGCCAAAATATTTTGATTTTTAAATTAAAATCCAATTATATTTTTGAATTCCTTACACCCTAATTAGCTATGGATAAATTTTTGGAGATAAATTAGTGTAACAATCCAATGTTATTACCCAGCTTGATTTTAACTTAACCGTATCTTAATTTAGTTCATCTATCCATTAGAATTAATCCCTAAAGATTTGGTGCGATTCAGAGCTAAATCAAATATTCTGAAATATTTTAATATTTAATTAATTAAAAAATTGAGATATTTAATTTGACCTCGAAATCAAAATCCAACTTCGCTGTTGCGATCGTCACCCCAAATTAGTTATGGATGATGTGTTGGACGCATTTGAAAGTCGTCAAATTTTCACGATTATTTAAGTATAATTAATTGCACCAGAAACTGAATATAATTAAATAATCATTGGAATCGAAATCCGACTTCACCGTTGAATTCCTCACCCCCAAATTAGCTAGGGGTGAATTTTTGGAATTTTTCGGAGCTCGTGTCTTAAACTTAAATTTTTAATAAATCAAATATTAAGAATAAATAATCATTTATTCCTTAAATTGCATTTTCTCTTTCTTCCCTTTTATTTTGTTCGGCTGACCCATTCTTCTATTTTTGACTGACCCCTCTCATTCTCCTCCTTAATTGCAAAGCTTGATGGCTAAGGCCATCCCTCTCCCCTCACCTCATAACTCCCATAACCATGTTATACTTTCTCCCTTCTCATCCTCCATCTTCTTTAAAGAGAAGCCTTAGCCCCTCATTCTTTGCTTGTTGTCAAGTTAAAGCTGAAACTCCTCTTATCTATTCCCCTATTGTTGAACTTGTTGCTGAAAAAGAAGAAGAAGAAGTTCATCTAAGATTTTCAAGTCTTCTTCATCCCCTTTTTAAAAGGCAAAGGTACTCATTTGCTCATCTTCCTTTTCTTTTTCATGTTGCTATTGTGCTTGTTTTGCATCTTTAGAAGATCTACGATTGTAGTTGGAAGCCTTTGAGGTTCGTTAAAACATCATATTATTTTGAAATCTCATGCTCTGTTTTTCATCAATTCTGTATACCCGCACCTTTAACTCCATGTTTCGTAGCGCCCATAATTTTTAAAAAATACGCAGAATTAGTTGAAATGGCCAAAACTTCACTGTTTTTATATTTTAATGTCCCTAGGACCTTAGTGAGACTGAATTATATTAAATTTGAACCTAGTTTAGATAAAATTGAGCATTACATAAAATTTCAGATGAAAATTAAATTTGAAACTTAATCATTTTTAATGAGTACTTAAAACTTATTATATATCTTAAAAGTTTTGTGCCAGATGTTAAATAATAGGAACATTGGTTGCTTATATTAAATAAGTATACTTCTATAATAACCTGATACTGTTACTGAGCCGTTCAGACCTAATTCTGAGCAGATTAAGATGAAATTCAATATTATATTTAAGTTGGATAAAAATTTAATAAAAATATTCTCAAATGAAACGTATCAAGGGGAACCTTCTACCAAAATTTTAGCGCAATCGGGGTCTCAGATCGTCCTAAATAAATTCGGGAAGCTTAAACTTCCGGTGTTGATAATAGATAAAATAAAAGTTAAATTTCAGAAATTTTTATAGATTTGAGTTAAGCGTTATATGAGGATGCAATGTTTTAAGTTTCATAATTTCTTAAGCTCTGGATTAAAAGTAGCAAATTTTTAAAGTTTTTTACTTAAAAATTAATATAAAATAAAATACTTGTTCAAATTTAATTATTTTTAGATGCATGCGTTTGTCTCATTGAGACACTCATTTTGATATCAAGTTTGTAATTTTTAGAGTTCAATTGACTATAGATTAAAGTTTGAGAATTTTTAGCCATCAGATTTTGATTCAATGGTTGCGATAGAGTTCAGTTTTGGCCTCATAAATATAATGAGCTCTACCCTAAATCAGCCAATCCAAAAATTTTATCATTCTCAGTCATCAACTCTTCTTTTCCTTTATGAAAACCGCAACCTCCTTTCCCTCTCTTTTCTTCCCTAACCGAACTCCTCCTTCTCACCTTCGCATCTCCTCCTTCCTCGTCTTCCATGGCCGAGCAAATGGGAGAGCCTCTTCTCCTCCACGGCCGAGCAGCGGCTCTCTCCTTCCACAGGCGAACAGCAGCTGTCCTTCTCTTGGTCGAATGTCTCCTTCTCCTCTCCATGGCCGAGCCGCCTTCTTCTCTCCATGGCCGAGCCACCGCCTTGTTGTATAGCTCCTCTCCCTTGAGCAAAGTACAGTCATCAAGGTATATTGTTACTCATAACTTTTATTTAGTTTTTAAGAGTTACATTTAACAATTATATGGAGAACTTAACATGAAGTATATTCATCATTTTACTCTTGCTTTAAATGATTAGTTAATTTCAAGTTGTATGACTCAATAAAATAATTTGAATCTAAATGCAGCGATTTATTTGAATATTAATGACGTTCTAGTGAAGCATATCATTCCCATGTTTGAGAAAGCATTCCTCAAAGTTCTAGTAGTCGCATGTAAATGGAACTTAATGAATGGAAAATTGTTGAGCATTACGCATACATCCTCTTTGCAATTCATGAATGATCAAACTAGTTTATGCATCACCCATGATTTTGTCCATTTAAAGGTTTGAGTTAGCCTTAATAATGCGATCGATTCAACTTTAGTAAAAATGTAGAAATAGTTATCTAATTCTTGAGGAAAATTTATCTGATTTGCTTATAGATTCAATACTCATTGCTTTTATTAGGTTGTTAGTTGCTATACTTATAAATCCATATGCATGTTGCCCTCCTTTTAGCTTATGAGTAATATGAGAATTAGTTATATTAGTTAAATGCTTGTTCATCATTTTCAAGAGTTATTTCATGCCATCTAAGGAGTTGTATATTTTCTCATTTAATGTTTGAATATACCTTGATTCATCTAGTAGAATGATTTGTTAATTAATCACATAAGTTATTATTTATAGTTTTTTATCTTAAATTGATTAAATTTTGCATGAAGAAGTTAGCTTGGTGATGAGTTTTATTCCATCTCTATTAAAATATTATTAAAGCATGTTCAAGCATTTTTAGAGAATTTGAATGTAAAACTGTTTGATTATTTCACTCTTTATTGATTATATACCTCTTTTATTGCATGTAGCTAAGTTCATTAGAACTCATGCACTTTCTCAAGTTAGTTTTATCAATCACTTAAGTCACTCATAAATGAAGGGTTTAAGATTTATCCATACGTATCGGCTTACTTAATGCTCCTAAAATAGTGCTTATGGTTCTCTTAGTAAATATTATTCATAATTAGAAATAGCTAGAATAATGATAAGATTTCAAGTTTATATTCATAAATAATTGCAAGTGATCTCATTAGAGTTTTCATTATTTGTTACACCCTTATTCTTTAGGAGTTTATAAATCAATTATTCATTATTTAGGCCTATTTTGTTGCTTTAATTCAGCTAATGCCATGGTTGACCATAATGGGATTGTAATAAGGATCATCTGCTATGGGACTATAATCGTGAGGCTTCTCTTTAAAGGTACATTGTGTACTTAGAACTTTATTAAGTTCTGTATTCTCTTAATTATATTATTTTCTTAAGCTCTATGTACAGTGCATACACCACTTGTATAGATCTTAGCATAATTAGTGATTTGATTATTATTTGAAAACCATGACATCATGTTATAGGAATTTTTGCTAACTAAGTAATAATCATTACCTTAATTAAATTTTGTAAATTATGTGGACATGAATTAGAACCTAGAGTCAAAACTAAAACACTTCTTTAGGATCTTCACTTCACCTTAGGCTCTTTTTCTTAAGATTAGGAATAGACACTAGGTTATATTCATTCATTGAATAAGTAATTTATTCAATGAATGGAACTTTGGTTTTAATAGTTTTTAGATTTTCATAATTTCATTTTGATTATTTTATCTTTCAATTTTAGATTAAGAATAAGAGATTCATTCTATTAAGTTTGATTTTACTTAATATAATATGCCTTAATCATCAGTTCACTTGTAGATTGAACTATAGATCTTAAGCTTACCTTTTGGATTATATGATTAAGCCTAATTCCTATGGTGTTTAATCCATAATTTATAGTTTAGAAGATCTTGATCAGATCTTAGATAGTTAGTCTAAATTCATAAAACTAGGACATATGATATATTAATGTAACTCATAGTCATCATCTGATTGAACTAGAATAAAACCTGATCAGTTCTAATCATTTTAAACTTAGAAGGACGAATTTCTAAGTTACACTCGATAGTAGGAAAATGATAATTCTAAACTTGTGCAATTTGGAATAGTTAAAATTGATAAATTAGAAAACAAATAATATCACCATATTAGTAGAGTCCCCTGCTTACTTTTGATATTTTGTTGTTACGCATTCTTTGCTTTTGTGCTTATTTCCTTGGACATATCTTATAAGAGAACTTTGTGCATGAAATAAAAATTTAGAATAATTAAGATAACAATTGCCTTTGAGTTCAGTTTATGGGTAGATTCTGGTGCACATTTACCCTAATGGACAGGGGTAAGGAGTAATAAGGAGGCTTACCATTACTCATTAAGGAGTGTGTGTTAAGCTTGGAACCCGTATAGTCTTGCAGACGTGCTTAACTCCTCAGCTGTTTCTGGACGTGTCCACAGAAACAAAGTAAAATAACTAAAGATGTTGTATAGTATTGTCTGCCTCTTCAGTTACATAGTATTATCCAATTATGCCTACCCTAGCCCAGAAAGGCTATGTGGATGGATATATATATATATATATATATATATATATATATATATATGTGTGTGTGTGTGTGTGTGTGTGTGTGTGTGTGTGTGTGTGTGTGTGTGTGTGTGTGTGTGTGTGTGTGTGTGTGTGTGTGTGTGTGTGTGTGTGTTTGCCCTAGTTTAGAAAGGTTATGAGAATGGATAGATATATATGGGCCAGATTGGCCAATTCTTCTGATATGGCATCTAGTACACAGATATTCAGATTCATGTACAGTTTTAACACTTGGCTTATTTTTCAGTATTTTTATTCAGTCAGCTATTCATTTGTTCAGCTTATATATATTAGGATGTTAGAATTTTATTGCTATTATATGTATCATTGCTGAGTTAAATTATTCAATTTGCATATTTCTTTTGATCACCAATATGTTTAGGATGTAGTATTTTTCTTTCAGCACTTGTGTAGTTATTTATATATGCCTAATCTGTTTAGCTGATATATGAGGCTTGTCTTAGCTTCCTTTTTGCTTAAGTTATAAATATTATTTATAACTTTTTCCTTTCTTATTGTGTTGCTAGTCGCTCCTTTATTTGCTATAATTGTTGCTTATAAAATGTAAAATGGTGATATCTTTAAATTCATGAAACTTTAATAGCTTAAATTGTACTTAGACTTATTAAAGTCTAACCAGATTTTTTTTTTTTGGATATGCCCTATCATATATGTACATATGGCAGATCAGGAGTATATGTTAGATCCAGTGCTTGAGGATTTAGCTGCTAGCAGGTTAAAGTAAAGTGCAGCTCATTGAAGGAGATATGCTTCCATCTTCTTAGCCTGCATTTAGTAAAAATGTAATAACTAATTTTTCTTATTCTTACTATTCTACATTTAATGTATTGTATGTAAATGAATTAAATGCAGATTGTGTCTGGATACCTCCTCTTTACTTATTTTTGCACTGCTATACTATATGTATGTTTCTGTTGGATCTTGCTCATCACTTGATTAGTAACAAGATATGTTTTTAGTTTAATGTCTGTGGTACTAATGACAACTACCTCTTAAACTTAGTTGATTAAGGGGCGGCCGCCACAACTTAATAGCTAAATGACATAAAACTTAAGACTTTTAAAGTTGTAATTAAGTGCTAATCCTTTTAGTTTGATTTAGAATTTGGTTAGTCTTAATTACCTTCTATTTTATGTCATCTTTATATTACTATATTTTATAATATTATGATATATATTGGAGAACTTTAATATTTATTTGAACACCTAAATGTGCTTAAATTAACATTAAACTATATTTGAACATATGAATCTTAAGAACTTGATTAAGTAAATGATACTTAATCTAAATCTGAAATTTGATATCAATAATACACCAATAATATATTGATTTGTCAATGATCTATAAATCAATTATTTGGTCTTATTTTTAGGAAGGCTAGGGGTTAAATCCTAACTTGTCTTGATTAAGATCTAAACCTTAATCACTTTAATTAAGTAAATTTGATTGAAAGATAATTCAATTAATATGATTCCAATAATGCATATGATTTGACATCAATCTTAAGTCACTAAATTAGAAGTGCTAAGGTAATAAAAAAAAACTTGTGTGATTAAGAATCTGAACTTAAATTTTAGATTTTTGATTTTCTCTTAAATAAGATGCCTAGCATAAGGTTAATTATAAAACTAAGTTGATTTATCACAAGATCAAATCTTAATAATATTCTTAATTACACCCCATAATTATAGTATAGGTATTGATTAGATGAGTTTACCCATCTGATTTGATCAAAATAAGCTTAATGAATAAAACTTATGAGTGCTAGTGTAAGTGTTAGATATATAAGATCTTGATGATCTTATAATAAAATTTTATGTAATTATAAGACTTAAATATTGATATATTGAGATAGGAAGAACTTTTGTAACTTATTAAGATAGAAACTTAGATGCTCCTTTTTAACCCAAGAAACTTAATCTTAGATCCTTGTGGTAGAATCACCTAAAGTGACTGCAGCAGATCCGCTGTGTGGTCCCAACAACGGCGCATGATCTCCTTCGAATAATTGCTCCTGCACATATCCTAGTGTATGATATCCAACGACACCGATATCTAATGCCTAGATCTAATCCTAGCCAATGGATTATCCCCTCGCATTCATCGTCTGATCTTTAATTCACTTAAGTAAAAGGCCCAAGCACATCAGGATCATTAGAGACCAATGACTCTGCGATCAGATGACCTAGTGCAAGCCCAACACTATGGTTCATCTTCTCTAGCTTGTTGCTCGCACACCTGATCCCCCCCACCCGACAGCTTGACCCTTTATAGGCCTAGTGGCAGTACAGGGACACCCCGATTTCCCTCTTTTACCCTCGGGTCCAATGATCTATCAGCTATATTCTCTCTAAATTATCCTCAGTCATTGCTACGTTACCTCTCCCTCAGTCCGAGCCTACACCATGGCTCCCAACCATGGCAGCCAGCCCAGAACCTCCCCTCACCTATAAATACCTCTCCTAGAATTGCGGCGAGTTCCTTTAATCATTGTGATTTTTCATTTTCCCAATTCATCGCTCCCAAGCTCTCGGCAATTCCCGGTGTTCCAGTGGTTGTGTACCGCTGATAGAGGGCGTGGCCTGATGTTCAGACCCTCTACGGAGCTGCTGCAATTGTTTGGAATCTCCAACTCCTTTTCAATTGTTCTTAGTCACATTTGCAATCGAACTTCTAGGTACTAGCCTAATCCCGTCGAGTCATGTGAACTCGACATTCAATTAGCATCTAGGATAGCCTCTGGATGTCGTCTAGCTTCTCTTAGCATCCTAGGATGTCCGTGCTTGCAATTTGGACCGATTAAGCCCAGTCCAAACAGGCATTTCTCACTTCCTGGGCGACATTGGTGCTCAGTAAGGTCAGTTATCTCACTGAACACTACAGCTCAGCTAGGCCCAATTCTAATACGAATCTTCCTCTCTGAGACAATCGAGCCTATTTTGATTGTCTCCAGGGTTTGAGCTAGCTCCGATCGATCGATTGAGCTAGCGGCCAAATCATGAACTAAGTTCAAGTAAGGACCTAGCTATTGGCTGCTCTCCAAGTCTCATAACCTTTGAGGTTCGACTCGCCTCACCTCTCTAATGGTGTAGGGATCGAACCCCATTCTTTTGATAGTCTCTATGAGAAGAATTGACTCCTCACAGTAAACCCTAGGCATCTGTTCTTAGGCCATTTCGATGGAGTAGCCATCTGGCGATCCAGTGCCACACAGTGAGGTCTTCCAAGTTCAATCGACGCGCCTTAACTCTTCGATGGTGTGCCGATCGAATGTTGGTTGTGGCATGGCATATTGGTGATGAATTTGGCGGTCCAAGATACCCTCTAGCGGCTATCAGTGAATGAGTATCAAGGACGACGACAATGTTACATCGGGCCGGGCCACCCAGGCCCGCGCGGTGAGACAGTGCCTGCCCAGCCGGGTCTCGCTCGACCCATGCCATCCGATAAATTGGTTGGGCTAATTAAATATAATTATAAATTATTTTCATAAAGGAAGTTATATGGAAAATGGAATTTATTAATTAACATATGGTTTAATTAATCCAAGACATCCAATCTAAATTAATTAAATAAATTTAGCTATATTGATCCAGATGGTATGATCCAATATACTGTTTTGATGTAAGAAACAATACTATAATAAAATTTTATTTTATATCATTAGAATTTATAATTTAGCGTAATCTCTCTCTAAACTTAATTAGTAAATAATTAATTCATTTAATGGCCAAATTGCATAATTAAATTCTCTGATTGCTCGTGAGATAGAGGATAATCCATTCATGCCATTAATAAAATTTTAAGAGTTCTAATTCATTAATTACCACTTAATTATCCTATATCTTGATTAGCATTTAATAACTTAAATTAATCCTTAATTTTGGCAAAGTTAGTGCCAATTACTTTTTTATGTGTATTAGAACTTATCTATGAGTTTGGAACCCTATTATAAGTCCTATTTTTCTTAATCATTTTTCTTAACTTTAAAAAATAATTAGTGCTAATTAAAATAATCATATGTCTAACTTGACTTTTAAAGTTTTATTTCTTTTCATTAGACAATATTAAACTTAATAGAACTGATTAGAATCAATTTGGATGTCTAAATCTTAAATCCCAATTTTAACCATATGAAGGATATTTTGGTTATTTTGACTAAAAATTGGTTTGAGAGTCCTTAATCTCAAAAAATATCATAAAATGTTTAAAATTAGTATTTAAATGATTTAGAATAATTTCCTAATCTTTTACAATTTATTATGGATTATAATAATTTAACCATAATTTTCTCTTAAAATGAACTTAAGTAGTTATTAAGATCTTAAAGTGATCTTAATCCTTCTTGTGTATTCACGAAAATGAATCAAGTAGAATCTCATGAATTTAGTTTTAGATAATGTAAATATTATTTAATCAAATTCTTCTAATTATTCCTAAGTAAATTTCTTAATGAAATCTTAAGTTTAGGTATCAAGCTTTTAGATCTAAATCTTATATCTTAGATCTTTAATATTTATTTATTAGAGAAATCCTTTTTAGCATGTGAAACCTTTCATTCTTGAAATCCTTAATGATTAAATATTTTGAAATTCTTTTAGTAGGCTTAAGTTTATTCAACCTATAGAATAATAAAATTATTCTATAGATTGAATTTTGATCTTAGATTCATAAGTTCTTATTTGATTATTTTATCTTATATTTATATATTCAGTCTTTTCATATAAGATCATAGTTTCTTTAATCTTTCAGCTTTTAAGATTCTATACCTTTAGTATAATGTTTAGTGTGAACCTTAGACCCTTAGCATCAATTACCTTAAACTTAGAGTTTAAACCTCAAATTTGGAGTTTAAATCCTAAATCTTTAAATTTTGATTTACGTAAATTCAAATTTGGGCCTAAGTTATCAAAATACATTAATTAAGCATTGATTAATTATTTAACCTTTGCAGTCGTCATTTCTAATTATGAGTTAAAACTTGTTAAGTTCTAATGTTTAACTTTAAGGTTAAGATCAGAGATTTTACATGATAGTTAGATATTGGAGATTTTAAGCTTGTACTATCTCTGAATATATAGAACATATTTAATTAGATAATAAAAGATATCACATATGTTTAGTAGAGCCTCATGCTTACTTGAATATTGTTGCATCGCACACATTTTATTTGAGTTTATACCTTGAACATATTAATTGAACATTAGATATTTGATGAGTATCCCATGTGAATTTGAATGTATAAACATCATATAATTATAATTCAGTTCATTCAGTTCTTCAGTGCTCAGTTCTGTAGAGTGGTTCTAATTAATCTGCCTATTCAATTAAGTTCTTTTGCAAGGGGTCCTTAATGTCATTAGGTGAAATACTTATCATACTGAAAAATTAGCACTGCCATAATGATCCTATAATTTTATTAATTAAAATAACATAGAATATTGTTGTATTTGGACTTATGGATCTTAAGTTATGAAGGATTAATATTTAGTATAATTAATATTTCCATTTATATTAAATTAAATTAATCAGCTATATAAGAAAATATTTAATTCCAAATCAAACGACGACGGGCCCCATGGGAAGCATCAGTAGCAGAGGCGGACCACGGTTGACACGCGTCAACAGCTCGCGCGCACCAAGAATCGGGAGTGGGTCCCACGGGACAGGTGGCAGCCTCCTACTTGCAGAGTAGTGCGGCGCTGGACCCATAAGGATATCACGTCAGCACAGGCAGGCCCGCGATTGCACGACTTGGTAGAGAGGAATGACTGAATGACCCAATTCATTAACGGTGCGATACACGTCGAGCGAGGCCCACCCTCTTCGCCACGCAGGAGCTTGCGTGGAAAGGCTCAAAGGCGGGGACCTAGAGCACACTGGATGACGGCCTCTTGGTGATTGGGGACCCCGACCCGCATGGCATCGGGAAGAGCTCATCGAGCTCTTCTTAACGGTAGCAATACCGGAGGCTGAGGTGGTCTGAGGTGACTGCAAAAGCTAGCCCTAATTTTATAGGGTTCGGGTCAGACACAAAGGTTGCTACTCACTGTGGACTACTGCTGATCTCCGGTGAAATACACCCGATCGAGCTTGATCGGGCACGCTCAATTGCTAATCCAAATCGGGAAATTAACATTCAAAATTTGAAAGAAGTCAATCATTGAAGTATTGAATGGGATCGGAGCATACCTTCGATCAATGGTTCAGGAAGATTGGATTTTTTTTGGCTCCCGAGATCCTTTGATAGCGTAAAAATTCTAAAGTTTCCCCTGGACCAGAACACGATGTGGGGCTTAATTGCGCTCAAGGATCTCACCTAAAGCGGTGAGGGGCAGCTGGCGTGCGAGGGATGCCGCGTACTAGCATCGACCGCCAAGCGTAGAACGAAGTCAGATTTTTGATTTGATATCAATTTAAATAAGTCAATTTCTAAGGTTTTTGGAATTTTCAAAATTAGGATTTGATCCATTTGACTCATGATTTGGATTATATCTTTATGGTAAACTCTTAATGACTTAATTAGAGTACTATAATCAAAATCAGGACTTTGTTTAGTCTAAATTGAACTAAGGTAATAATCTGGATTACAATTTCACTCATAATCCAATATATATAAGTACCATATCTAATACTTAAGACAAGAATTTTACACTTATCTTAAGGATTAGTACTCAACTCTCTTTCCTTTGGGGTTGAGTCTCAGCAATAGTTTATTTGAGTCGGCAGATATTCGAGGAGGTTCAGCAGTCCTTCCCGAGTAACGCACCATTCCGCTGCCAAATGTTTAAATTATTACCTCAGTTGCGCACAATGACGAGACGGGGTGTTATAATTTTAGTCTAAAGGACTGCATAAACACAGTCATAGGACTATAATAATCATTCACAATCAATCAGATTGTGAGCAATGCAATTTTTATGATTTATTTATCTTATAATTAGTTATGTGGGTGCAAAATACTCGAGGAGTTGAGTACATCTACTCAACTATAAATAAGTGGGGTCAACTGCAAACATACATATTCCCTCTCTCGGGAATAATGTGGTCTTCTGATACTCCAATAGCTTGCCCATGCTTGATAATAGTTGTACTATAATACCACCAAATAAAAAACCCTCTGAGATAATTTTAAATGTTTATTATATGCTCAAAATCTTAAATTATGATTCAATGATGGATCTCAAAGCGTTGCTGCATTTCAAGGATTTATTAATTTTATTCTAAATCATGTGATATCAATTATCTTCTATTTTTAATTATCTATCTAATGATTGGAACTAATAAAGCTCCCAATTAACTAAGGTATCATGGGTCCCTAAGTTAATTGATATATAATATAATAGTTTACTATGGTTATTTTTGAAAATAATAAGTTAATTAAGCTTTTATACGATGACAAATTAATTTTTATATATAATCATTTAAATGAGAGATGAGATCTATAAAGGTCTTGATATTTGCAAATGATTGGATATTATCAAATTGAGCATAGTCTTACCTTGAAAACTTGAATTTATTCAATACTCTATATTTAATTGAAATTCATTAAATTCTGATATTTGAAGATCTTTTGAGGAGTTATGATTTGGTAATAATTTTTAATTGATCTCTAATATTATTATTATCTATCTAATGGATCTATCTAATAGATGAACTTTGACTTAGAATTTGGTTATTAACTCTTATCTTTATTAAGATGCTAGATTTTCATTCTTAAATTTCTTTCATTCAAATATGAATTTTAGTATACCTTCTATTTATTTACTTTAAGAGATTTTAAGTCTCCCATCTACTTAAGTATATAAATATAATTCCAATTTATTTTATAAGTTACTTACCATGCTTTTGTACTCAAAAAGTTTTACTAACATCTTCGTTAATACTTATGCAATTTATTATTTTTAGCTTAATCCCTCTAAAAGTCCTCAATAAATATCTAACTTAAGTATTCTAATGATGATTAAATCTCAGTCTATTACTTTAATATTTTTAAAGTGAATAATCTTCCTTTATGGTGAACTTATCTTCTCATTAATAAACTATCTCTATTAAATATTATAGTAAAATAGTGAGTTTATTAATGCCTTATCAAAGTATTTAAATTGCAATATAAGTTAGTATACTAAACTAGTTATAGGTTTAGCCTTCGCTTAAGTAGATTTCTTAGGGATTTATAGATAACTTAATGAAACATATACTAGGTTTAATTACCTAAGTTCCAAAATTATTATAATTGAATCTTATGTGATTTTGATGGAGGATAAGTTCAGCTCAATTCATAAATAGAAGGTTGGGTTTAATCACTAACTTTCATTCTTAAGATTAATTTCAATATCTAAATTTCTCTCCCAAGGGTTAAGATTCTTTCTTGGCAATTCCATAAATCCACAACTACTTAATTGCTTCAAATAGCATAATTTTAAGGTTCAACTAAGCATGGAATTTTGCTGCCCTAGGTCTTAGGAAGCAAATATGCAATGATAAAAACATAGGGTTTTCATTAATCACTTATAAGAGAATGCATGATTCCCAAATTACATCTAAATGGCATATATATTAGCATATAAATGATCATCATGTACTTAGGATTGAAATGACAGTGAGCAAGCTTAGTTTGGATGTCATTTCGCTTAATCAATATTTAATTTCCCTTAATGATCATCAAAAAGTGATTAGCAAAAAAAATTATCAAAATGTAAATTTAATCTCATAATAAATTTCTTGGTATTTTTCTATAACAACCCAAGTTGTTACTTAGATTAATTAGGACTAATCCAAGTTTTAATTATGATTCTAGTATCTTAATTAAGTCATTTAGAACTCACCTTTAAGATCCAGTCCAAATCAAAAATTAAATAGATCAAATCCTGATTTCTGGAAAGTTCAAAAACCCTAAAATTTGACCTGTCTAAATTGACCTCAAATTGAAAAATGGACTTCACCATTATGCTCATTGCCCCCAAATTAGCTTGGGGTGATGTTTTTGTGTCAATCGGTAGTCGTCAAAATTTTGGCGAATATTTTAATATTATTTAAATACCCTGAAAAATCAAATAAATAAATACTCATCGAAACAAAAATCCGATTGCGCCGTTGCGTTCCTCACCCCTCATTTAACTAGGGGTGAATTTTCTGGATGCATTTAATTGTATAATTCTAATTAATAAAATTCGTATAAATTAATGAATAATATTAATATTTTAATACGCATTTAACGGCGTCGTCCATTTAACCTTGACGCCATAAACTAAATCTTGATAGCGTAGTTAGATCGGACGGTCCGAAGACCATCTTCCTCGATTGATCGCAGGAACCTCCACGTGTCGAAGGAGCTCTTCACACATCGATTTCCTTCATCGCATGGTTTTCTCCCACCGCTGTAGGGCTTGACATAACATTTAGGATGATCTAATCCCCATTTTCTTTCGCCAGAACTCAAGAATCGATCGGATCAACTTCTTGAGTTTAATCCATCTCCAGCCGTCCAATCGAGGTACCTCATTCTCCCATTTTGTGCATTCAATTATCGTATTTCCACTTCATATAGTTATTCCACTGCATAGATTGTATTTGTATAGTGTCTGATCGAGGAATCAACGTTTCGATCGCATCAATTTAATCATCTATCTATAGTTGAATTCGTTATGATATGAGTGTGTATGCCGTTCGAAACATTGCATCTAGGGTTAGATGTTGCGGCATATCCTGTCCACCTCATAGGTTAATCCAACCATGGTTGTGTAGGTCTTGTTGAGACCTACACATCAGTATGCGTTTTGAACCCCACCATCGACTGGTGAGCTCGTTCCGTCGTGCCCTAGTTCGCCCCCCGCCCCTCGGCGATAAGAAGAAGAAGACGAATGCTTGGGCTGGGCCGGGTTGGCTCGAGCCCGACCCTCGGGTCTCGTGCAGGGTGCGTAATTTTACGCCACGGTTGCGGGACTCACAGTCAATTATGACTGATATTTGTGGGTCCTACGTTTGTCTAGTCGGCGTATCACAGGGCGCCACATGGCCCATTTTCTGTCGCCTTCCGCTCGTGTGGGCCTGCCACCTACATGAAATCATTAACAATTATATATATAATTACGTTATAAATAAAATTAGTTAATGTAAAGCTTTATAATTAAATTAAATTTAATTAATTAAATTCCCAAACTTTAGACATTCATATTTTACAAAATAAAAATCCAATTATAGCAAAATTATATATCACTGGAATCAAAAAATTGAGAGGAATATTTTGGCACTATAAATTATACATTTGGGTCATTATTTACCTAGTGACATTTAGGACCCCTAATTAAGCCCTAAATATCCCAAAATTTCAATCAACCATAACTTTGTAACCAATTACTCAAACATACCCAATCTGGGTCTCAAAGTAATCAGCAAAGCTAGAGGAACATCTCAGTAGAATTAGATTTACTATTTGACTAATATTTTGGCTAATCACTTTTGGACCCAAACCCTAAGCTTCCAAGGTTCATAAATTTTTAACTACAAGTCAAAACTTAGTCAATATGGGTCTTAAATTGATCAGTATGACCTCTAGAACAACCTAATAGTGCTCAATTTTCTGTTTAGATTAATATTTGGCTAATCACTTTTAAACCTAACCATAATTACCATAATTAACCTTAGAACTTTAATTGACCATAATTTAGTCAATTGAACTCCAATTAGGTCTTCCAATATACCATTTTGATAAAAAAAAGCCTAATTAATAGTAAACTAAAAAATATCTTAGATCCAACTATTAGATCTCTTAATCAATCCTAATCCTCTTAAAACTTGATTAGTGAATATTAGCATAATTAATAATTTAAATTGAGTAAATTTAATTTCTTATTACTCCTATAGTAGAATAGAACTTAGTTGTGTAATTAGTTTAGTGATTCTATGATTAATTTTACTAATCACTCACTAATCACTTTAACCATAAATATTAACCATAAAGCTTGTATTGGCTATAACTTAGCCAATACTCATTAGAATTTAATAATTTTAGGTTCTAAGGTAACCTTAAAATATAACCATTAATAAATTGACAGAAAATTTAGATTTCATTAGGCCAAATTACCAATTTTACCTTATAGCTCAAATTTCTTAATTTGATATTATAAGGCTTAATACTTAATCAAAATAGATGTACTTACTATCTAAATTCATATTAGACAGTAAGTAATCTTTCCACTTTAATAAATTTCAAATTTGAGCACTAATTCATAAAAATGAAATTTAAAGTCTTAAGTAGTGGCAAAATGGTTATTTTGCCCAAATTTAGGTTTAAGTCTCCTTAAACCTTAAATTCATTCTTAAACCTCTAAAATCAGTAATATGGTTGATTTGAATTCATTTTAGAATATTTATACTCATTGAAATGATATTTTATGAAAAACCCTAAAAATCACCTAAAAATATTCCAAGTCTTAATCCACTTCTTATAAGGCGAAATATAGCTCACCTTATATCTTTCTTAAGTTAAATTCATCATAACAATAGTTAAGTAAGATTAATGTTAAAGCTTAAATATTTACTTTTCCTTAGGATCTTTACTTCAAACCTATAGGATCTTATTCCTTATGATCTAGCTTAGAAATTTAGGTAAGAGTTCAGCTATTAAGTAAATGGGTACTTAATAGATGAAACCTTAGTTTTATAGTTTTCTAGAATTTCATCCTTTATTTATGATTATTTTGTATTAAAACTTTAGATTTAAAATTAGATATCCATCTTATTAAAGCTTGATTTTGCCTAATAAGATAGCCTTAATTATAGCTCATGAGAATTTGGGTTTAACTTTATACTATTAATATTAGAACCTATTCAATTAAGAAGTTAAAATCAAATACTTGAATTTTAACATCTTAATCCTCCAATTTTAATTCATATTAATCAAGATTGGCTTGGGATTCGTAAAATCATCAATTATGATATTTGATTTATTTATTTAACTTAAATAAGCATCATGTGATTAATATATGTTAGAACTTGATTAGTTCTAATTTTTCTTAACTTATAAGACTGATATTCTGGATTTATACTTGATAGCTGGATGTTGGAGATTCAAAACTTGTATAAGTTTAGATACATGAAATGATTTAATTAGAAAATAAAGTGATATCTCAAAGTTTGTTTAGTGCTATTTTATTCATTGAGATTTAAATGCTTGGCTTCCTTATTTTGGACTTTATACTTTGATGCATTATATGGAACGTAGTATATTTCTATGTTAATTTGATTTATTCATAAAGCATATTACTAATTGAGGAAAGAATTTAAGGTAATGAATTTTATGTAACTAATGGTGGGATATGTCTTATTTAGTTTGCCTGGGCAGTGTGACTTTACTTTTGCTCTAGGATATTTCTCCTAGATGCTCAGTAGGTATTTTGTGACATTACTTTAATCTGAGATATTTCTTTTAGATGAAACTAATTGGAAATAAGTGATTTTTAGATCTGGGATATTTCTCCTAGATACTTGTAGATGGACTCTTTTAACAGGCTTTTACTTTTGGCAGGACTAAGTAAGAATATGTCCATATGAGTTAAACTATTTTACTTTATATTTCAGCATACTTCTTAATTACAGCATTTTAAGTATACTTCTTCTTTATACAGTACTTTGGTTATATATAGTAGTTTCTTTAGTACTTGTAGTTTTTCATGTATATTGTACTTTCAGTAGCTTGTTTTCACTTAATGGCATGTTAGGATGTTAGAAATTTACTTTTAGCACAGTACTTTCAGTTGAGGTATGTGCTTATCTCATTTTGCCCAAATTTAAGTTTAAGCCTCCTTAAACCTTAAATTCATTCTTAAACCTCTAAAATCAGTAATATGGCTGATTTGAATTCATTTTAGAATATTTAAACTCATTTTATGAAAAGCCCTAAAAATCACCTAAAAATATTCCAAGTCTTAATCCACTTCTTATAAGGTGAAATATAGCTCACCTTATATCTTTCTTAAGTTAAATTCATCATAACAATAGTTAAGTAAGATTAATGTTAAAGCTTAAATATTTACTTTTCATTAAGATATTTTCTTCAAATCTATATGATCTTATTCCTTAGGATCTAGCTTAAAAATTTAGGTTAGAGTTTAGCTATTAAGTAAATGGGTACTTAATAGATGAAATCTTAGTTTTATAGTTTTCTAGAATTTCATCCTTTATTTATGATTATTTTGTATTAAAACTTTAGATTTAAGATTAGATATCCATCTTATTAAAGCTTGATTTTTCCTAATAAGATAACCTTAATTATAGCTCATGAGAATTTAGGTTTAACTTTATACCATTAAGATTAGAACCTATTCGATTAAAAAGTTAAAATCAAATACTTGGATTTTAACATCTTAATCCTCCAATTTTAATTCATATTAATCAAGATTGTCTTGGGATTCATAAAATCATCAATTAGGACGTTTGATTTATTTATTTAACTTAAATAAGCATCATGTGATTAATATATGTTAGAACTTGATTAGTTCTAATTCCTCTTAACTTATAGGACTGATATTCTGGATTTATATTTGATAGCTGGATGTTGGAGATTCTAAACTTATATAAGTTCAGATATATGGAATGATTTAATTAGAAAATAAAGTGATATCACAAAGTTTGTTTAGTACTATTTTATTTATTGAGATTTGAATGCTTGGCTTCCTTGTTTTGGACTTTATACTTTGACGCATTATATGGAATGTAGTATATTTCTATGTTAATTTGATTCATTCATAAAGCATATTATTAATTAAGAAAAGAATTTAAGGTAATAAATTTTATGTAACTAATGGTGGGGATATGTCTTACTTAGTCTGCCTGGGCAGTGTGATTTTACTTTTACTCTAGGATATTTCTCCTAGATGCTCAGATAATACTTTACTTTTTTTTAGGATGTTTCTCCTAAATGCTCAGTAGGTATTTTGTGGCATTACTTTAATCTGAGATGTTTCTTTTAGATGAAACTAATTGTAAATAAGTGATTTTTAAATTTGGGATATTTCTCCTAGATACTTGCAGATGGACTCTTTTAACAGGCTTTTACTTTTGATAGAACTAAGTAAGAATATGCCCATATGAGTTAAACTGTTTTACTTTACATTTCAGCATACTTCTTAATTACAGCATTTTCAGTATACTTCTTCTTTATACAGTACTTTGGTTATATATAGCAGTTTCTTTAGTACTTGTAGTTTTTCATGTATATTGTACTTTCAGTAGCTTATTTTCACTTAATGGTATGTTAGGATGTTAGAAATTTACTTTCAGCACAGTACTTTCAGTTGAGGTATGTGCTTACCTCACACTTTATTTGAGTTATAATTAAGTTAATTATAACTTTATCACTTTCCTTTGATGCTTTATTGCTCCTACTTTGCTTAGATATTGTGATATTATTAAAGTTAATAATTTGCAGCCTAAAATGTACTTAGATATTTTATCTAATTATATATTTTTTTATCTGGGGCCCTATCATTGTGAAACTGATAATGGTAGATTCTGAGTTTTTCGAGGTTGTGGAACCTTCTGGAGATCTGGTTCAAGAGGAGGAGCATGCAGTAGAAGACTCTTAGTTTTTTTTTTTTACTTTGTGAGGATGGAGTGACTTTACTTCACAATCTGCTTAAACTTTTAATGTTATTTTACAATAATACAAGATTTAAACTGATTTTCTTTTTATGCTTATGTATTCTGAGTTGTATAGCTCTTATCTAGATTGTATGGATGTTATTACTTATCTTTCTTCTGCACTCTGATATACTATAGTATGCTCATTCAATGATTGGTTCTATTTTGCTCTTCATATTAGGGCATATCTTCCCTTGATCTGATTAAGAAGGTTTATTCCTTAATCTGAATGCTAAGTGAATGTTTTCCCGTTGATGACCCCCTCTTAATCTGGATGATTAAGGGGCGAGCTGCCACATTTTCTTATCGATTTGACATATAATTTTTATATATTTAGTCTTGTATTTTTAGAGTTATGATGATTTGATTATTTAGGGTTAATTAAATTATTTTAATCAAATATATAATTACATTATACGCACACGAGCCTTCTCACAATCGAAGTTTAGCGGCATGCACGCACACCTTTAGCAAGGGTGGGGCCCACGCTTTAGACTACTTGGGTCAGGCCTGACCCAACCTGTACTGCAGATTTTCCTGATGGATTGGCAGGAACCCTAATTAGGGCATAAGGATTTGCTGTGCATAGGTCACGCCATCGATCGATCGACATGTCTATGTAAAGCCCTTGAGGAGTACTTCAAGATACCCTAATTAATTATGTATAATAAGCACAAGTTTGTCTAACCCTAATGTCTCCTTTTTGAAACTAGGGTTCACTATAGACCCACAGCAACCAGAGTTTCGATCGTATACGGCCGGGATTATATATTAATCTCAAAACATTACCTATCCATCTAAATTAGGAAATGGATTCACAATTTAAATAATTATATATTAGGAAAATCGGGAGAATGGGGTACCTCAAAATTGTGATTAGGGTTTCTGCTAGGGTTCGGGATTGAGGTTGTTTCGATTGCCAATTTTGTGTGCCGAAGCATTTGAAAAGCATATAGATAATGTATCGAGGTGGTATGGGCTTGATTCGAATGGTTGGCGGTGGTCTATCCTCCTTCACGTGCAGCCATTGGCGCGAGCAGCGGCGAGTGCCACATGTAGTTCTCACGGGCTTCGAAGGAGATGCCGCTATCTCGACCGTTGGATTGAGCTGACAAATCCGATGGAAGGGCGTTGATTAATGCGTCGTTCGATCGGATGGCGTTAACAAGAAATAACGACGAGTTATTTATCTAATTAATTAATTAATTAATTAATTAATATTTTTTAATTAAAAATTAAGAAGTCAAATGAGCTCCAAAAAATTCTAAAAATTCACCAATATCTAAATTGGAGGTGAAGAACTAAAAAATAAAGTCAGAATTTTAATTAGAGATCTATTTATTTATTTTAATATCTTGGGTATTTAAAATATAATAAAATATTCGAAAAATTTTGACGATATCCAAAATTTACCAAAATTTCACTCATAGCTAATTTGAAGGTGAGGAGTTTAATGGCAAACTCCAATTTTGATTTGGATGTCAATTTAATTATCGTGATTGATAAATATATAAGAATATATTTAAAACCTTCAATTGAGCTCCGATTTATTTCAAATTCTCAGGATTTGCTCTAAACATCATTTAGAGACTAATGGAGATGATCACAAAGTGATTTGATTGTTAAATACTGGTTAATAATATTTGGTTGTTATATATATGCTATTGAATATGCATCTATATGTGCTGCAAAATATGTCATATGTATGCATAACCTTAATGTCATATTGCATCTCATAGATCATATATGTGCTCCGAATATGTAACAATACAAATTTTAATAAGCCAAAATATCGACCAAATCAGGATAAAATCAGGTTTCTGAGCAAGTTCAAAACTAGACCTAGCCAAATGTATCATTAGAAAGAGTACATTTTTGTGATTGTAATGCCCAAGTTTGAAGGCATTCTGATGAACATATTTTTCTGTATTAATTTTAGAATTTTTTAAAATATAAAAAATTAAGAAAATAAAATATAAGTTCAAATTCAAAAATTTTAGTGCTTTTGGATTTGTAATAATAAAATATGGTTATACAAAATTTTTCATCGAATTTTGAGTATCGAATTGTCCGTAATTGTTCGTAATAATAATTAATTAAATATAAAATATAGCTCTAAATCAAGAAATGTTTGATCGAGGGCGCTCGTCTCGTCAAGACAGACTTCCCGATCAAGTTTCATCAAATTTGAAAATCAAACGACGAAAAAATAGTATTAATTTAAATTAAAATTTCTTAAATTATTATTTTTTAACTAAAAAATTCCTTTGCTTTCTCCTTCTCTTCTCCATCGCTTTCCCCCTTACCTCCCCTAGCGTGCAGCCTAGGGCACGTTGGCACACAGCCATGGACGGACCCCCCTACCCGACGTGCTCGGAGGTTGGGCGGGCACCCCCTCCCCACTCCCTCTCCCTCTATAAAATTCTCCCAAACCCCCTCACTTTTTCCCAACTCTCCTCCTCTTCCCCTCTAGCAGGCTGCTGACCTCCCTCCTCATCCTCCCAAATCTCTCTAACCTCTCCAAAACAACTTCCCCTTTCTGTGGTACTCCGCCCCGCCCCGCCCGGCCGCTCCGCGCAAGGAGTGTAATGAAGCGCGTAGCTTAGTTTTGGGGCACAATCATATGTCTCAATAAGAAAAATAAATAGCATTATCAAAGCATTGATGTTGTAAAATATAAATTATTAGCCTAGTGTGTTACATGGAAAAGGAGCGAGGAGAGAGGCGGACTGACTTTTAGTTAATATAATTATTTTAATGAGATTAATTGGCTTTACCTGAAAATGAGGAATTTATTTTCTCCCTATCCACTAGTTTTTATCTGCTCGGGAATTGCCGCCCTCAACAAATGCAAGTTTTGTGAACAAAGTTCAAATTCAAACGGCTAAGAAATTCAAATACAGGACTCCAAAGGATTGATTCCCCCATCCTATCTCTCTATGCTGCATGGAATGGGAGCGAAAGCACGTTTCCGCCTGTGCCAAGTAGGCGTCTTCTCTCTCGGACCGAGCATTCACACAATAACAAAAATATAAACCACAGATTATGGAGCCACTATATACGACAAGCAAATTCATCAGCTCCTGCTGCACCTCCTTCTCCTTCATTCTGCATTTCAGTATTCGCAGGCGAGCTCAGAGCTTCGTCGCGCTTGGGCGTGCCTTTGTTCCGCATTCGTTTCTCTGTGCATGCGCGCTTTGGTGTATCACTGTCCACCTGGGCATGCTGCCGTCGCGCCTGGGATCGCACTTCCGTGCGAGCCTTCTTCTCTGTTGGTTCAATGTTGTGTGCCATGTGATTCATAGCTCTAACAATTATTATATATATAGTCAATGAAGTACTAAATTATTCTTAAGAAGATTTAAATGATATGATTTTTATAACTATGCCTTAAAAAAACAGCTCAAAACAAGCTTTACCTTATATACAAGATGAGAAACACTAACTCATATGACACTCAAAAAAATTCAATTCAATGAAATTTTGACATAAATTTAATACAAAATTTAAAAATAATATTTATATTATTTTAATGTAAATATATAAATACTAATATTCAAATTCTATTAGATAAATTTTTTTGGGTGCCCACTATCTATAATTATTATTTTAAGTAATGTTATTTATTTTGATTAATGCGGTACTAAAAAAACTTATCCAATAAAATTTGAAAATATTTTTTATTTATTTACATTACAATAATACAAATATTATTCTTAAAATTTGTATTGAATTTATGTCAAATTCTATTGAATAGAACTTTTTGAGTATCATATTAACTGGTTTAAATAGTATTTCTCATATATCAATTCTTTTCTCTTTATGTTTTCTACATTTTTTTACAATTATAAAATAAAATTTGATATATATTTTAAAACTAGAAAATTTGGTTTATAAATATCATATAAAAAAATCTATTTGATTCAGATTTTAAATTTAAAATGTATTTTTAATAGAATAATTTTAATTTTTAGTGGGAGAAATAATTTTATTTTGATTGTTTTAAAATTATTTAAACAGGATTTTGTAAGAATATATTTTATATTATTTTGCAGTATTTTAAATGAAGCCATATGTTCCTTGGAGATGATTATTTTTCATGTATAAAGTCTGTTTTCTATGCTGAGAAAGCGAAAGATAAAGATATTATTTTGCAAAGCACGCAATAATCCTCGTAACCAAATAACCAAACATTAATTTAGGCAACAAATTTCAATACCACGTTAATTACAAAGCTAATCCTCCGAGTTTAAAGAGAATATTTTGAGAGCTCTATAAATATACCCTCCCCTTCTCCTCACCCGCAGCCTAACACTCCATCCCTACACTCTCTGTCTTTCCTTCTTTCACAGCAGCAATGGTTTCCTCCGACGCACTCCGCACCGGAGTTGGGATCATCGGCAACGCTATCTCTCTCGGCCTCTTTTTGTCCCCTTTGTAAGTCGCGCATTGCTAGTAACTGCATCATTTTTATAATAGTTTCACGATGTTCCTTCGGGATATGCTTAGGCCAACGTTTATAAGGATATGGAAGAAGAAATCCGTGGAAGAGTTCTCAGTCATCCCTTACGTAGCCACCCTTCTGAACTGCATGCTGTGGGTGGTGTACGGCCTGCCGTCGGTTCACCCGAAGAGCACCCTCGTTCTCACCATCAATGGCGCCGGCACCGCCATCGAGCTCTGCTACATTATCCTCTACCTGATCTTCTCTGATGGTCCGAAGCGCCTCAAGGCCCTCCTCCTCTTTCTCGCGGATTTCGCCTTCGTCGCAGTGGTCGCCTCCGTCGTCCTCGCCGCCTTCCACACCCACGAGCGCCGCTCCCTCGTCGTCGGCATCCTCTGCGTCATCTTCTGCGTCATGATGTACCTCGCCCCCCTCTCAGTAATGGTAGATGAATGCTCCTTGCACACCCGCTCAAGTGTTCGCACACTCGTTTCTTATCTATGCATATACATAAAAGCAAACCGACAACGGTTAAGAAAAGCATTTTGGGGTTATATTTTTTGTTGAGATTCAAGTAATTAGATTAATTTGAATAATGGCAGAAAATGGTGATTCAGACGAAGAGCGTTGAGTACATGCCGCTCTTCTTATCCGTCGCGTCCTTCTTCAACGGGCTCTGTTGGACCATCTACGCGCTCCTCCGCTTCGATCTTTTTATTACGGTGATTAAGAGATAATTATGTGCGATTAATTATTTTAAAAGCCAATTTTTATCAATAATGGCCATATTAGACAAGTATTTATTCTTTGCCTAATTTTGATTCCTTCATTAATTTAATTAAGAGAAAGAGATGCTATTTGAACCCCTCTAAAAAAATTCCATCAAATATAATTTAATTATAAATTCAATAAAAATATTAAAAATAATATTTATATTATTTTAGTATAAATAAATAAAGTTCAAAAATACTATTAAGATGAATTTTTTTAAATGACATATTAGTGGATCCAAATAATATTTCTCTAAGAGAAATACACGTTAATGTGGCACACAAAAAATAACAATTTAGATATAAATTTAATATAAATTTTAAAAATAATATTTATATTATTTTAATATAAAATAAATTTGTTGAGCTTTTAATTAATTAGCACTCACCGAAGTTGACGAAGCACTAAGTATCTTTAAACATGCAGAGCTGACTCCTTAAATTAAAGCTCCCAAATGGAGTACGATTCCTAGGAAATATCAATTTTTTTTTATTTGCATTTATTACTTTTTTTTTTTTTTTTTTTTTTTTATTTCAGGAGGAGCAGGGGCGGCGAATTAACCCCGAGCTCGAATTCTCAGTCGATTTTAATTCAAAATTCTCGATTGCTCTCGATTAGAACGGGTCGGCTCGAACCCAATTATAATCGTGTTCGAGCTGGGCTCGACTCTAATCAAATTCATCCCGCGGGAAAGTACTTAACTCTCCTCCGAGCTCTCTGTTTTGCGAAAAAGAATCATTTTTTAAATAACTAAACAAAATTTTAGCCGTCAATCCCAAGAAAATGACTCAGATTCTAAGCTAATTTGAATAATTATGATACTAATTTATGTAATTATGTTTTGTGTTTCGCAGATTCCCAATGGGTTGGGTCTGTTATTTTCTATGGCACAATTAATAATGCATGCAATGTATTACAAATCTACCAAAAGACAGATTGCTGAGAGAAAGGCCAAGGGAGAGATGGGGCTACCGGAGATAACCCTCAGCGAAGACATCAGCAAGTGCTAAGTCATTTCTTGGTTGATTATGCAAAAAGTGAATGTGTGGGCACTTTTTTGCAATTGTTCCAGAGGCTTAGGGGAATGATTTCGTATTAATAAGCTTCACATTATGCTTAATTCTGAATTTTTTTTCAATTTATGTTTTTCCTTTTCAATTGTTTCACTTTCATTTTGAAGGATGAAGCCTGTTCCCAATGCAACTTTCACATAAATTATTATGTGTTGATGAAATCAGCCTCATATTTGACTATTCTTAAATATTCAGAGAAAATGAGAACAACAAAATTGATCTCCCAATAAAATTTTTTGATTTCATTTGGAATAAATCAAATTAAAATTGACCCCAGCATCAGCATTTACTTTTTTACTTTAGTTTTATTTTCAGTTCGAGTAAGAGACTCTCTTACTATTATTTTACTTAAGCATATAGTTTGTAATAATTAAATTCTGGATGCATTTTCTTTCTTTTTTGAGATAAATGCTTTACTTAGCTTCTGTGATGCATAATCTGGATGAATGCTTTTAGCTTTCTCACTCTGTACTTGCTACTATTTATATTTATTATTGTGATTTGATCAGTATATATGAAATGCTAACACTTATATAAATTGGATTCTTATTTCAGCCCACTCATAATCTAATATACATAAGTATTCTATCTAATACTTAAGATAAGAATTTTACACTTATCTTAAGGATTAGTTCTCAGCTCTTTTTTGGGTTGAGATTCAATAGTTCAGTTACAGCAGATATTTGGAAATGTGCAGCAGTCATTCCTGAGTAATGCACCGTTCCACCGCCAATTGTTCTTAAATTACCCAAATTGCGTGCGGCGATGGGACGGGGCGTTACACCCCCTAGATAATTTGGGTGTGAGGATTCAAAAATGCAACAATAATTTAATTTGAAGATCAATTTAATTTAGCTAATTTTCTATATCTTTATATTGATTAATTTAGCAATTGATTCAAACGAATATTAATATTTCACAAATATTGAGGATTTGATCATAATGATGATTAGAACTTAGTGACACAAGTTTTAAGGTCTACATAAGCACAAATTAAGCATGATAACAGCTTAAGGTTGTTACAGTACGACCAACAAAGCTCACATGCCAAAAGCAAAACATCAACATTAAACCTGATTAGAGAAAGTAAAAGAGAAGAACCGATGTTGAATGAATCAGAGACTTCCGACTGCATATTAGGCTACTTTCAACTGTTAAGAGCTCACCGAAGAAATCATTTGTATTTGAATTTTAAAGTTTGAGCACAACATATTATATTAGAAAAGAAACATAAATTACACTCATCTCATATATAATATATAGTAATTGCCATCATAATTAAGGAGTTGTTTGGCATGAATAAATCATATTGTTGTTTGAAAGTGATGATCTTTCTATTTATAATGAAATAATATTTTTTCTCACTGGCAACTTGAAAAACCGATTGCAAACTAATAGGTACAATATTTTGAAGAAGCTTCAAGCTATAGGAAGAAGCTTTAAGCTTTAAGCTGTAACCTCATGGTAATAAGAATCGACTTCTTAAGAAAGTAAAAAAGGAGATGAGTATATACTTGAAAAATGATATATTAAGGCAGAAAGTATATCAAACAATACAAATAGTTTCTTGAATGGAGGTTACTTCACCAACTCCGAGGATGCTAAAACAGACTTGAAAACAAATCTGCTTCAGACTTTGCTTCCCCCAAATTCTGTGAGGCCTACTTGTCCCTTCAATTTTCTCTCAGCAAGCTGCCTCTTGGTCGACTTGTAGTACAGCACATGCAGCACTAGCTGCGTTATCGAGAACAAGAGGCCAAGGCAATTGGGAATCTGCAATCATAATACTCGCACAATTCAGTTAATAGCTATCATTA
The DNA here is from genome assembly GCA_016760335.1 of Gastrodia elata. Taxonomy (NCBI): domain Eukaryota; kingdom Viridiplantae; phylum Streptophyta; class Magnoliopsida; order Asparagales; family Orchidaceae; genus Gastrodia; species Gastrodia elata. Next base: position 129,621,373 of record CM028669.1, read on the forward strand.
TAAAGCAGAATGACTAATAGTAATGGATGATTACCAGAATGTATACATCCATGGTGCCAATAATAGCGTAGATCGACCAGCAAAGACTGTTAAAAAACGACGCAGCCGATATTGACAGAGGCATGTACTCTACGCTCTTTGTTTCGATCACCGTTTTCTGCATCACCGAATACAGTTAATCTTTTCTCTACCCGATTATTAAAACAGGCTCTATTTCTTTGCCAAGGCATACATCCAGGTCTAATATATATATATTAGGCAGGCTAAGATTTAAGAAGCTGTCAGCACTGCTGCAAACGTACCATGACGGCGAGAGGGGCGAGGTACATCATGACGCAGAAGATGACGCAGAGGATGCCGACGACGAGGGAGCGGCGCTCGTGGGTGTGGAAGGCGGCGAGGACGATGACGGTAACGATGCCGGCGAAAGCCAAGTCTCCGAAGAAGAGCACCAGCGCCCTCAGCCGCTTCGACCCGTCCGAGAAGAGCAGGTAGAGGACGATGTAGGCGAGCTCTATGAGGGTCCCCACCGTGTTCAGCGTCAGAACAAGCATGCTGTTGGGGTGCACTACGGGCATCGCGTACAGCACCCACAGCATGCAGTTCAGAAGAGCCGCTGCATAAGGTATCACGGAAAACTCCTCCACTGATCTCTTCCTCCATATCCTCAAAAACGTTGGCCTGAAACACGGAGACTCAATCAGTTCAACAGTCTTCTTTAAGCGCGCGAGTATTAAAGGGATTTGTATTTGCTTACAATGGGGCTAAGAAGAGCACTAAAGCAATGGCGTTTCCGACTATGCCTACGCCGGTGCGCAGTTCTTCCTGAGAAACCATCTCTGCAGACAAGTCTCAAAGCACCGCTAATCTTGCTTATGAGCTAGCTGATGCTGGATATAAACTTGTGTTTTATTTATAAGATTGGAATTTCTAATTTGCGTCTCTCTATTTTATTTTACTTGGCACCAATTTCTCTCCTCTCAGACTCTCTCTTGAAGTATTTAGCTGAACTCAATGCACTGACTAAAGCAAAATTATGTATAAACAATACTAAGCTCTCTGCAGACTGACGTGAGTTCTGTTGGTGCACTTTTAACGAATGTTGACGTTACTCACACGGGCATAACAGTTGTATCGTGTCGCTTAAGAGAACCCTTTTTTCTTTTTTTAATATTTAAGTATTATAATTGTTTCAAGGTTATTAAATATTAAGCGCTTTTATATAATTATATTTGTATTATCATTTTAATATTAGATTTAGACCCGTTGCGCTCAATCAATACACAGACCTATTTAACATTTACATAATACAAAAAATTATCAACCAATACATTAAAAGTTAGATAGCAATAAATATATCTCCATCCCAGCCTTTAGATTCCCAAATTAAGCGAGGAGTTAAGCACGTCTGCCTAACTGGTAAAGGAAAGCAGGGTTTCAAAGATAATACACACTCATATTCACCATCTAAGAATATGAGGTCTCCTTATTACTTTTAATTAGTCTGCCCTTGGCTATCTAGCAATATTAAACCTCTGTAATCTTAGAAAAGTTTTATTTATGCTCAAATGTTGTATGTATGTTTAAGGAATATGCTCAAAATAAAGCAAGCATTCAAGGAATTTCAAATAATCATAAACTATGTGGTATCCAAAATTATCTAATTTTTAATTATCCACTTAAGGATAGGAGTTAATTGGACTCCCAATTGACTTAGAGATATTGATCTCTAGTCAATTATAAGTAGTAATATAAGTAGTTAGAGTTTTAAGAAATAATAGTTTAACTTAATTTACGGAATGACAAAAATAATTTATAAGTATCATAATGCAAATTGAAACTAGATCTATACTTATCTAAAATCACTTAATTGAAATAGTTTATTGAAATCAAGGTTTAGAAAACTAGTTAAGAAAAAATAAGGTTAAGAAATTATTATACTTGAAGAAATTAGAAGTTAAGATTCTATAAACTAAACTCATCTAACTATATTATAATGGAAAGGTTCTACCCAAATTAATCATTAATCTAATTAAAATCAAGTAAGTAAAAATTTAAGTATATTGGAAAAGAAAGGGATGTAAACTACAAGCTATATATTTACTATATGTTGTAGGTTAAGAGAATCTATAGGATTTTTAAACTATAAGAATGAGCTAAGGATTCCTACTTCAAATCCTTAATGAACTTAAATGAGGATTTAATAATTAAAGGTAAAGTGAGCTAAAATTCCATTTCAATTGCTAAGAACTGATCCTAATAGATTCATAATTTATAATCACTCATGCAATATTGTTAACTACACTAATTGGGTGTATTAACTAGCTCTAATCATCACTAGAAAAATAAGCTATAAATAAATTCTATATTATTTCTCCTAAGTTAAAATCAAATCAAGTATTTTTGTTAAATACTATAACATCTAATTTATGAAAACTAAGTTCAAATCATGCAATTATCATTGACATGGGAAGTAAATAATATGACATATTTGCTGTCCTAGGGTTTAAATACTTAAATCATGCATAATTTAGAAACTAAGAAATTTGGAAATTTACCTAATTTAAGGTGTCAAAATCTAAAATCACCAATTATTATCCAATTGAAATAATATATATAAATATAAAATCCTTATAGTATAAGGATGACACTAAGTAGGTCAAAATCAGACAATGTTGGGATTTTAGGGTTTTTGGGACTCCTAATTAGGATTAAAAACTTATTAAGAAAATAAGGGTTAAAATTATAAATTTGATTTCATATTATAATCCTACACATTTTTATGAGTAAAATGGACTATTTAATTAATATATTTGGATATCAAATGATCTAATTATGTGACATGCAATATTGGAATTTAATTGTAATTAAATAATTAATCTAAAATAATAATTAAATAAAAAATCATCAAAATAAAAATTAAAGGTCATATTATTAATCTACACATTTTTGTGATTGAATGGTATATAATATTGTATATATTGGATAATTATTTTGCAAGTTATGAGTAAAATAAAATTTGCATTAATTTCTATTAATCACGATAATTAAATTTGAATTCAATTAATAACTCCATTAATCATTACTAACTGATTTAATGCAGAATAATTCACAGTACATAAATAGAGGGAGTAGAATTCTATAATCATAATTATTAAACCATCATTTATGATAACAGTGAGTGGTTATACGCGTCAATAGGACGCTTGTCGTCCAAAGAGAGGAGCCACACATCTTTGCGGGTCCCGCTGTAACAACCCAAGGTTGTTACCCAGCTTAATTTTAGCCTAATAATATCATAATTATTATTCCATTAAGTTCATCTAGTCATTAGAACTAAACCCTGAATGTTTGGAGCAATTCGGAGCTCTATCATTTATTTTAGAATATTTTAATATTTAATTAATTAGAAATTTGAGGTATTTAAATTGACCTCGAATTCAAAATCCAACTTTGCTGTTGCGATCGTCACCCCCAAATTAGCTAGGGGTGATGCTTTTGGCGTGTTTGGAAGCCGTCGAATTTTGCATGAATATTTAATATAATTAAATGCGTCAAAAAATAGGATAATTAAATAGTCGTCGGAATCAAAATCCGAATTCACCGTTGAATTTTTCACCCTCAAATTAGCTAGGGGTGAATTATTGGGAATTTTTGGAGCGCGTTTAATTAACCTGAACTTTTAGCAATTTAAAAAATAAATAATTATTTATTTAATTAAGAAAGATCATGTGGCGATCGGGGACCGAAGTTCGAGAGTCTCTAAAGAATGATTCATACAATTGGAAATATTCATTTATGAAAATAAAGAAAATAAAATACATGAATATCCATATTTATATTAAGAGCCATACACATATGAATTTACAACAGTTTAAATATTTACAATAAAAATTTATTCACTGCTCATATCTCATATCTCTCTTTACTTCTTTTCTTTTATTACTTTGGCAGATCTTCAAAGCTTTTTAATTATCAAAACCTGAAAAAAAATTTCAGTTTACCTGTCAGGTAGGAGTACGCAGATTGTTCTTATAAGAATAAATCTAGCATCCTATAATAGGTATGAATCACATATGAAAATAACCAAAAGATTGCAAATAAAGTAAGCAATTTCCAAGTTCAATTTCTGCCCTACAAAATAGCTGTGAAAATCAATATATATGAAATAAATTTTATCAAAAGCATTTGTAACAATAAGTCGAGTTCGGAGACCCCTAAGCCCAAATGGGTAAACTCATAGGCATAATATGTAGGAAGCTTATCTCGCCACCCGTCAGTAGCTTACTCAAATTAGGAACTGATGGTGTGTCTTTCCTCTGGATTTGCCTACTTCCTACAAGAGGCTAAATCCCTCCATATAACTCCCAGGGGCTGTCAGCAGGCCCAATCTGTACAGATTCTCAGTGTTGCGTTCCACCCTCCAAAGACAAACACCACAATATATATATACATTCTTTTTGTTACATGCTTTTTGATATAAATCTTTTACAGATTAAAATGCGGTAAGCAGTGCAATTAATGCTCAAATGGAAAATGGCTCAAATAATAATACTGAAATAAGACTTAGAAATTTGCATACCTGACTATTTTGATTCAAAATCAACCAATTTAATTTGTTTGATCTGCCAAAAGTAGTTTAAGTTATTAATTTAATCCTTCATGATTTATAATAATAGGTTTTTATGATATTTGATATTTGGATTTATCTAATTGATTATTTTATGACTAATACTTTCAAATGAAGTGACAATTTATATGAAATTCTAGAAATATGTGAAAATATTTATATTTCCCAAAAATTTTCTAAGTCCTAAAATCCTTAAATTTTTTGGCAGTCTCCTTTGTTTTTGGTCAAATAACCAATTTTTATACAATCAAAATATAAGTCAATCCATTGATTATTTCCAGTTCTAAAGTAGAGTTCAATCCTTTTTACAGGATTGCTCATTTCCAGTTCTAAAAATAGAGTTTATTTCCAATTCTAAAAAAATAGAGTTCAATCCTTTTTACAGGATTGCTCATTTCCAGTTCTAAATAGAGTTCAATTATATAAAACTAAATTAAGCAATTTATACATCCCAATTTTCCAACGTACATGCCTTATTAAACATGAGGGAAAAGATAACACTAGTAGCAAAACAAGATTGAGAATAGGCAACAGGACAACAACCCAAGAATAGGATAATGCCATGTTGGGATAGCCTCATTGCTGATAAAACTATACAAAGTCTTGTTTGAACATAAAAGTACAATCCCAAAAACAAATGAATAGTGTATCCAATAATTTAAGCCATGAAATTCGCTTTATTTACATGTCCCATTTTACAACAGTAAGATAAAACAGTTGAAACAAATATCAAAACTATTCAAAATTGACGATAATAGACAACATGACAACAGTCATTGAATGGGATAACGCTATAAAAAGGTAAGATAAGTGCTTAATTCTTGCAATAGCTCATTGCAATGAAATTTTATTTTAGAATATCATAATGGAAATAATTTTGGAAAGCCAACTGAAACTTTAAAATTTGTCATTTTTGTAGAATTGAAATAACTGAACTTCAAGAAATAGCACAGTAGACATTGATCAAAAGACCCTTTGACAACATAAACAAGTTGTTTTCAAAGTGTTCGATCAAATAATAACCCCTTAGTTTCAAATATGTGCAATCATTCCTAAGAACTCGTGCCACATCTTTTTAGGTTTTCTTTTAATATGGGAAAATTTCTTTAAATTTCATAATTATGCAATCTAATGGTTAGCATCATTAAAGATGTATAAACAATATAAATTGAATTTCTCTAAGCTTATCATCAACGTGACTAACTCAAACCTTGAGAGAAATACTCATTCCACATCAACTACTTTTGCACCAACTCATCCTTCATAAAACCCCATTTCTAAAACACTTGCTTTAATAGTATGCTTTTGCATTGTTATAATTGGCATTTGAATATAAAAGGAGGCAACATGTGATTTTATTAAAAGAGAGAGCATTTATCCATAAAATAACATTAAAAATTAATGGCAGTGCTTTGATTTCATTGAATTAATTATAATCTTATAAAACTAAAAATGACCGAAATCATTTAATAAGACTCCTCAATTCACATAAATTTGTAGTATAGATCTTATAGTATTTTCCTCACTTCCACTTAATAGCAACATTAGATCACTTATGGACTCATTGATTTTATTTTGGAAAATTCATGGCAGTATTTAATTAATCTTAATTGAATAACAACAGATTTCATTACTTGAGTATTATTGATAAATTAACCTCTATATGAATATTACCATAATCACAATTTACTGGCCAACATAATCTTAGCAAAAAAAAAAAAAAACTATAACAACAACAAAAATAATGCTAAGAGTTTGAGATGCTATAAGCACCAACAAAGAGAAAATTTGACACAGTTTTATTTTAAAAATATAAGCAACTACAAGTCAATATAAACTAAAAACAAGAACCATTATTATATCCATAAAAAGAACACAAACAAGACAGCGGAACTTTCTGAAGGATTGCATCACAAAATACTAAAGAGTTGTGTCCTTGCTTAAGAGTATCCAACCCCACTAATTACAGTCTGGATTCATTCTTGTTGACTGTCATCTAGGCTTTTAAATTTATTGCAGCCAATTTTTCGATATATCCTCAGACAAGGATACCTTAATCTATGTATCACATTCCCAATCTTATGACAATGTTAAATCTCATTTTAATTGGTATATTTACCTTCCACTGCATATTCACAAACCTCCCAAGAGGCAGTTTGGTTTGATGCATTCTATAAGCAATGTATTTTAAATCAAGGAAATGCAAATAAAAAGAGCCACAAATTATAAAAATTGCAATTTGGAATTAAAAAAAAAAAACAAAGAGCCAAGAATAAATGAGGGGAAAATACTTAGAGATTCAAGAAATTTACCCTGAATTCCCTCCGCATGCACTGAAAATTTATAATGCATTTGCCTACCAATGAAGACACTATTGAACGATTACTAGAAAGGCAATTTTGCCTAACTTATAATTAGCTGGACAAGGTATCTTTGTCAAGCATCATTGACAACCGCCCTCACCATATTTAAAAGCTTAGTAGTAGATTTACAAATAAATAGAGTGCAACTTCATTACCAGAAGGAATCCAGTATATGCCAAATAGAGTTTCATATCTATCTACAATCAAATAAGATATGTACTCTCACAATTCTATTTGCAATAATAAACTGTTCATATTAATAAGTATTGGATTAAATTAGATGTGCCTGCATGCAGGTAGAAGAAAATGCATAAATCATCTAAGCTTAAATTGATGTGCAAAAGTTTTGGAAACAATAAAACTAAATATTAACACTTATTCTAAATTCAGTATGGATGGATTTAATTGACAAACACAAACACAAATTCTAATATTCAATTAGAATTTTACAGATAAAATTAGAATAACATTTCTAAGTATGCGTGTAAGTATTTAAATGAAGTAAATATCCTTGACAATATATGCAAAACTATAAAAATATAAGTTTAGTTGAAATTTCTAAATCTAATCGTTATGGGATTACTTTGTTAAATGTTTGGAGTAAACTAAACTCTCTTTTCATTACATTGCTACAAATGTCTGCATTCCACCTTGACAGTTTTCAGACCGCCATTAATTGATATTATATCTATAATGCTTAGATGTTCATTCTAATTGATTTTAAACAATGGTTCATTGCAAAAGTGTACCTTCATGAACTTAATCAAATAAAAATGTAGGTATGCAAGATAGAGTTTAGTACCTTTAGTTGCTAACAAAGGTTTAGGAGACGCCGGCATCTCGGTTCCTTGCCAAGGGGAAGATGCAATCGCTCTCGGCTTGGAAGGAGGCTCGGCGAGTGAAGATGCTTGGCGAGTGGAGAGGGTTCGGCCAGATGGAGGAGCTCGGCTTCGTCTCGGGTCTCGCCTAGGACTCCTCTTTATCATCGCAGAAACCCTCGCATAATAAGATAAAGGCGAGAGAAACTCGAGCCACGTGTTGCCAACTCACCTCTCGATAGCTCGCGGAACAAGGAATCGAGGATGGAGCCGAGGATGCGTAGGTGGCCGCTGTCTTGATCGAGCGGCAACATTAATGCGGGCTGCTCGAAAGAGATGAGGATGAGAGGATATCGGGATGGGAGAGCGATTGCGTGCGTATGGAAGGAGGTCGTGTGAGGGGCTTGTGTAGGGGAGAAGAACTTTTCGGCTGAATGCATTTAGGTTTTTAGGTTTTGAAGAGATAAATAAGAATTTCTAGGATTCATTATTAGCCGATGGATTAAAATCAGCGGTTAAAATTTCTGAGTCAAGATCTGAAGTCATTTAAGCTCCAAAAATTATAAACTTGGTATTGAAACGACCGTCTCGACGAGACGAACGCACGCGTCAAAAAATTATTAAATTTGGACAAGTATTTTATTTTATATTGATTTTTAAGTGAAAAATTTGGAAAAATTAATTATGATAAATCGGAAATTCGAAAAGTAACAAAACTTGAAACATAGCATCCTCATATGATGCTTGACTTAGATATAAAAATTTTCAAATTTCAATTTATATTTTTCATATTATTAACCTTTGAAGTTTAAACTTCATGAATTTATTCGGGACAATCCAGGATCCCAAATGCGCTCAAATTTTTGCAGTAGGATCCTTTCAATAGGCATTATAAGAAAATATTTTTATTAAATTTTTATTTGACTTAAATTGGATTCCTATTTTGACGAAAATTTCTGAGTGATCGAAAATATCTGGGAAAAAATGATTTTCAAATATTCTCAGAATAACGCTCCTAGTTAATTTGGAGTTACTGAGTTCAATGACAGACTCCATTTTCGATTCGTAGTTCTAAATTATTTAAATATTAATAAACAATTTTGAAAAGAATTTCTGATATTTTACAGATCAATTTCTTAATTCTTCCCTGAGAGCCCCCATTGCAATTTCAGTTGGCCATCCCTCCCCTCTCCTCTCAGTCATGCCCTTTTTAGGCAAGCATGATGGCTCCCTCTACTCCTCCCTCTCACTAGGCTCATTATTTCTCCTTCTCCTTTAAGAAGGGGTCCAAACTCCTTCTTCTTTCCCTTTACAAAAGCTGAGCTCCTCCTCCCTCCTTCCTCCTTCTTTGGGTGCTTGCTGAAGAAGAAGAAGTTGAGCTCCTCTCCAAGGTCTTGAAGAAAATAAAGTTTTCTTCGTCTTCTTCTTACAAGGTCTAAGGTACCTGTTTGCTTACTCTCATTGTACCCATTTGCCTTCTTTATATTGTTAGTATGCTTGAAGATATCTTTAGAAATCCATAAGCATGTATAGAAGCCATTAAGTGTGGCGACCGCCCCCTTTTATCATAAGAATTAGGGTGTGGTCATCACTAAGCACATCCCTAACTTAATATTAGATTGAAATTTAAGACTCCAATCCAATCTTAAGAGAAAGATGTGCTTTTCATAATAAAGCAAATGATAACAATCACTTAATGAGTATACTATGAAATAAGAGTGCAGAAGAAAAGTACAAACTGAAGTAATCATCCATTTATCCATATTATAAAGTAAAATATTTAACTCAGAATATACAATGCAGGAAAATTAAAGTACAATTTAATCCTGTATTAATACAAATATTAAAGTTTACAGACTGAAATATAAAGTGAAGTCTCTCATCCTTTCGAATGTAAAAGTAAAATAAACTAGGAAGCAAAATCTAGTGATCTTCATCAACCTGCACTTCTTCCTAGACTTGCTCTTCTAAAGGTTCAACCTCCTCAAATAGCTCTGAATCTATCATTATCAGTTTCATAATAGTAGGGCCCTAGCCAATAAAAGAAAAATCTTGTTAGATGTAAAATACCTAAATTTATTTTCAAATTTGTTTATTAATATTTAAATAATTTTGACCTCAGATTAAAAATCTAACTTTGCCATTGCGTTCACCACCCTCAAATTAGCTAGGGGTGAAGTTTTGAATGCATTTGGATGATGTTAAATTTTTGATAAATATTTTAATATTATTTAAATACCTGAAAATTTGAATAATTAAATACTCGTCGGATCGAAAATCCGAGTGCGCCGTTGAGTTCAGAACCCCTAAATCAGCTAGGAGTGATTTATTGAAAAATTTTGGGATGTACTTAATCAATTAAATCTAATTAATAAAATAGGTTAAAAATTAATTAAAATAATTTTAATTTTAACGGCGCCGTCACATTAAAGCTTAACGCCGTTTGACTTCAGCAATTCTACCGTTTCATCTGACGGTTCCTTCAAACCGTCCCATCGGAAGATCGGACGGTTCTCGTCTGTCTTTCCTGCGACAGACACACGAACTCCGCGTGTCGAAAAGCTCGACGCGTGTAACCCTAATCTTCCTCTAGCGCAGCGCCACGCATCCACAGCCGCTCGTTCACCGCTTCGAACGACCATTTAAAACCTAATAAAGCCTCTTACGTTGGGTTTTCACCATTTAAAATCTTGCAGGAGTCAGAAGCGTATGAGATCGAACCCTATTTCCTTCTATCGATTAAGGTACCTGCTTTATTTTAACTCTATTGTTTAGTATTGCAAACTTAGCTTTGTATTGCTTGAAATCATCAATCGACATCTCGTATCACAAATTTCTAAAACCCTAAATCGCGACTTTGCTGGGGAGACGAAGAGTCACCGATTTGTTTCGGACCGGATAAAAAACGACCGGTCCAAGTTATGCGTAACCGGTCCGGTTTGAGAATAGGACGGATCATCTCTTCGAAATCTAACCGTCGATTTTGATTTAAATATGACGGTTGGATTTAATCTAAGACCCAATTTAATCTAGACCGTCGATCTCGGCTGACTCACCGATCCGTCGTTACTTTGATCGCCTCTCACGCTGTGACATGTGGCAGTGGGTCCCATTTTTTTTCTACCGCGATCGTCTCATCAGTGATGCGCTGGACGTGGGACCCACGTCTGGATACTGCATCAGTGCTGTCTCATTTGAGACAGCCGTGGGTCCCACTTAGCAGATCTCCAGCCAATAGTTGGATGCCACGTGTCTTCTGTGGACCCCACCTGCAGCAGAAATATTAAAAAAATATATAAATCAATGATTATTAATATATATATATATATATATATATCAAATAAATTAATATGCAAAATCTGTACATTAATAATAACAGAAATTTTTATAAATAATATAATATAAAATAGTAGCATTAATATAAATATATTTATAAATAGAAAATATAATATTATTTGATAAATATTAGATTAATAATAACATTTTAATTAGTTTAAATAAATATAATTAACAGATAAAATAAAATAATAATTAACAGAAAAATAAAAGTAAATAATTATTAATAAATAACAAATTATACAGAAATAATTAATACAGAATTAAAACTTTTAATTAGAAATATTTAATATTTACATATTAATAATAATATAATTCAATTAATAGCAAAATATTAAATATCCATAACTCCTAAAATAATTATCCAAATCATACAAACATATATATTAAATTAATCAACAAAAATCAAGAAATATTTTACTATCATCCAAATTTCAATAAGATTAATATTTTTAAATAATGATATTTTAGGATATTTAAATAATTAAAAAAAATATTAAAATTTAGATTAGCCATAACTTTGTGTGTGGTCACCCAAACATACCAAATATGGGTCTCAAAATACTCAGAAAATCTTAAGAAATATTTTAATAGTGTTAATTTTGCTATTTGGATTAAATTAAGACTAATCATAATTAGGACCTAACCCTAATTAAGCGCGCTGCAGCGCCCAAGCTTGCAAATTTTCCTAGAATTTCAGAAAACTGCCCAAATTTTGTAAAACTATCCAGTTTTGGCTGAAATGGCCAAAAATTCACTGTTTTGGTATTTTAAGACTCCTAGGACCCTAGTTGGGCTAAGTTTTAGCTAAAATTGAATATTGTATAAAATTCTATGTTGAAATTAAATTTGAAACTTTGCCATTCTTAATGTGCTCAACAAATTACTGTGTACTTTAAATATGTCATGCTAAATGCTAAGTAATAGAACCCTTAAAAGCATGTATCAAATAGGTAGACCTTAACAACTTAAATGGCATGAAACTTAGATCTTTTTAGACTTGTGATTAAGTGATAATTCCTTTGCTTGTTTTAGGATTTGATTAGCATTAATCACCCTTTTATTTTATGTCATCTCTCCATTATATACTTTTATGATATTATGATGTATGCTAGAAAACTTTAACATTTAAATGGGACATCTTGATATGTAAACTATACTTGCACATAAGAATCTTGATAACTTGATTAAGTAGATAATACTTAATCCAAACCTAAAGTTTGACATCAATAATACACTAATAATACATTGATTTGTCATTGACCTTTAATCTAACATTGGTCTTAATGATAGGAAGGTTAAGGGTTAAACCCTAGCTTGTCTTAATTAAGATCTAAATTTTAATCACTTAATCAATCAACTTGATTGAAGATAATTCAATTGACATTTTTCCAATAATGCATTTGATTGAGTATTGATCTTAAACTATTGAACTAGAAGGGCTAAGATTAATAATGAACCAGTGTGATTTAATCATCTGAATCTAAACTTTAGATCCTTGATTTTCTCTTATATAAGACTATTAGCACAAGATGGAAATAAAATTATAATAATTTATACAATGATCTAACTCTAATAAGATCTTTGATTTTATCCCATGATTGAGAATAGGAAATGATCAAATAAATTTTAATCATCTGATCTGATCACTTAACTTAAGTATAACAAGCAAACCTTAAGAAGTAGAAAAGTGAGATCTTAAGGGTCTTATTATTGGATTCATCATTGAAATAGTTAAAGACCTTAACTAATGATACATTGAGGTAGGAAGGACTTTTGTAACTTATTGAGGTAGAAACCTAGTTGATCCTTCATAACTTTAGAAGTTGAACTTGATGCATTGTGGTAGGAATCATACTTAGAATGTGGCTCATTCCTTGTGGTAGCAACCTATGTTGAGTGATCCTCTGATTACATCCTTGGAGCCTTGTGTAGGATACACCTACTTAGAGTAAGGATTAATAGATTTGATAAATCCTTGTAGATTAAATAGAATCTACGGAACTCAGATTATTGGTTGGGTATAGTAGGGTATACCCATATTACTGGATTATTTCAGTAGTATTCAGGATTGGTTGATTCACTCAAATGTGGACTTATGACCAGGTGCTATCCTGCGGGATTAGCTGGATACAGTCCTGTTAGAATAAATTTTCTAAGACTAAGAGTGTTACAATTAGTGAATAAGATCCTTAGTTTGAGATGTAAACTGCAATCGGGTTCTGCCTCCTATCGTAGTGCGATTCGATAAGTGCAATTTAAGCAAACTAAGTATCTTAAGTCACTTTGCGTAGACCACTAAGTATGCTTGTAATTAGGGAATTTAACGGCTTAGCTTGAGATATAAACTGTGACCGGTTCTGCCTCCTATCATAGTGCGCTTCGATAAGTGCAGTTTAAACAAGCTAAGGGTTAAATCTACTTTTCTTGCAAACATACTGAGTATGTGTATATAATCTCCCCAGCTAATAATTCTTAAGTAAAATCTCAACTTCCACCAATTATCGAGATTAGAATTTACAAGTCTCTGATACCAACTGTGGCGGCCCTGCCCCGCCGTGGTCCTGTTAACCCTAAAGTTAACATGATTACGGTGGAGGGGTCACCAAATGACAAGGTCCCTACTTAATGATTGGATTAGTCACACATCCTAATCCAATTTAAATAAGGACTTTGCCATTCAATCCAGAAATACTATCACTAAATGATCATACATGAACTCAGAGTGCGGAAGCAAAAAACATAACATCCATTCAATACAGTATAAATACAATAATACAGAATAAGTAAAGTACTGAAAAAGAAATATAATCCTGTATTATTACAACTTTTAATGAGTTTTAAAAGAACTGAAAGAAAACTCTCAACCTCACTGAAAATAGAAAACTAAGCTACAGATCTTCAGGAACGGACTCCTCCTCCAATGGCAAACTCTCCACTGGATCTGCTAAACCAACAAACTCAGAACCTACCATTATCAGTTTCATAATGGTAGGGCCCCAACCAATAAAAGAAAAACTGGTTAGACAATAAGTCTAAGTACATTTTAGGGTAAACAATTTTATTAAATTAAGAAGATATCACCATAAAACAGAACGGAGCAAAATAGGTGCAGAAATGCGTATCAAAAGAACAGTAATAAGTTATAAACTACAGTTTATAACTGAACAAATAGGAAGTAAAACATACCTCCTCCAAGCCACTGCAACAAGGACAGATAAGAAAAAGTAAAAGAAAAGTAAGAAAAGTACAACCTAAACATGCTCATGATCAAACAGATTATGCTAAGTGAAGTACAAAAGTATAAAGCTGAAACACTATCATCCTAAGTAAGCATATGAAAACAGTAAGTAAAACTAGCATCCTATATATAAACACGTGCAGGAAAGCTGTAAGTAAAGCAGTGCTGAAATGCAGAATATACTAGTAAAACAGTAACTGCAAACTGAAACTATAATAACTGTATAAGTCATCTGAACTGAACACGAACTCAGAAATTCTTAGCCTGATGAGCTAAGAAACTCTGAACTGAACATCACTGAAACTCTTAGCCTGATGAGCTAAGACAGAATTGAATGTAAGTGTACTTGAATTAGTATATCCATATCAGAATCCTGACTCTGTAGTTAGTAGGGCGAGAGTCTATCCATCCTATCACTCAGACTAGGCATGGCCAATAGACTGTCGGACATTAAACCCTCGAAAGGTTGCCGACCCCGAACCGGTTGATCGAAGAGGTATACTAATCAAGCTACACCTTACAAACCACTTGTGAACATAATGCTGTTTATAAATAATGATCCAAATTAACATAAGATATTTATCAAAATATCTTATGTACATAATACATGTTTTAAGGTATAAGGCTCAAAATCAAGGAATGCGAAGCATCAAAGTCAAAGTGCAAGAAACTCTATCTAAAACACAGGTGATATCCTTTGTTATCTACTTTATTCGTTCTATCTACTCTAAGTTACATAAGTTTCAGAATCAACAATTCTTACACATTCTGTAACTTAGAATCACGAGTCCTACTTGTTGAAGATAATTAGGACTGGCCAAGTCCTAATTATAACTTAATCAAAAGACGACTATTTGGTTAAAAATGAATAATCAGCGACCTAATTTTTTGTAATTTAATTCATCCCAACCACATATTGATTAGTCAAATCAAGATGAATAGATTAAGAATTAGACTCCAGATGATGGGGTCTAATCACTTAATCTAAATGTATAATCTAAGGGTCTAAGGTTTAGAACCCAAATCTCACTGATTAGGTTAAGGCAAATCCTAATGATATATCAAATTCATTAGGATAGATCTCTATTCTTAGTTCTAAAGTTTAAAAATCAAATAATCATTTAATAAACTAAGAAAATCTATAAACTAGAAAACTCAAGGTTTCACCTAATTGAGTAACCCAATTTACTCAATAGATGAATACTAACTTAAGATCTATTCCTAATCTTAAGAATTAAGGCTCTTAATTACTAAGAGTATCTCTCAAGACACACATCCTAACTAATATTATAAGACCTAAAGATGATCTAAGAGTAATTAAGGGAATAGAACTTTTCTTAAGACTTAGGAATTTTCTAAATGAACAAAAATCTGAGATTTTAACCAAAACCTAATTTAGACTTAAATTTGATTAATTTCAGTTCTAAGTCATTCTATTTACTGATTTTTAGTGATTAGAAACTGAATTTAGGGCTTTTAAAGGCTAAACCCTAAATTTGGGCAAAATGACCATTTTACCCCTACTTAAGGGTTCAAAAGATCAAAATTTGATCTAGGGCTTAAATTCTAAAATTTTCTTTTGGAAAGTGATTCTTACTATCTAATATAAGATTAGACAGCAACTAAATTAATTTTGGGTGATTATTAAGCCATATGAGATCAAATTAGTGTATTTGACTCATAAGGGCAATTTAGTAATTTTACTAAGTGAAAGTTAAATTTTCTTTTAGATTATTGTTCTTTACTGTCTAAGCTTTTTATAGAACCTAAATTTGCTAAATTCTGATAAGTATTGGCCAAGTTATGGCCAATACAAGATCTAGAGTTTTAAGGTTAATTAAAGGATCCTTAATTATAGGTCAAAATCATAACTTTACCAATTAGTATCCAAATCAAACAAAATTAGTGACTATGAATTACAAATAGCTCACTGATTTTAATGATATATGATAGGCTCAATTTGGACCTAATTTGACTAAGTTAAGACCTAATTAGGGTTTAGGGTGATTAGTGAGTGATTAACAAAATTAAGCACTCAAACTATAATCCAACCTTATAGATTGTTTCTAAATGGTTCTATGAGTCCTCTGAAGTTTAAATCTCTCAAATTGGATTACTAGATTTGCTATTAATCACTAATCAAGATTTAGAGCAATTAAGGGTGATTAGCAAATCTAACCGTTAGATCTAAAATATTTTTATATATTAATGAAAATTAAGTTCTTCTGATCTAAATGGACCTATGGATCATCAAATTTGGAGCTCAATTGACCAAGTTATGGTCAATTGAAGATCTTGGGTTAATTAAGGTAATTAGGGTTTGGTCCTAAATGTGATTAGGCAAACACTAATCCAAACAGCTAGATAAATACTATCAAATTAATCCTTAGGGTTTTCTGATCACTTTAAGACCCATATTGGTTATCTTTGGATCATTGGGTACAAAGTTATGGTTAATTGAATATTTGAGACATAATTTTGAACTTAATTAAATCCTAAATGTCATTTTATTAAATATTGGTCCTACAGAAAATTGAATGGCATCAATAAATTCCTTATAATTTTCTGATTAATTTGGTATATTTATTTGTATAATTTGGACATATATTTATTGAGTTATTTAGGTTTAAAGTTTGGTATTTAAATTAATTAATTATTACTGTTTTTATTAAATCATTATAACTGTCATTAAATTAAATAGATCTATTATTATTTAATAATTTAATTAATAGTTATCTGATATATAAATATATATGTAATATATTTTAATTTAGTTTTCTGCAGGTACACGTGGCGAGCATTCATTGGGCGAGCTGACGGCCGCGGGTCCCACAGCTCAGTCGACAGACATCACAGCCGCGTGTTACACTAGGATTGGTTGGAGTACTGTGATGCGGGCCCCGCCGAAATAGCCGAAGAGACACGATCCACGGGTCGGGCCCGGGCCGACCCGGCCCAGCCCGAGGGATCTTCTTCCTCGCGAGCTCTCTTCCGCGACCGCGAACTAGGGCATGGGTTTTCAGGGCCTTCCCGGCGTCATGACTGCTTGATTCACACGGCGTTGAATAGGTATGGATGTGATATTTCCTTTGGTAGTCGAATCGAGACCTAATATGATCTGAGTTGATCTCAAACCCTAACCCTAGATGACCTAATATGGCAAAACTACGCGTAACGGTTTTACCTGTAGATAAAACAAGAATACAGATCGATTCGTAGCTTCTAAGACAGATCGATACCTCGCAGTTTTTAATCCAATTTGTGAAATAAAGATTTGAATTTGTGCGATTGAAATCAATTGAAAGATAAGAGAAAACAAGAGGTACCTAGCTTCGACGGCTGCAGATCAGACAGGATCGACTCGAGCGCTTTCGATTTCTGAGAGGGTTGGATTGGAGTAACACGAGCCGAGGAGTCGATCGAGAGCTTTAACTCACCGAGATAGCGGTGGGATCGACGGGTGGCGAGGGAGGCGACGCGCGTCTCAGACCTCCGCTGCCGCGTGTTCTTCGCGGAGAAGACGAAGCTTCTGCCGTCTGATCAAACGATCAGACGGCCGCGATTCGTTCGCTCGGCTGACGGGCGAAGCTGACGGCGTCCATTACAGATAACGGCGCTTTAATTAAATAACGGAACCCGTTAAGCATTTTTAATTAATTAATTATTTATATTAAATTATACAGATTTAATTAATTAATTTTACCCTATTAAATGCATCCCAAAAATTTCCAATAAATCACCCTTAGCTAATTGAAGGGTGAGGAACACAACGGCGCACTTGGATTTTCGTTTCGACGAGATTTTTAATTATTTGATTATTCCGGGTATTTAAATAATATTAAAATATTCGACGAAAAATCAACGACTTCCAATTGCCTCCAAAATTTCACCCTTAGCTAATTTGGGTGTTCTGAACGCAATGGCGAAGTCAGATTTTCAATCTGAGGTCTAAATAAAAAGTCAAATTCTAGGGTTTTGAAATTTTCTAGAATTCTTGTTTTGACTTTGTTGACTTCTTGTTTTGACCTAGGTTTCAGAGATGAAATCCAAATCACTTGATTAGTGACTTAGAATCTTAATTAAGACTTAAATTAGTCTTAATTGAGCAAAGTAACAACCCGGGTTGTTACAAACTCCCCCACTTAAGAATGATGTCGTCCTCGACATCACTCAAGTGAGAAAAAGAATTTAAGCAGATATGATAAAACGAATTAAAATTTTGAAGAATCACCTTGATTAAAAATGTTTGGGTACTTTTGGCGCATATCCACCTCTTTCTCCCAGGTGGCTTCATTACAAGAGCGGTTTTTCCACTGAATCTTTATCATTGGAATAGATCGATTCCTTAATTTCTTCAGATCATGATCTAGGATTTTTATTGGTTCTTCAGTATAAGAAAGATCAGGTTGAATTCCAATTGCAGGATGTTCAATAAGATGAGAAGGATCTCGGAGACACTTCCTTAGAGATGAGACGTGGAATACATTATGTACAGCAGTGAAGTCTTCTAGAAGTTCTAATTTATAAGCTGCTGAACTAATCTTCTGCAAAATTTTGAAAGGTCCAATATACCTTGGACTGATTTTGAAGTATTTTTTGAATTTTTTAGGATTTATCTCATGTAGTTTAAAAGCATAAGCATAAGCATAAGCATGATGTGTGAGTATCAGAATAATGTATAAGTATTATTGATGATTTATGAGTTACAAAATATTGCATACATTGTCTGGGGAATTTCAGGATGCATCCATCAGTAGACAGTATTCCCAATTGGATATATGTGTACATTGGACGGTACTACTCATAACAGTTCAGTGATATTTTGGTGGCATATCAGTAGCATACAGTATTGTGGTATATTCAGATGCACAGTTTCAGTGACATACAGCATAGTTGTTCATATGATTACTCAATTTCAGATTCAATACTATTTTGATTTATTTTCAGTATTCAGTTACAGTTTAATGTTACTTTATATCACTTAATTTTGTACAGTCTTAGACATATTTGTACTTTCAGTTACCTTTACAATTTTTCTGCAGATTTTTACTTGTATTATCTAAATGATAAATGAATAACTAGAACTGTTAGATTAGTTTCGATGTGTTATACTTATTGTCTAACACGGGGTACTTTTGGGATCCGACAATTTGCTAGATCATGAGCAGTATTTTGAGACAGGTCAGGAGGACACCCAGGAGATTCAGGAGGAGCCCGTGGAGCACTAGTGGACTCTCCTCCAATTTTATTTTATGCTTAGCATTTTCAGTTCAGTTTTATGTCTATTTTAGCAAACAGTTTGTAATAATTTTGTATGTATTTTCTTTTCTTTTTTGAGATGCATATTTTCATACAGCTTCTATGATGAATGTTTTTTGGATGTTTGCTTTAAGCTTCCACACTCTGTTATATATTACTTATACTTAGTTTTGTGATGTGATCAACATTCTAGAAATGCTGATATATTATACATATATTGGATTCCTTTTGTATTCTAAATCCAATGTATGTATTTGCCTAATACTTAGGATAATGACACTACTCTTATCTTAAATATTAGCTCTCAATCCTACTTGAGGTTGAGTCAGCAGCCCTCTAGATGGGCTTAGTTTTCAGCTATTCGGGGAGACGGGATTGCCCTTGTGGGGCCCCCGTACTGGTAATAAGAAAGTACGGTGCTCCAACTATGGCAAATCCCCAACATAAGAAAAGTTAGGCAAACCCAACCTGCCTTAAGTCAAGGGCTTGTCACCAAGTGCTATAACATCCATCAATATAAATATTAAAGTGGCAGAAGCAGTACAAAATAAAGTAACATATACAAGCATACATAGTAGGGAAAGAAAATACAATAAAGTAACTCATCACAATGCATAAAGTAGAGTACATCCAGAAAGTTAATTATTACAAACTGAAATGAATAACTGAAAAATAAAAGACTCTCGTCATCACTGAAATAAACAAGATGAAACTATCTAAACAGAAGCTAGAAGGTCCTCCTCCTGAACTGGCTCCTCCTCTGCGACACTGCCCACGAACACGTCTGAATCTGACATTTGTCGGTATCACAAATACCAGGGCCCCAGCCAACAAAATAAAAAGGTTACAGTTAGACAATTGTCTAAGTACATTTTAGGTTATTTAAATGAATTGAATATTAAAGGATATCACATTTAATTTAACTACACATGCAAGTAGTAAAGGGGCAACAAGCTAAGAAAGAAATGGATTACTATAAACTATCTATTTACAGCATGCAACATGTATGTGAAGTGACATACAAAACACTAAATAAGCACAGTAAGGCTAAAAGCAAAATAACTGCAGCTACTGAATAAACATGATCATAACATGATTATGATCAAGGTAAAACATGCTGAGTATAAAAGAACACAAGTACGGAATATGATAAAATTATAGCATCCTAAATATGCCATTCATACATATATCTAAGCCATGAAAGTATACATACAACATGCAGATTAAGATGAAAAGAAAGGCCACCGAGACATGTGGCAAAAGCAAAGCAATATATAACATGTGAAGCCACTGAAACATGTGGCAAAGCGAACAATTACTGAAAATAAGGCCACTGAAGCATGTGGTAAAGCAAATCAGAAAATAAAACAATTCTGCTAAAGTAGTAATAAGCCTAAATCCTAGTACTGCCATACCAGCCAATAGGCCATACAGGGCCTCCAATATCAATCAATCAATCCTCAGCCCAGCCATCCAAATATGCTATATCTGAGTCCAGTCTATACAATACTACTACTGAAGAGGCAGACTAAGCTAAGACATATTCTACTAATTGCAAACAAAACAAAACTGAAAGATATGCAATTTCAATGCTAGCTTAGGATGTATCGTCCATATCCTAAGTTTTTCCTATTATGCTCAAGGGCTAAAGCTCAAAATCCAAGGTATGCAAAGCAATCTAGTCAAAGTAAGCAAGAGACTCAATTTAAACTTATGTGATATCTGTTGTTGTCTAATTACCAAATCTAACTACTCTGAGAAGGTACAAGCTTAGGATCTCCAATATCCAGCTATCAAGTAGAATCTCAGATTTACGTCCGTAAGGTTAAGTATTATAAACTTAACAAGTTCTAATCCAAAAATCATGTGGCGACTATATAGTTTAAATAAGCAAATCAATGACCTGATTTTATGAATATTTTACTCTCTTACCCAAATCTTGATCAATAAATCAAGATTTAAGAATTTAGAACTTAAACCCTATGTTGAGTTCAAGTCCTAAATCATAGGTGATATTCTAAATAGGATCTAGGTTTCTCACTTAATACCCAATTTGAATGTAAAGAATCCTATAAGTTGAAAGATTCAGGAACTAAGATCTTAGTGAAAGGCTATTCTACTAATTATAAAATAAAATAATCAATTAAGAACTTGAAAATCTAAGATCTATATTCAACCCTTAAGATAACTTCATTATCTTATTGATTGAATCATCCTATACCCACATGGAAGGTTTCAAAAGATTAAACAATCAATCATTAAAGAATTTCAATTGGAGGTGGTTTGATTCAAATTGAAGATCTAAGTCTAAGATCTAAGATCTAAAGATCTGAAGTTTGATTACTTTAGACTTCTAATTAAGGTTTTGACTTATGAGTTCCCATTTGTGATTTTCTTTAGATATAATTTCATATTTAACTATAAGGAGCTTGTTAAGAATTGACAATTCCAGGTATTGGACTAACATTAACCCATATTGACCTTCTTAGTCACTTAAGATCTAAGGGTCTGAGTTTTGATCAGTTTAGACTTAAGCTAAGAATTTTACTTAGACATTTCCAATTTCTTTTCTTTCAACACTTAATCCTTATGTTATCTTATCTGAATGCATAAATGAGATAATGACCATTTCAATTGTTAGATTTAAAGTTTAAGGCCATATGATCTTTATAAGGAAAACTTAAGATATAAGTATCTTAATTAAGAATTTAATGAGATCTTATGGATTAATGATTGGAGTAACATTATTATTATTCTAGGATTTCAGAGAAATTTCCAAATCTATTTTATAGTGGTTTACTAAAATTTTCAATCCCTTAGGAACATTAAATCACATCTTGGTCAAAATGACCAAGATGCCCCTCTTAAAGCAAAAATTGGGATTTTAGGGTTTAACTACCCAAAATTGCTCTATTATATTTTAATGTGTTTCATATTACTTAATGAAGTGGGAAACACCTTTAACTTAGGTTGTGATGACCTAAATGATCTTAATTAGCACTAATCACTTAATTAAGCCACTTAGGGTGATTAGTGAAACTAAGGCACTTTAGGGCAATCCAACCTTACACTTAGACTATACTAGGTCTAATATGATATTAGGAACCATCCTCACCCACATCAGGGGCTTAATTAAAGTTTAATTCATTAATCCTTGAATTAAGATGATTAAGGAGTGATTAAGAAAATTAATTATCCAAAATTAATTTTAAGGGTCTGTAATTATTTCTTAGGGTACAAGGAGCAATCAGAGCCCTTAAACTCAT
The DNA here is from genome assembly GCA_016760335.1 of Gastrodia elata. Taxonomy (NCBI): domain Eukaryota; kingdom Viridiplantae; phylum Streptophyta; class Magnoliopsida; order Asparagales; family Orchidaceae; genus Gastrodia; species Gastrodia elata. The sequence continues at coordinate 129,644,286 of CM028669.1, forward strand.
AAATTGAACAATTAAATGATTTTATATGATTTACTTAAAAATAGAGAAGGTTTGGCAAATACTTTTAATCTAACCATTGGATCTAAGATTTTATTTTATATTTAGATTCATTGAATTTTTCTGATTCAAATGGTATATTGGATCATACCATTTGGATCTGTATAACTAAACTTATTTAATTTATTTATTCTGAATGTTTATTTAAATTAAAACTATAGGGTTTAATTAATTAATTTCGCAATCATTAAAAATGTTATCCAATAATTATTAATTAGGCGCGGCCGGAAATCAGAACCGTGCGGGTCACGGGTCGGCCCGGCCCAGACCCAAGACTTCGTCTTCTTCCTCTCGACGGGTCCCGAGCCCGGCGAATTTCAAAGCCGAAATTCCCGGCGCTCTGGCGATGGCAGGGGTTCAAATTAATTCCTACACGTTCCTTGAGTCAAGGCGCATCTATTGGACCAAGAACCCCCATCTGGATCCCTCTGGATCGATGGGGTCTAGCTCACCAGAGACGTCCTTTTGCGAGACATCTCAGGTCGCCTGTGAGGGGGAAATTCTCCTCGCAGGGACCTCGATTCGACTGGATTTTGATCCCTACACGTTCAGGGAGACTAGACGCATCGAAACACCAACCTATCTTAACCTGAGGCCCAACCAATCACTGGGTCCTTACTCGGACTCAGCCATTGGCTCGGTGGCTAGCTCAGTCGATCGATACGATCCACTCGAGCTAGCTTAGCCCCAGGTGACAATCACATTGGGTTCCTAGGTGCCTAAGGTTGCTTAGACGATAATCAAAGGTCATTCAATAGACGGGAATGGAAATGAGCTTCAGAAAAATTTTAATGGAGGAAGCTGTACCTGACTTCGGGTTTACTGGCCTAACTGAGGAGAATTGGAGTGTCCTTGAGCTTCCTGGTCAGTAGACGAAGCTCCACAGAGGGTCTGAACACCAGACGGACCCTCTATCAGCAGTTCTAGCCTTCAGAAATTGCCGGGAATTCGCCGAGGAAGGTGAGAGCTCTACGGGGTTCTAATCGTCAATTGAGGGATCACAGTGAGCAAAGAGGCTCACTGTGATTCACTCAGGGTATTTATAGGCCCAAGGGCTATGGGGAGTGGCTCCCAGAGCTTGGGTTGGGAGGAATGGCTCGGCCCAAGGGGTTCCTTCATTTTTCCCGAATTGGGGGTGGACCGGGCTTCGGGCTTGGCTGGGACTGCTCGGGAAGCAAGGGCAAGGCTGTAACGGTCTTCCTGACATGGCGCGGGAGTGGCAAACTGGCTGGAGGACGTGGCAGTATGGGAGGATTCAGCTGTCGGGCGCGGGCTGGGGGAAGGAGACGATCCACAGTAGCGGGAGTTGCCGGAGCCGTCTGATGGATCGTTGGTTGACGCGGAACGGTCCAGATCTTCCGACATCTAACGGACGATCAAGGATAAAAGATCACCCGTTGGATCCAATCGATGAATCAAACGGTTGATCGAAGGTATTTACGGCAGATCGCTTTGATGCCGTCGGATCGGGATCTTGAAACTGCGGAACGGCGGAGATTAGATGGATTCATCCAACGGTGCGGGCCGTTGGATCAAGACCATAGAACAGACGGCCCAAATGGCGCCCGCGGTTTGGGAAGGAGCCGACCGTTGGGGAAGGGTAGATTTGTAATTTGGAATTGTCTAAAACCCTAATTTGCAATTAAACTAATTTAAATTAAATCCAAAATGTGACTAAATGACCTCCAAAAATTCCCAAAATTTCACCCTTAGCTAATTTGGGAGTGGGGAACCCAAAAATGAAATCAGATTTCAATTTGGAGATCAAAATAATTTAGGTATTTTTCAGGGCTTAAAAATAGCCAAAAATACCAAATTTTCCAATTTAGCTCCAATTGATTTCAAACTTCTAGGTTTAGATTTAAATGACCCATTGAATCCAATGGAATCAAAATCAAACCTTGGTTTAGCTTAATTAATCTAGTTTTAGCTAGGGTAACAACCTAGAGTTGTTACAACCCTCCCCGAGTGGCGCACCGTTCCACCGCCGATATGATTGTACTTAATTCTGTTGCACGCGGTGACGGGGCAGGGTGCTACACCTACACAAGGTTCCAAGGATGTGATCAATGGATCACTCAATATAGGTTGCTACCATAAGGAATAAGTCCCATTTTAAGTAATTTAGGTGATTCCTACCACAAGGTATCAAGTTTAACTTCTAAAGTTATGAAGGATCATCTAAGTTTCTACTTCAATAAGTTATAAAAACTCTTCCTACCTCAAGGTATCAATAATTAAGTTCTTTAAATATTTCAATAACGATCCTATATCAAGACCCTTGAGATCTCACTTTTCTACTTCTTAAGCTAACATTCAAGTGGTCAGACAGATGATTAAAATTCATTTGATCATTTTTTATTCTATAATTATGGGGTAAAATCAAAGATCTTATTAGAGTTAGATCATGTAACAACCCTAGGTTGTTACCTTGCAAAGATATAGGTAACCTAATCAAATCTTAAATATTATTACTTATGGAACATTAAATTGAGCCTATCTAGAAAATTTGAAGTCCATAGGACTTCTCCAAGTCCAAAATAACATTTTGATCAGTAGATACCCTAGTTTAGGCATAAAATATTTTGATCTCAAAATTAAAATTTGATTACATTTTTGAATTCCTTACCCCCAAATTAGCTAAGAGTGAAAATTTGGTACAATTTGGAGATTATTTAGGCCATAATTCAATTTAAAATAAAATGGTCTAATTGCATAAAAGGGGTCCTAATATTTCTAAATTGCAAAATTACCCCTAAAACTAAATTAACGGCCGGGATCCACTGTGCGGACCGCGGGCGATCCGCTGCGGAGCCCGGGTCACACGACAGTTGGGTCCCGTGAATCTGGCCGTCACATGCAACTAATCGACGGCTAGGATTAAATCTTGCGGAACCATGGATCAACCGTAGGATATCCCTGATAGATCTAATGGCCCGGATCACTCCCGTGATCGGCCGTTAGGATTCGAGAGATCCGAGCCGTTCTGCCATCTGATCGATAGATCAGATGACATCCGAAGCACCCGACACTGTGGATCATCATCCCCACTCCCTCGCACACCCGACAGGAGGATTCTCCCGTACTGCTAGCTATCGACCTTGTCCCCCACTCCAGCGTCCACCTCAGCATGCCGTTAGGATCCCTCTCGTCTTGAATTGGAGCCCTGATCGGGCCTCGCGACCCGGCCGAGCTCAAATTGAAAATTTGAGAGCTCGGCCATGGCCCGACCTCTCAGGCCCTTTCCAACCCGAGCTAGCCCTACAGGAGCTTCCTAAACCTCCCCTGAGCCTATAAATAGCCTCCGTTTCCCTTCTTAGAAGTTTTGGCTGATCAATTTAAGCTCAATTGGAGTCCCTCCCCCACTCGCTATTGCTGGACTGCCGAGCTTCTTCCAGACGCTCCCCGAGCTCGCGTACCGCTGATAGAGGGTTACTCTTAGAGTTCAAGACCCCTAAGAGCTTCTAGAGTCTCTGCGGTAGCGAACCACGCTCTGTCTTGCAGTCCTAGCTCTGTCTCGCAAAGCCAGGTACCCCAGTTGCAGGTTCTGAGCCAATGAGGCTCGAACCTTAGTCTATTTGATGCGCTTTTGTACGTATTGTCATTATGTACCCAACGGTATTGTAATTAGGATCTAGGCTAGCCCCGATCGATCGAATTGATCGATTGGGTTAAGTTCCTTCTGGATCACCTCGGTGAGTAAGGACCCGGCGATCCAGACCATCCCAGACCCTCAAACCAGAGGGCTTCGATCCACCTCACCTCCCTGATGGTGTAGGGATCGAGCCCGGGGTCTGGCATGGCCTTTGTGGGGAGAATTATCTCCCCACAGTAGCTCCAATGGAGGAGCCCTCGAATGAGTAAGTGTAAAAACTCGGAGTTTGTTACCTGTCAATTAGTACTCTAATTGACTCTAAATCTCTTTCATCACTCTTACAATAAAGTTAAAAGTCTCAACCTCAAATTTCGTGCGAATTAAAAATAGATTGTCAATTTCCAACGTTTCCTGGTTTTTAAATAATTCTGAAGATACATAAATTATTTAAATATCAGAATTAAAAACGGAGTACGCCATTGGACTCAGTAGCTCCAAATTAGCTAAGAATGTTATTCTGGGTATTTTTGGAATTCGCTAATTTTCCCGAATTTTCTGCTGAATTTCAATCGCTCAAAAATTTTCGTTAAACTAGGATTCCTATTTAAGTCAAATAAAAATATAATAAAAATATCTTCTTATAATGCCTATTGAAAGAATCCTACTGCAAAAATATTAGCGCGTTTGGGATCCTGGATTGTCATGAATAAATTCATGAAGTTTAAACTTTAAAGGCTAATAATATAAAAAATATAAATTGGAATTTAGAAATTTTTGTATATCTAAGATAAACATCATATGAGGATGATATATTTTAAGTTTCGTCAAGTTTCGAGTTTCCGATTTATTGTAATTAATTTTCTATGTTTTCACTTAAAAATTAATATAAAATAAAATATTTGTCCAAATTCAATAATTTATAGATACGTGCGTTCATCTCGTTGAGACGGTCGTATTGATACCAAGTTTGTAATTTTTGGAGCTCAAATGACTTCAGATCTTGGCTCAGAAATTCCAGCCGTTTGTTTTAATCCAACGGCTAATATAAGATCCTAGATTTACTTATATAATCTCATCTAACCTAATTCATCCTTATTAAATTCTTCTATTCAGCCGACAGTTCTTCCTCCTCACGCGATAGAGACGAGCCCCCTCATCCATATCTCTCGAGCAAGCGAGAAGAGAGGCAATGACGCGTGGATTGCGCCGCCCTTCGCTCCAATGGGAAGGCTCGAACCTATGCCGCCTCTACTCCTTATCTTATAGCATTCAACCTCTCGGTAGGAGCCTGGATCCGAAGACGAACCTTCCACTCGCCGAGTCCTCCCTCGTCGCCACGTCTCCTCTAACCGAGAACTTTCCGAGCCGAGCTTCTAAAGCTCGTCGAACCTCTTCCATCTCGCCGGATCTCAAAGAGCAAAAGTACGATCACTCATTTATCTTCCTATTTCATAAATTCATTGAACGACTATTTTAATCTACCATATAATGAAATAGATTGTTTGCAAGCAGATTAAATTCTTAGATGTCGATCAATCTCGATGTTTCTTTCTCTATTTCCCGTTAAGGTTTAATGACATTAAAAAGGCATTACAGTTTATTGAATGAATTAATAGATTCATTTCAATATTAACTACACATTAATTGCTATTTCTCCTTATTTCATATGGAAATTTCTTTGTATTTTAGAGAACTTTGATTTGATTTATAAGTTCTAACAAATAGGATAGGATTTTCTGAGTATTGCTGTATATAATAGATAATGGATTCCTTACAGTACTACTTAATTTACCTCTTAGTTCGAATTGAACTTGAGAAGAGACACGCTGGTTTGATTGCTGAATCGTAATAAAGATCTAAATCACTTTGATAAAGTTATCCATTATTTATTCCTCATATGAATATTACTTAACTTGAATTTTTTTTTTAGTAAAACTTAAAGTAAGAATTCATGTGCTGAATAGTTTTAAAAGAATTATATGTTCTTTGCAATACTATATTTACTTTTATTATTACTTATAATAGATTTCAACTGCTATTTTATTTGAAGAAATTTTATATTGTTCAATTGTTGAAAGAAAGTTCAATAAATCTAAATTCAATTGCAATTTTATTAGGTTGATAAAATTCTTTTTACTGAAAATCAATAATTAGCTCAAATAAATTTGTATCCATAATTAATTTATGAATGAATTTGTAAATTTAACAATTGATAAAATTAAATCATATCTAATGGCATGATTCATACTCCAAGAATGTCATATTTAACCAATAAACTTTTGTTTATTGATGCTAAGCAATTGATATTGTTAAGGATGTCATAATTTCATTCCAAATAATCTCTTGAAAATATATATATATATATATATATGATATATTTGACATTCCTATTTGAGCTATGTAAATCTATCAATTGTTGAAAGAATAATGTAGCATGAAGTGAGACAAGTCATCTTAGAGAATTTTCAGTTTTCCAGCAAGATTTAACTGTGCACTCTATCAATACATGGTTGCTATAACTTGAAATTTATACTCAGCTTCAGCAAAGATATGTATAATCATATGTTTTGCCTTTCACCATTAGTTGTTCAGCATAATGAACACTGGCAATTTTACTTATCAAATTCTATTTGAATCTTAAGTTGATATTAACCGTCGCTGATTTTTTTATAAATATTATCTAAATCAAAATAAATTGCTATTATGAATATATATACGAATAAAAGAAATTCTTAAGAGAAGAATCAAGTATATATATAATCACTTTCCTTTACATGTGTGTACAAAGTACTTGTTAGTCATAATGGTATACCTTTTCAATTACGATATTTCTTTAAGTATTTTGTTTATGATTTTGACTGTAAATCGTTTATTCGATTTGTTATAATATAATTCCATAATACATATGCTGTAGTTGTACGCGAAATGTTAAGTTGTATCTTCAAAAACATTGATATTCCTTACGATACCATTTTAACTTTCAGCTACCTTACAAAATGTTGAAACAAATGTGGGTATTAATTGTAATAAGAGATTAATGAGATGAGTGATTCAATGTTATCAAATGCTACCATGTAAATACATTAGCATCATACCTTGCCATTAAATAAATATGAGGTTAATGAGATTTAGAATGAATGCTGTAATTGCCTCTATTAGTATCATATGATGCTGTGTATAAATTGAGAATAAATTGTTACTATTTAAAGTAAAGAAAGAACACTTATCAAATTTCAATATATTATCTTTACAACCATTTATTTTTAGTATATAAATGTTATGAGATTCACATGCTCATATTCTCTTATTCGAATTCTATACTATCAATTCTGCCAATTAATTATAAGATCAAAAGTTGTATGTATTCTATAAAATCTCAATGTAGTTTTGAGAGAACAAGTGTTGCCAGTTATTTCAAGATAAAGTAAGTGCTGCCCATTAGTTATAAGAATAAATGTTGCCATCTTTGTTTATAAAGTCAGATGCTGCCACTTAGTTGTGAGATGCAAGAACTGATAAATGTTATTGTCAATTTATGATTAAATGCTGTCATTTTTAACATGAGATCAAATACATGTTGCCTTTATTTTAGAAGTAATAAGATGTCGCCATTTCTTTTAACAAATCACATATTATTTTCCAATGGAATAAATGCTGTTATATTGACATAAAATTTGGAGGTTCAAATTTTTGCCATCTTTTGTTCCTATGGGAGAATCAAATGTTTTTGTTAAATTGTTTGGTATGGCTTGAGCATAAATTCTTATATTTCATTTATGTCATATAGATTCATTAATGTCAATTAATGTAAGTAAGGGCAAGAGCTGCCATCATTCAGGTGATTAGATATTACCATTTTTAGTTTAATAAGATTATAAGTAGTTTAATGTTATCAAATGCTGCCACATACATATACATTAGCATCATATCTAGCCATCAAATAAACGTGGAATAAATATGAGTATAGAAGCTGATATCATATGCTGCAATTTTCTATTCTTATGAAGGATCACATGTAATCATATGAGTTTAATTGTATAGATGAAATGAATCTAATGTTGCTATCAAAAGAGAATATATGCTGCTAGTTAAAATTAGCATAAATCAAATGCTACCATAAGTCAAGAGCTGCCATCATTAGAAGATTTAAGCTGTTGTAATTATAAATCAATTTACTATCATTTATTTCATTTTAAAGTCAAATGCCATAAGAAATCAATTGCTATTTGTGAATTTATGAGAACAAATGATGCCATGTACATTAGGAACTTAAATTGATACTACTTGAGTTGAGAAATTCATAAGTTGTTATGTGTTTCAAATGCTATCATTTACCTTACAAAGATATAAATGATGTCTTGAACTTATATCCAAATGCTACCATTACATGAAAAGTGTAGTAATGTAAAGTATGAATCAAACTGCTACCATTACTTTAGTTAAACTGAAATAATCAAATGTTGTCATTCATTTTTAAGGAAAATCAAGTGTGCCGATTAGTTTATAAGATTCAAATGATGTCATGTAAATATATGAATCGTATGTTGTCATCTAATGTAATAATGAATGTTGTCACTTCTTATATAGAATTGTTATGTTGATAAATAGATGAATATGAGAATTATGGAATACTAGAATAAATGTTATAGTTTATCTTATTAACATCATATGCTGACATGTATATATGTATGAATCAAATGCTGCTATGTATTCTATGGGATTTAAATGTCATCATCTAAAGAAATAAGAGAACAAGTACTGCCATTTGTTTCATTGTGAATCAAATGCTTTTAGTCAAGCTGATGAAATTGAATACTATCATTTCTTTAATTAAAATATCACATGCTGCCATCTATTAGTATGAGATCAAATGTGAATACAAGCTGCCTTTCATATTAGAGTAAGATTAAATGTGATTAAGTACTTCCATTCCTTATAAATAAAATCATATACTTCCTTTCATTCTAATGTAAGAATAATGGATTATATAAGAAACAAATGCTGTGATAGATTTTAAATGACTATTGCTTCTTTTATATTTAAATGCTAAACTTTAATGCTGTTGTTCCTTGCAGGTTGAGTTATAAATTAATATCAAAAGAAATGCTGTGCTAAATGTTATTGTCCTATAGCTTGATAAGCCAAATGATGATTGCTTCTATAAAATCTCTAAATTAAATTCTGCATCCTTTATTAAATTCATAGATGCTTGATATATGATGTATGAATTATAGGTTAGTAGATTGTTTTGTTTAAATTTATGAATTATTAGAACTAGAAATGAGCAATCCTATAAAAGGATTGAACTCTATTTTAGAACTGGAAATAAACACTATTTTAGAATTGAAAATGAGCAATCCTATAAAAAGGATTGAACTCTATTTTAGAACTGGAAATAGTGAATGGATTGACTTATATTTGATTATGAAAATTATTTATTTGAACAAAAACAAAGGAGACTCTGCCAAAATTTCCAAGAATTTTAAGACTTATAATATTTTAAAATTTTAGTATTCAAATCGATATATGCATTTCAAATGGTTCTCTTTTAAACTTTAGTTTCTTTCCTTTTTAAGATTTGGATAAGTATTTCTTTTATTTAAATTATCTTTCTAAATTCAAAATTATACAGGAATGAAGTTACATTCATTTTACTTCTATTTAGAATTGACTTAAGATTTGATATCTTTAAGTCAATGCGGAGTTTAATTAACTCCAATTATAGAGTAAATCATTAAAAATTTAGATAACAAAAAGATATCACATATATTTACAATTTTTGTAATCTATTGAAAGCTTCCCTAACTTTGCTCCTCTTTCCTTGAACATTCATTCAAGAGCATTGTGCATAAATAAAGATTTTTCTTAAAATTTTAAAGGGAAATGCCTTATGGCAATTTGAGTACAAAATAAAGCGCTTATATTAGAACTTCACATTTTAGGGAGGGTAAATGTGAATGTTCATCTTCCCCACTGTATCTGGTTAAGCAGACGTGCTTAACTCCTCGCCTATTCTGTTGTGTACTCCCACAAAATGAGGTATTTTTAAATGTAACTTTAATTAAAGATATAAGAGTTCTTTTACAAATTGTAAGATCTCTTCATAACTATTTAGTTATGCTTTCATATCATAGTTCTAAACTATGATTATCTTAGATTGAGAATCTAAGAAATTTCCTCATTTCCTTTAGCTTTACACTATCTATTTTCAGTATTGTGTACTGCTTGCTTCAGTTTAATTTGAATACAGTGTATGTTGCTTAACTTCAATTAATGCTTCACTGTATGTCAATTGCTTACTTAGCATAAATTCCATTTGATCATATATTTCTTTTATTTTATGCGCATAGCAGTTTTTAGCCTTTAAAATGCTTTCCTTACCAATTTTTAGTAATATGATAGAACTTTATTAAAAGTGAGTATTTTTACTCAACTTATTTCATACTATTTTCCTTACAGTTATGCTTACTTTACTTTCCCATACTTTACAGCTTTTATAGCACCGCTGCTTACTTTAATTGTAAATCATAATTGTGATGTCTTGTTAATCTAAAAACATAGCCAATTTTAAAATGTGCTTAGACTGTTTAGTCTAACTACACTTTTCTTTTTCTTGGCTTTGCCCTATCATATTTAAATACCAAAATATGATAGATTAAGAGCCCTTTTATTCAGGTAATGCAGGTTCAAGTACTTGAAGGAATTATAAAGAAATCTGCTTTCGCTTGATTTTAATAGATTACTTGTTTAGTGAGAGAGAGAGTGATTTACATATTGCATTTTTTTCTCTTACTTTAAAAAGGTTTGTAATAATTAGATTATAAATTGTTTAAGTTACTTTTGCTTACATTTATCTGTGTTGTATCTTTTATAAACTGCTTGGGATAAATGAGTGGATTTATCTAACTTCTAGCATTGTAGATATTTGCAATATTGTATTTATATGTATCTTCATTTTCATTTATTTAACTTAACAAATGCTCAAAAAGTGACTTGGCCACTTAGCATCAACACTTAAATAGTTTTCTTCTAATCAAGTGTTGGGTGCTAAGGTAACACCCCAATATCTGGATTAATCTTCTATCCAATTATTGGGGCCGTTACAGTAAGGTTCAGCCGGTCCAGACCATCTCACAGGGGGCTTCGGGTCCATTCGATGCGTCTGACCATGGTGATTGAGTAGCAATTAAGTTCTGGCCGTGCCGTGGTCTAGTTGCACCGGATTTTGGCGATTAGGGTTTCCATAATCGGTCCTCTTCGACGGTACGAAGGCACAGGGATGAAGGCTCTGTGCAGGCCAGGTCGATGCACGACCCGCGTTGTGCGACAGTGCTGGGTATCCCGGGCCCCGGCCGACCCGCGCGGTCAGGAAATTGGGCAGAGCCGTTTTAATTAAATCAGAATTTTTGGAATTATTTTCGTTAATGAAAATAATTCCAATATTCCAATCATAGGAAATTGATTAAATAAAAATGCAGAATGTATTATTTGAATAACTTTTAATCCACTAGTCCAAACCCTAGGGTATTATATATGAAAATGATCAAAAAATCATCAGGGATCTAAATATAAAATAAAATTACACATCCAATAGTTAAATCTACTATTATTGCTTAAATACAATGGATCTTAATTAGGGTGATTTAGAAATTATACTTATCCAAATTGCATGTTTATTATGCCATTAACTTACTTATGATGATTAGAATGCATGTGCTAGAGGATTTATTTTTCTAAATTATGTATTTTAAATTATGTCATAATCTTGTTAAATCATAATTAGAAAAAATTAAAATTTATACTTACTGGATCTTAGTAAACTTAGGCTCTGATCAATTGTGTTATTAAATGGAACTTGTGTGCCAAATTTCATGCAATTATGATGGTTAGTTTTTTAATTATGTGCTAATCCATTTATATGTATTTAGAGTTTGATTATCACTAATTACCTTCTATTTTTCTAAAATTTTCCTTTTAATATGACTTATAACAGTAAGCTTGATGTATTAAAATCTTGTAAGTTCAATTATTGAGTATAAATGGAACAATCTAAACTTGAAAACCTTACTCACCTTAATTAATTTTAGAAATCTTAAGACTTGGATCAAGCTTTTAAGACTTGATCTAGGTCTGAGATTGCTACTAATAATACATGCTTAATCTACTGATTTAACATTGATCCTTTAGTACACACTTGATTTCACTTAAGGCATGAGAAGGGATCAAACCTTAATCTACTTAAGTAAGATCCAAACCTTTAAACCTTAATTTAATTGATTTGATTATAAGACAATGAACTTGACATTTTCTCACAATGCATCTGATTTGATATTGACTCTAAACATTCAAATTAGATATATTAAGATTGATAATAACTTTATGTGATTTTTTAATCTGAATCAAAACTTTAAGATCCTTGATTTTCTCCTAAGAAAGAAAATTAACATAAAAGATTAATAAAATCATCTTAATTGAATAATTGATTGCAAACCTTAATATCATCTTTTGATTTAGACCCCATAATCCTATATCAAGTTGTGCTTAGATGACTTAATCATCTGACCTAATCATTCTAAATCCAATTACTAGAAATGAACCTAAAGTGTAAATATCAAAACTTAGAATGGGAGATCTTAAGCATCTCTTCATAAGATCGTCATGAAACATTAAAAGACCTAAATTCATATACTTTGAGGTAGGAGACCTTGTATGACCCTTTAAGGTAGAAGCTTAGAAGATCCCATAACCTTAGAGATTGATCTTATCCCATCGTGGTAGAAATCACTTAAGACATTAGAAAGATACTTCTCCTTGTGGTAGAATCCATATCAAGTGATCTGTGATCACCATTTTGTGAAACCTTATATAGGACTAACCCATTAGCTTAGGCCTTATAAATCTTGATAATTCCTTGCTTTATTAAGTAGACTTAATTGAACCTTGATTATTGGGTGGTGTAATATAGTATACCCATACTACTGGTTCCCAATAGTATTCAGGATTGGTTGATTCACTCTAATAGGGACTTATGAGCGAGTGCTAACCTGAAGGATTAGACGAATACAGTCCCGTTAGAATAAATCATTCAAACCTAAGAGTGTATTAAGTGGGTATTCATTCCTTAGTTTGATTGAAATACAAGTTGCCAACGGGCAATGCCTCCTAGAGAAGATCACTTCAATAGGTCTGGCTCAACCAAACTAAGTAACTGAAGTTAAGGTGGCCTAATCAAACTAAGTGATGAGAATTACCTTGAGATCAACGGGTGATGCCTCTTATAAAAGACCGCTTCGTTAAGGTGGCCTAATCAAACTAAGTGATGAGAATTACCTTCCTTGCAAAGGCACTAAGTTTGTGTATACCATCATTTTACCTAATAATCTATAAATTAAATCTGCAAATCTAACCAATTATTGTTATAGAAGCTAGGAGTCAGAATCCTTTTTAGCAGAATTCTATTCAGTGGAGGCTTAGAATTCATTATCGGCATTCCAAGTTTACATGACTTTCTGGGTTCTTACTCATATAGCATAGGAGCATGGGATAAGCATGAGCATGAACTTGAAGTATCATTTCAATGGTGATGTATGAGTATCAATGATGAAGTATGGGTTACAAAATGTTACATACACATACTGGGAAATTTCGGGGTGCATCTGTGTCACCATACTATATTCCCAATCGGGTGTATGCTTACATTGGACCGTGTTATAGTCCTTCAGTGATAATTCAGTGACATATCCATGACATATGTGGTGTGGCATATTTGGGTGCGTCTTTCCAGTGGCATACAGTACAGCATTTAACATTTCTTTCATCTTGAATTATGAATATTCGATGTTTCCTTTACTTTCAGTTCTCTTTTGCGTGATAGTTTTACTTATGTAGCCTTTATTGTCTTACTTACTCAACTGTTTTAGTTCTTCCTTACTTAATTTCTTTTCCCCAGCTTTTCCTACAGTTCTTCTTTACTATACTTTCTACCTGTATTTAGCTTATTTCTGCATAGTTAGTTGCGATGTGTTAGACTTCTTATCTAATACGGGGTACTTTTGGGATCCGGTAATTTGCTAGATCCCGAGCAGCTTGTGGAGACAGGTCAGGAGGACATACAGGAGATCCAGGAGGAGTACGTGGAGTCTCAGTGGATCGGACATCTACCTTTATTTTCAGCTTTATTTCAGTACTATAGTAGACTTTATGTATTTCTGCATTTAAAATAGTCTATAATAAATTATGGATGTATCCTTTACCTTCTTTTCTGAGATGAATGTTTATTACTGCTTGTGATGAATATTTTCTAGATGTATTACTTTTAGCTTTCGTACTCTATTATACTACTATACTTAGTATTGTGATGTGACCAGCATACTGGAAATGCTGATACATTAATAACATATATTGGATCCTCACTCATTCTTTAAATCCAATATATGTGCTAGCCTAATACTTAGGATAAGTCTTCTACTCTTATCTTAAGTATTAGCTCTCGATCCTACTTTTAGGATCGCATCAGCAGCCTTCAGCATGGCTCAGTCTTAGACCCGCCTATTCGGGAAGATGGGACTTTCTTTTGCTTGTATACCCGTCCTCCCGAGTAGCGCACTTCTCCGCTGCAGGATGTACATATATTTTTTGTCTTTTGCGCGTGGCGACGGGGCGGGGCGCTACAGATCATTTCATAAATCATTATCATTTTTTGATCTATTTTATGCTAATAGTCTTATATAAGAGAAAATCAAAGATCTAAAGTTTAGATTCAGATGGTTCAATCACACAGATTTAATATTAATCTTAGCACTTCTAATTCAATAATTTAAGATCAATATCAAATCATATGCATTATTAGAATAATATTGATTGAATAATCTTTCAATTAAGTTACTTGATTTAGATGAATAAGGTTTAGGTCTTAATCAAGATAAGTTAGGGTTTAACCCCTAGCCTTTCTACCATTAAGACCAAAGGTTAATTTAAAAGGCAATGACAAATCAATGTGTTATTAGTGTATTATTGATGGCAATTTTAGGTTTAGATTAAGTATCATCTACTTAATCAAATTATCAAAATTCTTAGGTTCGATTATAATTTAATGTCAACTAAGCATATTTAAGTATCCAAATAAATGTAAGGTTCTCTAATATACATCCTAAAATTATGAAAATAGATAAATATAAGATAACATAAAGCAGAAGATAATTAAGGCAAACCAAATTCTAAATCAAAGCAAAGGAGTTAGTACTTCATTACAATTCTAAATGACTTAGGTTTCATGCCATTTAGTTGTTGAGATATACCTATTCCATTCAAACACTTAAGATTCTACTACTTAGCATTCGACATAAAATACATCTAAGATACATGGTAGATCTTGAGCATCTATTAAAAATGACAATGCTTCAAACTTAATTTCCATATAGAATTTTATGCAATGTTCCATTTTTATGCAAATTTTCAGATATAATTCAGTCCCACTATGGTCGTAGGGACCTTAAAATGCAAAAATATAAAGTTTTGGCCATTTTAGCCAATTCAGTGCAGTTTTTTAAAAAATTCTGGACATTTTTTGCAATTTTGGGCGCTCCAGGGCGCCATAGCGCGCTGCAGCGCTTCAAGCGCTGGAGTGCGTTGTGGCGCTTCTGGCACTATAACGCGCTGTGGTGCTTCTGGCCCTGTAGCACGCTGTGGCTCTCTTAATGCTGCAGCGGTTCAACTTGCAAAATTACTGTTCAATTAATTCATTTTTCATATTTCCTAAAGTTTTCTGAAAATTCTGCTGCAGCCCACTACATCGCGCTATGGCACGCTGCAGCGGTCTACTTGCAGGTTACTATTTGATAAATTTATTAGCTAATTTTTTTGTAAATTTTTCCGAAATATCGCTGCAACCCACTGCAGCGCATTGTGGCATGCTACAGCAGCCCAGTTCTGCAATTTCAGGAGTTGCAGCGCTAGACGACATTTTTCGCTTGGACAAAACCTGTAAGGCCAATTTTCGAGCTTAAATACTCTTAATCCAGAGCATTCCATGAGCTGTGCCATATATCAATGGAAAGGTCTTTCTGATATCTGTCCATTGACACTAAAATTGATATAAATGGAGCATTCTAACTATACAATAAATGATGATGAATGCAAGAGTATACAAAATGGACGAAAACAGAGCATTCATTTTTCAAAGAATTGAGCTACCTCAATAAGTCTTAATGGCTTTCATACATGTTTATAGATTTCTAGAGATACATTCAAGCATTGTAGTAACATGAAGGAGACAAGGAGAGTAAACAAAATGGTACCTTTAGCATTGCGAGAGAAGGAGGAAGGAGACTTCGAAGGCTTGGAGGAGGAGCTTCCCCTTCTTCTTTTTCAGCCCAAGACCTAGCAATGGAGGGGAAGGGAGAGCTGTAGCTTTGCCAAATGGACATGTAGAAGGAGCTTGAGCTCCTGTTTAAAGGAGGAGAAGTAATGAAGAGCCTAGGGAGAGGGAGGAGTAAAGAGCCATCATGAGCCTAGGGAGAGCATGGCCAAGGGGAGAGGGGGAGGGATGGCCAGCCGAAATTGCATGGGGGCCGTCAGCAATAGAAAATTAGAAGGATAAGGGAAATTGCAAATTAGGGCCTCAATGATTACTTATTTATTTTCCTTAATTTTTAAAAAATTCAGATTTTTGAAACACACTCCAAAAATTCCCAAAAATTCACCCCTAGCTAATTTGGGGGTGAGGGATTCAACGGCGATGCCGAATTTTAATTCAGATGACTATTTAATTATGCTAATTTTTTTTGGGTATTTAATTATATTAAAATATTTGCAAAAATTCGATGACTTCCAAACGCGTTCAAAACATCACCCCTAGCTAATTTGGGGTGACGATCGCAACAGCGAAGTCGGATTTTGATTTCGAGGTCAAAATAAATATCTTAATTTTCTAATTAATTAAATATTAAAATATTCCAAATTAATCGATTGAGCTCCGAATTGCCCCAAACCTTAAGGGTTTTGTTCTAATGACTAAATGAACTTAATGGAATGATAATTACGATACAATTAGGCTAAAATTAAGCTGGGTAACAACCTTGAGTTGTTACAAAGGGGTTGGTCTATGTATACCTCTTCTCCAAGCACACCATTCAAGAATGCCGATTTTACATCCATCTGGCTGACCTTCCAGCCATACTGAGCAGCAAGAGAAAAAACCAACCTTATGATTTCTAAAGAAATAATAGGAGCAAATACTTCGTTGTATTCATATCCAAACTTCTATTTTTATCCTTTCACAACAAGACGAGCCTTGTGCTTCTCAACTTTGCCTTCTTCATTTAACTTTGTCTTGAAAATCCACTTTACCCCAATAGGTTGATTCCCTTTTGGAAGTTTAGATAACTCCCAAGTTTCATTCTTCAGAATAGAATGAATTTCTTGATCCATGGCCTTTCTCCACTTCTCACTTTGAATAGCTTCACTAAATTCAACTGGATCAGAATCAATAAATAAGGCAAAATCAGCCCATTCTTCATTCAGGATTTCCTGAGTTCTATTATAGATACCTTGTAAAGTCCTTATTTTCTTTAGAGGCGAATCAGACATTTCACTTGATGATGATGAAGAAACTCCAGGAGAAAATCTTTTAATAGGAGATATGCTCTCCTCTAGAGCCTGTATCTCCTCTTCTTTAGCTTCTGAGCTTTCTTTCTCCCCTTCTCCTTCTACTTCTATAAACTTTGCAATTTTCTTCTTCTCAGACCAATCCCACTTTGAGTCTTCATCAAACACCACATCTCTATTGATTATGGTGTTCTTAGTCATCGAGTTATATAATTTGTAAGCCTTTGAATGCTCACTATACCCAACGAAGATGCACTTCTCAAACTTCTCATTTAGCTTACCTCTCAACTTCTCAGGCATGTGAGAGTAAGCAACACATCCAAATACTTTCAAGTGGGCAACACTTGGATTTTCTCCACCCCAGGCTTCATGTGGAGTCTTCCCTTGAACACTTTTTGTAAATGACCTATTTTGTAGGTAAACGGCAGTCGCTACAGCTTCAGCCCAGTAACTGTCTGGCATCCCCATAACATTTATCATACTTCTGGCTACTTCCATGATAGTATGATTCTTTCGCTCTACCACACCATTTTGTTGTGGCGTCTATCTTGTAGTCAGCTGGTGCCAGATTCCATACTTCTTCATATAGTCTCTAAACTCATTTGAGAGATACTCTCTTCCACGATCAGTTTTGAGTGTCTTTAAGTAGAAGTCACTATGTCATTCTGCCATAACTTTGAATTCTATGAAGTAACTAAATACTTCTGACTTCTCCTTCATGAAATACACCCATGTTTTCCTACTAAAATCATCAGTAAGGGTTAGCACATACCTCCTTCCACCAATGGAAGCTGTCTTCATTGGCCCGCATACATCAGAATGCACAAGTTGGAGAGGCCTCAAAGCTCTCCATGCTCCTTCTTTTGGAAATGCATTCCCATAATACTTCCCAAAGATACAACCTTCGCAAACTTTCTCCACCTTCTCAACAACTGGTAAACCACGTACAAGTTGTTTTCTTTTTCATTTATGACAATGCTCCAAAGTTCAGATGACCAAATCTATGATGCCATAACATAGATTTGTCATTCACAACTGCACTTAAGCAGTTCACCGAGTCACCTCCAAACTTGATAGGGAACATCTTGTTTGGAGTCATCACCCCTTCCTGAGCAAAATTTGTTCCGTATTCCGGATCTCACAAGTATCCTTCTTGAAGTGGACGTCATGTAACAACCCTAGGTGTTATCTCAGCTAAACTTAGATTAATTAAGCTAATCCAAGCTTTGATTTTGATTCCATTGGGTTCAATGGGTCATTTAAACCTAACCATAGAAATTTAAAATCAATCGTAGCTAAATTGGCAAATTTGATATTTTTGACTATTTTTAAGCCCTGAAAAAAAATCCCTAAATTAATTTGATCTCCAAATCAAAATCTGATTTCATTTTTGATTTTCTCATACCCTAATTAGCTAAAGGTGAATTTTTGGGAATTTTTGGAGCTCATTTGGTCCTAAATTAGATTTGGAATATTTAAGAATAATTATATATTATTTAATTGGATTTTATTTTATTTAAATTAAATAAATTAATTATTTTAATAAGCGGGATTTGCTGTCGGGAGCTGCAGATTTGTTGCGGGGTCCTGACAGCGGCTCATCCTTGACAGCCATGGGATACACTGGAGCGAATCTTGGCATGCGATCAGACGATGCTGATCATTTGTGCCCTAAACCCTCTAGCGCTCGTCGGATCTAAGGCTCGATCCGACGGATGAGAAGACGCACGCTGTCTGTTAGTTAAGATCGCCATCAAACTGTCCAAACCCAACGGCTTCACAGATCATACGGCTGAAGAAGGATCCCAGCTGTTCATCTTCGTCTCCGCTCGCCCTCAGCCCGGCCGAGAAGATTCCCGGAAATTCGCCACGTCAACCCTGTAGGCCACTCCCCGGGTCTCACTCCTTAGGCTGTTAGGATCCTTCCCTTTGTGGCCGAGCCTTAGGGGCGGGTAGGGATGGCTGAGCCAATCACTATTGAGCAATGGCGAGTGAACCCCCGAGCTGAGCCAAGCTCCAAACCTGAGCTCTGGCATCCACTCCCTAGGCTCTCTAAGCCTATAAATACCCCCATTGATCCCACCGTGAGTTCCTTTGCTCACTGTGAATCCCAATTTCCCCTCTGCCCTATGCTCTCAGTGATCCTAGCTCTTCCGGCGACTGAACCTGCTTCGTCCGCTGATAGTGGGTGTGTTTTGGAGTTCAAACCCCCAGGCTGTAGTAGAGGGAGCTCAGGAATTGCCAGTGGTCTACTAAAGCACTCGACTTCATCTTCTTCCAGACTGTCAAGGTACTACCATTTCCTTCCCTTCTTTCTGTAGAGCTAAATCTAGCTTGGCTTTTCCTTGCTCAAGCCTTAGATGCTGTGTAGGACCTCTCCCTAGCTCCTCCATGGATGTTCGAGTCTGCGGGTGAGGTCCGGCAGTGGGACAGATAGCGAATTCGCCGTCAGAGTGCACTGCCAAAGGAACCCCTGGCTTGCCTAATGTGACGTTCTTGTGCACAATTAGCCATCTAGTTAGCGTCAAAAACCTCTGGGCAATGATTGTAAACTGGTATCAATGGATGGGTTCGACCAGGTCGATCGATTCGACTCGAATCGATCGATCCAATCGTGGCTCTAGATGGCAGAATACGCTGAGTAGCATCCCAGTGATCCAGACCACCTCAGAACCTCCCGAATCGTACTATCGCTTCTCCATCGATCCCTAAATGTGTAGAGATCAAGATGGGTGCGATCCGTGGACTCTGTGAGGAGAATTCACTCCTGATAGGTACGCCTTCTGAGAGGTCTCGGTCGAATGGCACTCCATCGATCCGACGCCTCACAGTTAGAGCTTCTCAGCTTAATCGATGCGTCTTGGGTCAGGGATCGTGTAGCCATTGAAATCGGGGCATGGCGTGACTGGAGTGCAGAGAATTTGGCGCTGGAGCCTAACCCTATGGTTCGGGCTGTGGGCGTGTGCGAGAGGAAGAAGACAGTGGAATTTGGGTCGGGCCAACCCCGGCCCGCGCGTTTTGAGAACGGGCCGACAGATAATAAAAGGATTTCTGTATTTAAAATCCTTAAGGAAATTAAATTTTAAATAGAAACCTTTGGTTTTAATTTAAATAAAAATTCAGATTAAATTAATTGAATAATTTTATTTATACAAATCTAAATGGTATGATCCAATATACCATTTGAATCAAAAAAATACAAGGAATCTAAATATATAATAAAATCATAGATCCAATAGTTGGATTTAAAATAATTGATTAAGCCATTTCTATTTTTAATTAAATCCTAATAAATTCAATTAATAACCAAATTAATTGATAAAGGGCTCTGATTGCTCAGTAAACCTTAAAGAACAATTGCAGACCCTTAAAATCAAGTTTGAATATTAAATTTCCTTAATCACTCTTTAATCATCTTAATTAAGGATTAGTGAATTAAACCCTAAATTAGTCCCTGATTTTGAGTAGGTTAATTCCTAGTGTCATCTTAAGTCTATTAGAACCTAAGTGTAAGGTTGGATTGCCCTAGAATGCCTTAATTTTACTAATCACTTTAATGGGCTTAAATAAGTGATTAGAACTAACTAAGCTTAATTAGGTTATTAAAACTTGAAATAAGTATGTTTCCCACTTCATTAATCAATATGAAACACATTAAAATAGATTAGGAGTAATTTGGACAATTAAACCCTAAAATTCCAATTTTGGCCTTAAGAGGGGCATTTTGGTCATTTTGCTCAAATATGCTTAAATGCCCTATAAACCTTCAAAATTTCAGTAATCTACCCTAACATAGATTAGAAATGTTCTCTAAATTCTCATATCAATATTAACGTTAATGTGATCCTTAAACTTAAGAAATCTTCACTTAAGTCCTAATTAAGACACTTAGATCTTAAGTAACCTAAAAGAGGTCACCTAGTTTAGATGCTTAAACCAAATATCTAAGATTGTCAATTATCACCTTAATGAGTTCAATATAGTTAGATTATAAACCTAAATTCTAAAAGAAATACAAATGGAAACTCCTAAGTAAAAATCTAGTTCAAAGTCTAAACTGATCAAACATCAGATCCTTAGATCTTAGATCTTAGACTTAGATCTTCAATTTGAACTGAACCATCTCCAATTAAAATTCTTCAAATGATTGATTGTTTAACCCTTTGAAACCTTCCATCTGGGTATAGGATGATTCAATCTCTAAAGATAATGAGATTATCTTAAAGGTAGAATATAGATCTTAGATTCTCAAGTTCTTAATTGATTATTTTATCTTATAATCTGTAACAACCCAAAAGTTGTTACATATGAATTAGTGGATCTATTTGACTTTAAATCTTTTCATTACTCTTATAATAGAGTTAGAAGTCTCCACCTCAAATTTCGTGCAAATTGGAGATCATTTGTCGATTTCCAGCTTTTCTTGGGTTTCAGATAATTCTGAAAATACCTAATTTAAATTGACTTCAGAATTGAAAACAAACTTCACCATTGCATTCCTCATGCCCAAATTAGCTTGGGGTGAAATTTTGGTGAGTTTTGGAGAAAGTCAAAATTTCTTGATTATTTTATTATATTTTCATAATTCGGTAATTAAAATAATTAAGATAGCTTTCAAATTAAATTTTGACTTTATTTTTGAGTCCATAACACTCATTTTAGCTAAAATGCAATTTCTCAAAAATTAAATTAGAAATGTATTATCATAAAAATTTTAATTAAATAAAACTTTCAATTTAATCAAATAAATCAATATATATATATATATATATATATATCTCAAAATACTCTCTTTATCTGCATATCACTCGATCGGCATGCCCTAATCCTTAGCCGACGCTATCTTCTTTCGCACGCGGTTCCTCCTTCACCCCGACGCGTGGAATGCACCGTTAGTTGCTCCAATGGGAAGATTCAAACCCCTCCCGCCTCTACTCCTTATCAACGATCGCTCATTCTCTCGTAAGAGGTATTGAGAGAAAGGTAAGAAAATCCTAACCGAGCCCTTTCTAGCCGAGCTTCTTCCCTTAGCTGTTCTCAAAAGAAAAAAAAAAAAAGAGGTACTCCTCCCGATTCTTCCTTCCTGTTATGGTTTGCATATGATCTATATTAATCTAGGGTTTATGAAATGGTGGAAGAATGTGTTACTGAATGTCTTCTTTGATATTTGTACAAATGCTATTTGGGATCTCTTAGATTGCGGTTTCAAACTAATTTTCTTTTACTGTTTTGGCAAGGATATTAAGATGTTATAATATTAAAAGTAGTTTATTATTCATAAAGATTCATGTTGCCTAATTTAGATTTCGAAAAGCCAAAGTGACATATTGCTATTTAAATGTAAATTGGTTGGGGCTCTATTTGGTGGAATGAAGATCTAATCAAAGTTCTATCTTCTACCTTCCCTATTATTATGGAATTTAAAGTGCATTTTGCTTATGAGAAATCACCTCTAATGACTGCAGATTTCTTTCTTTATCTTAATATCATCAAGATATTAGTGAATCATTAATTTGAAAAATCCTTATTAAGGAAAAAGGAAACCAATTGTTTAAAAATGAAATAATAAAGTCTTACTTTGGTTAAGAAACGAGAAAGTTGTATTAGGATATTTCTTTTTGCATAAATGTTGAATATTAATGCTGTACTGCAGTTTTAAATATTAATGTTAAATACTCTAAATAAATAATGCTATACTACTATTGTCATTAATTTCAGTATGCTTCCATTGCTTTAGTAAGCAAATGCTATCGTTGCTGCCTTATTATATGAGAATTAATGGGGTCAATTCTTTACTAAAGATTACATGCTGTCTATACATTTTTCAATGGATCTTATTAAATTAATTTCTGCCCTTAATTTAATGATAAACTAAATGTTATAAGGTGCTATGCTGCAGTTTCACATATAAGTATAGATTTTTCTTCTTATTATTTCATACAGGTTGCGGTATCTTAAATGTTAAGTTATTAGGGCTGTATTTTGTGATTATAGGATTTATTTAGCATCCTACTAATACTGGAAATAAATGCTCCATCTAAATTTTAGATATTAAATTATTGTACTTTGGGTATTAGAAAAAGGTCAAAAATTCCTTATATGTCTAGGTATCAATACATATGCTGCCATAATACCATCAATTATGTATCAAATCAATGGTTGCCATCAATTGAATAAGTTAATGGAATGCTAGCTCCAGCATCACATGCTGCCATTTCTTTTATGTTATCAGATTTAATGCTGTTATACCTTGTCAAAAGAATATTTGCAGTTGAGTTTGAATAAGCCCATGTTGTTCATTCAATCAAAGAAATATACAATGTCAGGTGATGCCATTAGCTATATATGATTATATGTATTATTTGGACATGCTCTACTAGATTAATATGCTGCACATTATCCTTAAGATATCCAAATGCTATCATTACATGAAAGTGGAATAATATAAAATAAGAAATAAATACTGTGATTTATCTCCTTAACATCACATGCTGCCATCATATGAGATCAAAAGCTTCTATTTAAGTTCATTTGTGATTAAATGCTATCGCCAATTTCATTATAAATCATAGTGCTGCCATAGAATGCAAATGTTATTCTTTAGTTCAAGATGAATCATTAAGACAATAATCTGTGATTGCATAATGTAAACTAATAACCTTTGAATGCTAGACATAAATGTTGTACCTTATGTGTATAGCAGAAAACTGCGGCCTTCTCATTATAACTGCTGTTATTACTTTAGTTAAACTGAAATGATCAAACGTTGTCGTTCATTTTTAAGGAAAATTAGGTGTGCCAGTTAGTTTATAAGATTCAAATGCTGTCATGTAAATATATGAATCGCATGTCGTCATTTAATGTGAAAATGAATGTTGTCACTTCTTATATAGAATTGTTATGTCGATAAATAGATGAATATGAGTATTATGGAATACTAGAATAAAAGTTGTAGTTTCTCTTATTAACATCATATGCTGCCATGTATATAAGTATGAATCAAATGCTGTCCATTAAATCAATATTAAAAAGAAAAATGGGGATATTTAGAAATTGCTAAATCTTTATAGTTTCATTTTATAATTACAGAATTTAAACTGATATTCATTTCATGCTAAGAATGTATAGTTCTACACTTTATATAGTAGAATAATGCTTCCCTTTTTATTTATGTTTACTGTATTCCTCTCTAAATGTTGCTACTCGAATGAAAACTAATGCTGAAGGTCATTGAAAGGATCATAAGTTATAGTTTTAAAATTGAGTAAGTAAACTGTAGGAACTTAAAATGAGGAGTATATGTTTATAAGGGATTGATTGTTGCCATGCCATAAGAGATCATTTGCTAATGATGAATTTATGAGGACAAATGATGCCATTAGGAACTTAAAATGCTACTACTTTACTTAAGAAATTCATAAGTTGTTATGTGTATCAATTGCTATCCTTTACCTTACAAAGGGATGAATATTGTCTTGAACTTAGATCCAAATGTTATCATGTAATAAACTGCTGCCATCACTTTAGCTAAACTGAGATAAATAAAGGCTATCACTTTCTAGATAAAAATCGTATGTGCTGCCATTTATGTTAGGTGCTGCCATTTATGTTGATATTATCAAATGCTGCTCTTCTCTTATAAGTAATCAAATGCTACTTTTAAATTAATTCTTGTTTCTTTATATTAAAATGCTGACTTTAACAAATGATTCTTTGCAGAGTATGTTGTAAATACAGAATTGTTAAAATAAATGTTGTGTGAAGAACCACAAATAGCTGCTCTTATAATTGCTAAATTTTACTTTTGCATTCTTTTTTTTTTATATATATAGTATATATAAATTGTTTAATATAGTTTGGTATATGCGAAATTATATTAGAATTGGAAATGAGCAGTCCTGTAAAAAGGACTGAACTCTATTTTTAGAACTAGAATTAAACTCTATTTGTAGAACTGGAAATGAGCAGCCCTATAAAAGGGACTGAACTCTATATTTAGAATTGGAGAATTGATTGTGAAAAATGGAAAATTTGAACAAAAACAGAGGAGACTCTGCCAAAATTTTTAAGAAATTTCGGACTTCAAAATATTTTAGAGAACTTTAACATTCAATTCAAAACATTCAAATGGTTCATTTTTAACTAAAATTATTAGCTTCTTTCTTTTAAGCTTTGGATAAGTTCTCCTTTTATTTTATTAAATTGTATTTCATTTTCCTTCTACTTTATTTAAAATTGACTTAAGATTTAATATCTATAAGTCAATTTGGAGTCTAATTAACTCTAATTATAAAGTAGTTTATTAAAAATTTAGATAACAAAAAGATATCACATACTTTACAATTTTTGAAATCCATTAAATTCTTACATAACTTTGAGCCTCCTATCCTTGAACATATATTCAAGACTTGGTGCATAAATAAAGACTTTCTTAAAACTTTAAAGGGGAAAATGCCTTGATGTAATTAGAGTACAAATGAAAATATTTTCCTTAGAACTTCACATTTTAGAGAGGGTAAATGTGAATGTTCAATTTCCCCACTGTATCTGGTTAAGCAGACGTGCTTAACTCCTCGCCCATTCTGTAGTGTACTCCTACAGAATGAGGTTTTTCCTAAATGTAACTTTAACTTAAATATAAGAGATTTTCTTATAAATGAAAAATCTCTTCATAACTGTTTAGTTATGCTTTCGAATCATAGTCTTAGACTATGATTATCTTAGATTGAGAATCTAAGATATTTCCTCCTTTCCTTTACACTCTATATTTTCAGTTTGATTATTGCTTCAGTTAATTTGAATACAGTGTATGTTGCCTAATTTCAATTTATGCTTCACTGTATGTCAATTGTTTACTTAGCATGCTTTCATTTGATCATATAAATTGCTTACATTTCGCACGCATATTAATTTCTAACCTTTAAATTTTCGGGAAAATGTTAGAATTATAAATAGAAAATGAGTATTTTTACTTAATGAGTTTTATATTGTTTTCCTTACAGTTGCACTCTTTACCTTTCCATACTACATAGCTTCTCCAGCACCACTGCATACTTAAATTGTAAATAACAGTTGTGATATATTGTTAATCTAAAAACATAGCCAACTTTAAATTGTGCTTAGACTATTTAGTCTAACTACCTTTTTCTTTTCTTGGCATTGCCCTATCATATTTAAATACCAAAATATGATAGAGCAAGAGCCCTTTTATTCAGGTGATGCAGGCCCAGTACTTGAAGAACCCTTATGGAAATCTCCTTCCGCATAGTCAAATTTTAATTCACTTTTAAATTGCCATGTATATTAAAAAGCATTGTAATAATTAAATTACTTAAGTTACTTTTATTTCAGTTATTAATCTGTGTTGTATCTATTATGTATATAGAACTGCTTGGATGAATGTGTGGATTGCTTATTTGTAAATGCTTGTATATTTGCATTTATATGTATCTTCCCTTTTCATTCATTTTTAACTTAACAAATGCTCATAAAGAGACTTGGCCACTTAGCATTGGCATTTGATCTATTTTCTTCTATTCAAGTGTCAGGTGCTAAGGTAACCACCCAATATTTGGATTAATCTTCTATCCAAATATTGGGGCCGTTACATAATCAATAGAATAACCCTTCACTAAGTTTGTAGTTCTTGGATCTTTCAGCTTATAGGATCCTTTATCCTTAACTATAAAATAGAGTGTGAACCCTAGATCCTTATTAGGACATCCCCCTGGGCTTAGGTTTTGAACACCAAAGTGGAGTTCAAGTCCTGAATCCTTAAATCTTGATTTACTTAATCAAGATTTGGGTAAGAGAGTAAAATTTTAATAAACTAGGTTATTGATTTATTGACTTAAACTATATAGTCGTCACATGATTTTAGATTAGAACTTGTTAAGTTCTAATATTAACTTTAAGGAAGTAAATCTGAGATTCTACTCGATAGCTAGATATTGGAGATCCTAAACTTGTTCCTTCTCAGAGTAGTTAGATTTGGTAATTAGATAACATTAGATATCAGATGAGTTTAGATTAAGTCCCTTGCTTACTTTGATTTGATTTTCTTGGCATATCTTGGTTATGGAGCCTTATTCCTTAAGAATAATAGGAAAACTTAGGATATGGATGATACATCCTAAGTTAATATTTGAATTGCATATCATTCAGTTTTGCCTTGTTTACAGTTGGTAGAATATGTCCTAACTTAGTCTGCCTCTTTATTAGTAATATTGTATATAATGGACTCAAAACTAGCATATTTGGATGGCTAGACTAGGGATTGATTGATTGATATTGGAGGCCCTGTATGGCATATTGGCTGGTATGGCAGTACTATGTCTTAGGCTTATTGCTACTTTAGCTAGATTATTCAGTATTGTTTTCTATTTTACTTTGTCACATGCTTCAGTGGCCTTATTTTCAGTACTTGCTTGGTTTGTCACATGTCTCAGTAGCTTTACTTTACATAGATTGCTTTGCTTTTGCCACATGTCTCAGTGGCCTCTCCTTTTCCTTTTCTTAATTAGCATGTTATATGTATACTCATATGGTTTACTTATATATATTGGCATGTTTAGGATACTAGAATTGCATATTTTCAGTATTGTTGTTTCTTTTATATACCCAATATGTGTTAATATGATCATAAGCATGTTAGGTTCAGAATTGTATTGTAGTTGCTATTTCTTTTAGCTTTTAGCCTCATCTTGTTTATTTTACATTGTATGTTCTTCATACTAGTTGCTAGCTATAAATGGATGGTTTATAGTTACTATTTCTACATAGCTTGTTGCACCTATTACTGCTTGCATGTTTAGCTAATTTAAATATGATATCTTTAAAATAATCAGTTCATTAAAATAGCCTAAAATGTACTTAAATAATTGTCTAACTGTAACCTTTTTGTTTTGTTGGCTGAGGCCCTGACATTTGTGATACTGACAAATGTCAGATTCAGACATGGTCGTGGGTAGTGTCGCAGAAGAGGAGCAGGTCCAGGAGGAGGATCGTACTGCTGTTGCTTAGTTATATATTACATTTTATTTCAGTGAGATTGAGATACATTTTCATTCTCTTTAAAATTTAGTTTGTAATAATTAACTCTGGATGTGTTTCATTTCTACATTTCGATGAGTTACTATATTGTTTTCCCTCTTTCTACTATGTATGCTTGTGGATGTTACTACTCATCTATTGTTTTCGCCACTTTGATATTTACATATATATATATATATATTGATGAATGTTATAGTGCTTGGTGACAAGTCCTTAGCTTAAGACAGGTTGGATTTACCTAACTTTACTTAAGTTGGGGGTTTGCCATAGTTAGAGCACCATACTTCCTTGTTGTTAGTATGGGGGCCTCACAGTTAGTATCAGAGAACACCATAAGGTGTCAGAATGGGATCTATGATTCCTTTCTACCTAATGGATCGTTCTTCTAAAATACAGACATCAATTTAGGTGACATCCATAACATAGTAGTGTCAGTAACTCTATGCAAAATGTAGGAGGAGAATACTCCCATCCTAATAATTTAGTCATCTGTAGTCTAACACAAATGTAATAAAAATTCTGTCCTCAGAGTCAAATGAATTCTGGAGAGTCTGATATAGACTATTATGTAACAGCCCAAACTCTTAAGCACCAAAGTATTATCCGCTTTGGCCTGAAAGGCCTCACGGTTTTACCCTCAGAATATAACTTCCCAACAGTCACCCATCCTGGGAGTGCTCCCACCTGAGCACGCTTAACTTTGGAGTTCTTATCAAGAACTCCACCATTATCTAAAAAGGCACCTCGATATTTAAAAGTTTCACTTATTACTACTTAAGTGGGTCATCATAATCTCCCCAACTTAAGTAACTGACGTCCTCGTCAGTATCCACACATAGATCCAAGAACCATCCATTGGGTAGATAGAACTAGAGGTGACCCCTACAGGCGCAAGAGGTACCCACAACCATGTAGCACCTTAATCATCACGGGTTTAAGAGGCTGCTCACATGAAGTGGTACTTTGCCATGTATAACACTTAGCTCATATCTGACACTCTATGGTTTGCTCTGATTTGTAACAGCCCAAAATCTTAAGCACCAAGGTATTGTCCGCTTTGGCCTGAAAGGCGTCACGATTTTGCCCCTCAGAAGATAACTTCCCAGCAGGTCACCCATCCTGGGAGTGCTCCCACCTAAGCACGCTTAACTTTGAAGTTCTTATCAGGAACTCCACCGTTATCTGAAAAGACGCATCGATGTTTAAGAGTTTCACTTATTACTACTTAAGTGGGTCATCACATATTATCAGCGTGCTTTCATGACAGTTTGGAGCTGTAGCTTCAAGTAGAGGCAGGAAAGCAACTGGCAGATTGAAGGAGTTTCAGCTAAAGGGATCTTAGTCTTGGAGAAGCTTTTTCAGTAAGCTATATATCGAGGGCTCAACTTTCCCGTATACGCACAAGAATGGTTGAGCCGAGTGGAGTCCATTCTGATACACATATAGTGTCCTGAGTCACTTATGTAGATATTGTGACAGACCTGATGGTGGATTACGCCAGAGTTTTGTGGTATGAGACCATGGCAAGGCTCGAGAAGAAACGTAACAGGAAACGTCAGGAAGTCACTTTTGAGGACTTTTGTGTAGCCTTTAGGGCAGAGTATATTGATAATGTTTGAATGATAGTTAGGATAAATGTTATTTCATTTTCAAGCAACCCTATTAGATTTACAGTTTTGGCATTGTAATCCCTTATTTCTATAATTAATGAAAGATTTTGATTTCTCTTCCTTAGAGTAAATTATGAGTTTGTCTTCTTCTTTAAACTTAAATTAGAATAGATTCCGGATCACCGCCTACCGTTACTCCTATCAAGAACACTGTTGCTTCTAGTAGTTCTAATGATGAGGTGGATCATCTGTGAGCCATGGTGGCAACTCTGTTGGAAAATCAAGCTCAACAGGCGCTCGTTATGTAGAAATTACTAAATGATTGTGCAACTCCAGTCAATATCGCTGTTCCAACAGTCTATGCTCCACAAGCTGCTCCTTCTTCACATCATTCGGCGGATAATCTCATTCACAATTTTTTGAGGTTAAGACCTCCAACCTTTGGTGGGAACCTGTCACCAATGGATACAGCCAATTGGCTGAAGGCTGTGGAAAGAGATCTCATTAGTCTGAAGGTTTCGAACTCAGAAGCTATCCGTCTCGCCACCCGTCTGTTTCATGCAGAAGCAAAATATTGGTGGGAAGAGATCCGAAATACTAAGTTCGTTGACTACGAGTTAGAGGACATCCCTTGGGATGAGTTCGTTGAGACCTTCAAGACTGAATTCATTCCCCCATCCGCACAAAACATTATTGCAGACACAATCATGAGGTTGACTCAGGGGAGTCATTCAGTAGCTGAATATGAAAGGGAATTTCATAGATTGATTCGTTTTGTGCCAGAAGTTACTCATTCTGAGACAGCTAAGTGCCACTACTTTCTTTGTGGACTCCGAGGTTCACTAAAGAACCAGATCATGCCGCTCTGTCTGACTAGCTTCTTCAAACTGGTGGAAACGGCTGAAGTGATTGAGTATCACCAATCTGAAGAGGATTTTAAGCGAAAAGCACAAACAACTCTAAACCACGGGGAAACTTCAAGAGGCACGGATCTAACCTTGCAAAAGTATATCAATTAGAAGCTGCACCTACCGTCGAACAAACTCAAAACTGTACTAAGCCACATCCGTATGGCAAGTATTACCATTTTGGCCAAAGGTGTTTCAATTGTGGGCGTACAGGCCACCGGTTCTATCAATGCGACCACACGGAAATGGTAAACGAAGTTCCAATGAAACCTTATTAGAAGAAGCAAGTGTTCCGAGCAACTCCATTAAACTGAAGAGAACCAAATCTGGCTATAATGCTAGCCCCTGCTTCTGAAGTTGCTCACACGTAGCCACCAGTTCCCAATTCTTAGAACTATCAACGACGGTAGCTTAACAATCGTCCTGCTGGTCTTGCACGACTATATGCCTTAAACTCCTATTGAAGCCGCAGAAGATAACAATGTGGTTTCAGGTACACACTCTTAAACCTCTCTCCTGCTAAATTTTATTTCTGTATTTTAAATCTTTTCAAGTTGTTGATGCGAAACTATGTAAATTTAGGCACACTTTATTTCAACAACCAACCTTGTAATGTATTGTTCGATACCGGTGCCAGTCACTTGTTTATCTCTGAACGATTTGCCAATAACCTTAAACTTCACGCATGCAACCTAGCATAAAAGTTGAGTGTTGGACTTCCATCTGGAATCCAACTGAGTGCCCATAAATTTTGTAATATCAAAGTCCCGATAAATGATCAGGAATTTCAGGCCAAACTAATCATCCTACCAATAGCTAACTTTGATATCATCCTTGGGATGAATTGGGTTAGTGATAATAATGTTGTGATAAACTGCCATAAGAAGAAAGTCACTCTCCATTCCCAGGGCAAGCCTGAAACGTTTGTAGGAAAAACCAGCACACAGCTATCCTTAATAAATGCAATTAAAGTCGAATAGTTGATTGTTAATGGTTGTAATGCTTACCTAGTAACCATGATGGGCGAAACAAAAGAGAGTATCTCTCTTGCTGATTGTAAGGTAGTCAAAGAATTCGCCGATATATTTCCAGAAGATTTGCCTGGTGTACCTCCTTTCAGAGAAGTAGAATTCTCTATTGAATTGATCCATGGTACTCAACCGATATCCAAAGCACCTTATAGAATGGCACCTAAGGAGTTTCAAGAGCTCAATGAGCAATTGCAAGAGCTCTTGAATAAAGGCTTCATCAGGCCAAGTATGTCTGCTTGGGGAGCGCCAGTTTTATATGTGAAAAAGAAGGATGGATCTATGCATATGTGTATAGATTATTGTAAATTGAATAAGGTCACCGTAAAGAACAAATACCCACTGCCTAGTATTGATGATTTGTTCGACCAGTTAACCGGAGTCGTGATATTTTCCAAGATTGATTTAAGGTCTGGATACCATCAATTGCGAGTAAAAGAAGACGATGTAAGGAAGACTGCTTTCCGTACTCGTTATGGCCACTTTGAGTTTTTGGTGATGTCATTCGAACTCGCCAATGCGCCATCAATCTTTATGGATTTAATGCAACGAGTGCCAAAATCATACTTGGACAAGTTTGTGATCGTCTTCATTGACGATATCCTCATTTATTCTAAAACTCTGAGAGATCATGAAGAACATCTAAGGTTAGTGTTAGAAACTCTGTGCGAGCATCAACTGTATGCCAAGTTCTCCAAGTTCAAGTTTTGGATCAATTCCATTACATTCTTGGGGCACATAGTCTATACTCAGGGTATTCAGGTAGATCAGAGTAAAGTAAGTGCTATTCAGGACTGGGCTCAACCTACGGTTGTCACCAACATTAGAAGTTTCTTGGGATTAGCGGGATACTACAGAAAGTTTGTTAAAGGCTTTTCTCAAATTGCTTCACCATTGACTAAATTGACTCAAAAGGTCGTTCCGTTCATCTGGAGTCCAGAATGCGAGGAAGCATTTCAAACTCTAAAGGATGCACTTTCTACCACTCCAAATCTTATTTTACCTAAAGAAGGTTTGAACTATCAAGTATATACCGATGCCTCTGGAATTGGTCTAGGTTGTGTTTTAATACAAGAGGGTAAGGTAATTGCCTACGCCTCCCGTCAGTTAAAACCCCACGAGCGAAATTATCCAGTTCCTGATCTTGAACTTGCAGCCATAATATTTGCCTTGAAAATATGGCGTCACTATCTGTACGGAGTGCAATGTTCAATTTTCACTGATCATCAAAGCTTGAAGTATATCTTCACCCAGAGAGAGTTGAATTGCCGCCAGAGAAGATGGTTGGAGCTCATTATCGATTATGACCTCAGTATCCAATATCATCCAAGAAAAGCGAATGTAGTGGTCGATGCTCTTAGTCGTCGTGCTACTTTAACCTCTATGATTGCATCCAGTTCTTTAGAACCTGAATTTTGTAAGCTCGAGATTTCTCCAATCAGTGGTGATATGTTGAGTTCGCTATTAGCAAATATTAATGTGGAACCCACTTTCCACCAAGATGTTGCTATTTCGCAAACCAAAGATGATGAGTATCTGAAACTTAAAGCAGATATTGAAGGAGGTCTTCGTCATGATTTGCAGTTGCGGAATGGTGTAGTTTATCAAAGTAATCAATTATGGATTCCTAAGTCCATGAATCAAGAAGTCTTAGTTGAAGGCCATAATTATGGATATCATATTCATCCAGGCAGTACTAAGATGTACTAGGACCTAAAATAATCATTTTGGTGGCCAGGTATGAAGAAAGATATAGCTGACTTTGTGGCCAAATGTCATGCCTATAATTTAGTGAAAGTCGAACACCAAAGACCTGGTGGTCTCTTGCATCAATTAGATATCCCTGAATGGAAATGGTTCGATATATCTATGGACTTTGTCATGGGATTGCCTCGTGCAAAATCAGGTGCCAATGCAATCTGGGTGATAATAGATCGCTTAACTAAATCAGTGCATTTCCTTCCCACCTGTCAAGCTGATTCTGTAGAGAAGTTAGCAAAACTCTACATTAAAGAAATTGTCAGATTACATGGGATTCCGAAGTCAATTGTATCTGATAGAGATAGCAGATTTACTTACGAGTTTTGGCAAGCTGTGCATCAAGATTTGGGTACGACTCTAGCCATGAGTACAACTTTTCATCCTCAAACGGATAGTCAAACTGAAAAAGTGAATCAAGTGTTGAAAGATTTTCTTAGGCTTTGCGTTCTCAATTTTGCTGGTTCCTAGGAAGATCACATCTCGTTAGTGGAATTTGCCTACAACAACAGCTTTCAAGCCAGTATTAAGATGGCTCCTTATGAAACGTTGTATGGTAGAAAATGTAGTACTCCGCTAGCCTGGTCAAAAATAGGAAGCGTTCAGCTTTTTGGTTCAGAATTAGTGGAAGAAACCAGTAATAAGATCAAATTAATTCAGCAGAGAATTAGTTCAGCTCAAGATCGTTAGAGCAAGTATCATGATTCTCACCACCATCTCTTATAATTCAATGTGGGAGATTCTGCTTATCTAAAGGTCAGTCCAATAAAAGGTGTCTTCAGATTTGGTGTAGCTGGGAAACTTAGTCCCCGCTATGTGGGACCTTTCAAAGTTTTGGCCAAGGTAGGATCATCTGCCTACAGGTTAAGCCTTCTTGATGACTTTGCAGCTGTTCACAACGTATTTCATGTATCATCATTGAGAAGATGTCTTCGAGACCCTTCTCACCTCGTTCAACTTCCAGTAGTAGAGATTTAACCTGATCTTTCATATGCCAAAGAACCTATCAGAATCTTAGCTCATGATCAGAAATAGCTGAGGAATTATTCGATTCCTATGGTTAAAATTCAGTGGAAGAATTGATCGTTAGAAGAATCTACTTGGGAGAAAGAAGTGGATATGCACAATAAATATCCCCAGCTCTTTGCAAACTCAGGTATTATTCTTCTCTTTTCTATCAATCATATTTAAAACTCGTATTGTCCCAGTAGAATCTTTCTTCACTTAGATGATGTCGAGGACGACATCATTCTTAAGTGGGAGAGTCTGTAACAGCCCTAGTTATTATCTCAGCTAAACTTAGATTAATTAAGCTAATCCAAGCTTTAATTTTGATTCCATTGGGTTCAATGGGTCATTTAAACCTAACCCCAGAAGTTTGAAATCAATCGGAGCTAAATTGGCAAATTTGATATTTTTGGCTATTTTTAAGCCCTGAAAAAAATACCTAAATTAATTTGATCTCCAAATCAAAATCTGATTTCATTTTTGAATTTCTCATACCCTAATTAGTTAAAGATGAATTTTTGGGACTTTTTGGAGCTCATTTGGTCATAAATTGGATTTGGAATATTTAAGAATAATTATATATTATTTAATTGGATTTTATTTTATTTAAATTAAATTAATTAATTATTTTAATAAGCGGGATTTGCTATCGGGACCGTGGCAGATCCGCTGCGAGGTCCCGACAGCGGCTCATCCTTGAAAGCCACGGGATACGCTGGCACGAATCTTGGCATACGATCAGACGACGCTAATCATATGTGCCATGAACCGTCTAGCGCCCGTCGGATCTAAGGCTCGATCCAACGGATGAGAAGACGCCCGCTGTCTGTTAGTTAAGATCGCCATCAAATCATCCAAACCTAACGGCTTTGCAGATCAGAAGGCTGAGGAAGGATCCCCAGCTGTTCATCTTCGTTCCCGCTCGCCCTCAGCCCGACCGAGAAGATTCACAGAAATTTGCCACGTCAACCCTGTCGGCCACTCCCTGTGTCTCACTCCTTAAGCTGTTAGGATCCTTCCCTTTGTGGCCGAGCCTTAGGGGCGGGTAGGGATGGCCGAGCCAATCCCTATTGAGCAATGGCGAGTGAACCCCCGGGCCGAGCCAAGCTCCAAACCCGAGCTCTGGCATCCACTCCCTAAGCCTCTCTAAGCCTATAAATACCACCATTGATCCCACAGTGAGTTACTTTGCTCACTGTGAATCCCAATTTCCCCTTTGCCCTCTGCTCTTGGTGATCCCAGCTCTTCCGGCGACTGAGCCTGCTTCGTCCGCTGATAGTGGGTGTGGTTTGGAGTTCAAACCCCCAGGCTGCAGTAGAGGGAGCTCAGGAATCGTCAGTGGTCTGCTAAGGCACTCAACTTCATCTTCTTCCAGACTGTCAAGGTACAGCCATTTCCTTCCCTTCTTTCTGTCGAGCTAAATCTAGCTCGGCTCTTCCTTGCTCAAGCCTTAGATGCTGTGTAGGACCTCTCCCTAGCTCCTCCATGGGCGTTCGAGTCTGCGGGTGAGGTCTGGCAGTGGGATAAACAGCGAATTCACCATCTGGGTGCACTGCCAGAGGAACCCCTGGCTTGCCTAATGTGATGTTCTTGTGCATAATTAGCCGTCTAGTTAGCGTCAAAAACCTCTAGGCAATGATTGTAAACTGGTATCAATGGATGGGTTCGACCAGGTCGATCGATTCGACTGGAATGATCGATCCAGTCGCGGCTCTAGATGACAGAATATGCCGAGTAGCATCCCAGTGATCCAGACCACCTCAGAACCTCCCGAGTCGTCCTATCGCTTCTCCATCGATCCCTGAACGTGTAGAGATCAAGATGGCCGCGATCCGTGAATTCTGTGAGGAGAATTCACTCCTCACAGGTGTGCCTTCTGAGAGGTCTCGGTCGAATGACACTCCATCGATCCGGCGCCTCCCAGTTATGGCTTCTCGGCTTAATCGATGCGTCTTGGGTCAGGGATCGTGTAGCCATTGAAATCGGGGCATGGCGTGACCGGAGCACGAAGAATTTGGTGCTGGAGCCTAACCCTATGGTTCGGGCTATGGGCGCGTGCAAGAGGAGGAAGACGGTGGAATTTGGGTCGGGCCGACCCCGACCAGCGCGTTTTGAGAACGGGCCGATAGGTAATAAAAGGATTTTTGTATTTAAAATCCTTAAGGAAATTAAATATTAAATAGAAACCTATGGTTTTAATTTAAATAAAAATTCAGATTAAATTAATTAAATAACTTTATTTATACAAATCCAAATGGTATGATCCAATATACCATTTGAATCAGAAAAATACAAGGAATCTAAATATATAATAAAATTACAGATTCAATGGTTGGATTTAAAATAATTGATTAAATTTTTTTTGTTTTTAATTAAATCATAATAAATTCAATTAATAACCAAATTAATTGATTAAGGGCTCTGATTGCTCAGTAAACCTTAAAGAACAATTGCAGACCCTTAAAATCAAGTTTGAATATTAAATTTTTTTAATCACTCCTTAATCACCTAAATTAAGAATTAGTGAATTAAACCCTAAATTAGTACCTGATTTTGGGTAGGTTAATTCCTACTGCCATCTTAAGTCTATTAGAACCTAAGTGTAAGGTTGGATTGCTTTGGAATGTCTTAATTTCACTAATCGCTTTAATGGGCTTTAATAAGTTATCAGTGCTAACTAAGCTTAATTAGGTTATTAAAACTTGAAATAAGTATGTTTCCCACTTCATTAATCAATATGAAACACATTAAAACAGATTAGGAGTAATTTGGATGATTAAACCCTAAAATTCCAATTTTTGCCTTAAGAGGGGCATTTTGGTCATTTTACTCAAATATGCTTAAATGCCGTATAAACCTTGAATATTTCAGTAATCTACCCTAACATAGATTAGAAATGTTCTCTGAATTCTCATACCAATATTAATGTTAATGTGATCCTTAAACTTAAGAAATCTTCACTTAAGTCCTAACAAAGACACTTAGATCTTAAGTAACCTGAAAGAGGTCACCTAGTTTAGATGCTTAAACCAAATATCTAAGATTGTCAAATATCACATTAATGAGTTCAATATAGTTAGATTATAAACCTAAATTCTAAAAGAAATACAAATGAAAACTCCTAAATAAAAATCTAATTCAAAGTCTAAAGTGATCAAACATCAGATCCTTAGATCTTAGATCTTAGACTTAGATCTTCAATTTGAACTGAACCATCTCCAATTGAAATTTTTCAAATGATTAATTGTTTAACCCTTTGAAACCTTTCATGTGGGTATAGGATGATTCAATCTCTAAAGATAATGAGATTATCTTAAAGGTTGAATATAGATCTTAGATTCTCAAGTTCTTAATTAATTATTTTATCTTATAATCAGTGGAATAACCCTTCACTAAGTTTGTAGTTCTTGAATCTTTCAGCTTATAGGATCCTTTATCCTTAAATTTTGAATAGAGTGTGAACCCTAGATCCTTATTAGGACATCCCCCTGGGTTTAGGTTTTGAACACCAAAGTGGAGTTCAAGTCCTGAATCCTTAAATCTTGATTTACTTGATCAAGATTTGGGTAAGAGAGTAAAATATTAATAAACTAGGTCATTGATTTATTGACTTAAACTATATAGTCATCATATGATTTTAGATTAGAACTTGTTAAGTTCTAATATTAACTTTAAGGACGTAAATCTGAGATTCTACTCGATAGCTGGATATTGGAGATCTTAAACTTGTACCTTCTCAGAGTAGCTAGATTTGGTAATTAGATAACATCAGATATCACATGAGTTTAGATTGAGTCCCTTACTTTGATTTGATTTGCTTGGCATACCTTGGTTATTGAGTCTTATTCCTTGAGCATAATAGGAAAACTTATGACATGAATGATACATCCTAAGTTAATATTTGAATTGCATATTATTCAGTTTTGCCTTGTTTGTAGTTGGTAGAATATGTCCTAGCTTAGTCTGTCTCTTTAGTAGTAGTATTATATAGACTGGACTCAGAACTAGCATATTTGGATGGCTAGACTGAGGATTGATTAATTAATATTGGAGGCCCTGTATGGCCTATTGGCTGGTATGGCAGTACTATGTCTTAGGCTTATTACTATTTTAGCTAGATTATTCAGTATTGTTTTTTGTTTTGCTTTGCCACATACTTCAGTGGCCTTATTTTCAATACTTGCTCGCTTTGCCACATGTCTCAGTAGCTTTACTTTACATAGATTACTTTGCTTTTCCCACATGTCTCAGTGGCCTTTCCTTTTTCTTTTCTTAATTCGTATGTTGTATGTATACTCATATGGTTTACTTATATATATTGGCATGTTTAGGATGATAGAATTGCATATTTTCAGTACTTGTGTTTCTTTTATATACCCAGCATGTGTTAATATGATCATAAGTATATTAGGTTCAGAATTGTATTGTAGTTACTGTTTCTTTTAACTTTTAGCATCACCTTGTTTATTTTACATTGTATGTTCTTCATACTAGTTGCTAGCTGTAAATGGATGGTTTATAGTTACTATTTCTCCATAGCTTGTTGCACCTATTACTGCTTGCATGTTTAGCTAATTTAAATTTGATATCTTTAAAACAATCAGTGCATTAAAATAGCCTAAAATGTACTTAGACAATTGTCTAACTGTAACATTTTTGTTTTGTTGGCTGGGGCCCTAGCATTTGTGATACCGACAAATGTCAGATTCATACGTGTTCGTGGGCAGTGTCGCAGAAGAGGAGCAGATTCAGGAGGAGGATCGTGCTGCTGCTGCTTAGTTATATATTGCATTTTATTTCAGTAAGATTGAGAGACATTTTCATTCTCTTTAAAATTTAGTTTGTAATAATAAACTCTGGATGTGCTTCATTTCTGCATTTCGATGAGTTTCTACTATGTATACTTGTGGATGTTACTACTCGCCTATTACTTTTGCCACTTTGATATTTACATATATAAATTGATGAATGTTATAGTACTTGGTGACAAGTCATTTGCTTAAGACGGGTTGAGTTTACCTAACTTTACTTAAGTTGGGGATTTGCCACAGTTGGAGCACTGTACTTCCTTGTTGTTAGTACGGGGGCCCCACACGTCATGTCCCTTCTTCAACAACTGACCTACACTGATCAGGTTGTGCTTTAGTCCGAGCACGTAGTAGACATCAGCAGTTGTCTCCATGCCCTTCTTAGTCTCCACACTTACTTTTTCGCTACCTTGAACTTGTAGCTTCTTGTCATCACCAGTGAGAACTTCCTTCTGAAGAGATTTATCCTGGCTTACAAATAATTCTCTATTGCCAGTCATGTGGTTACTGCAACCACTATCCACATATCAGACTCCATTTACACCATTCTCTTTCCCATCGCAGGTCAAGAACATATCACTTCCATCTTCATTTACTTTTTCATGCATAAAAGTGGACTCCTTTCCTTCCATGGGTTGCTTCTGTTTACATAATCTTGTAGTGCTCCCATACCTCTGACAACTGTAACACTGAACTTGAGATAGTGATCTTCCTATCCCCCTACCTCTGCTTAAACCTTCACCTCTGTTCTGATAGTTCTGCTATTGTTGTTGTTGTTTATTTGGATCACCATCTAATCGATCACCTCTTCCTCTAAATGACGATCTTCCACTTCCTCTATAGTTTCCCCTCATAGATAGTTGAGTCTGGAAGGCCTGCTCAACTGGAACAACTTCATACTTTTTCATTCTCAATTCGTGAGACTGAAGCGATCCCATCAAACTTTTAAGAGTCAAGGTTGATAAGTCCATTGACTCTTCTATCATTACCACAATATTTTTAAACTTACGAGGAAGGCATCGTAGAATGTTCTCAATCACCTTCTTGTTCTTCACTGATTCTCCATTCACCAGTATCTTGTTCACTAAGGCCACCATTCGATTGAAAAAGTCTTCAATCGATTATGAATCTTTTATTTTTAGTATGTCAAACTTACACCTCAATGTTTGGAGACTCACCAACTTCACTTTATCTTCACCTCGGTAAGTCACATGTAATATATCACAAGTCTCTTTGGCGGTCATTGCCGGACCAATGAAATACGTTCAAAGATAGCTTCATCTACCGATTGATAGATGAAGTAAAGTGCCTTCTTATCTTTTTTCTTCATCTCCTTTAACTCCATTAGTTGCCTTGATGATAGTGTGTTCACATCCACCGGTTCCTCTACGCCGTTTTCTATAAGATGCC
The DNA here is from genome assembly GCA_016760335.1 of Gastrodia elata. Taxonomy (NCBI): domain Eukaryota; kingdom Viridiplantae; phylum Streptophyta; class Magnoliopsida; order Asparagales; family Orchidaceae; genus Gastrodia; species Gastrodia elata. The sequence continues at coordinate 129,685,125 of CM028669.1, forward strand.
ATAGATCTTGAGACTCATACTAGACTTTCATCATGATGCTCCACTTGTTGTAATTCTTCCCATATAAATGAGGAAGTTGTCTCTTTGTCAAATCTCCGGACGAACCTTCCATCTTCTTCTTCAATTTCCTTGAACCTCGTTCTGAAACCACGTGTTAGGAAATATTAAATTTTTTATTTCTATTATGCTAATTTGTTAAATATATTAGTAAATATAATAGGCTAAGCGGTGTCAAAAGACACATCCCTAATAAAATGACAAAAAAAAAATCCCTAATGAAAATACACATCTCTTTACTCATAAAACAAAAAAAATAATTAAAAATTTTACTTAAAAAATTAATAGTGCCTAGGCTCTGCCCAGTGCCGAAACACTCTGAAACGCATTGGAACCACCTATTACCAGCACAAGCCCTTGATTCAGTTTTATTAACTATCATTCATTTTTCATAACCGTGGCGGTTTTCATAATTGTGGCGCGGTTTCATAACCGTTGTTATTTTCATAACCATAGCTTGAACCACCTAAGAATAACTGTATTATACGCTATACATATGTATGCATTTGATGTATGTTGCACAAAGAATGAAATCACTTAGTCTTCCTTGCTCTCTCTTTTTCTTGAAATTCTTCCACCGTTGTTCTTCATCTACATGGTAACAAAGGAATAGCTTAATTGCCCCTCGATCCTTCTCAAATGGCGAACTCCACTTTCGACGACCAATCTATCGGTCAATCTCACGACAACGATGATCTCCAAATTCCTGATCGACTGAAATTCCTCATGAGCAACATAGAGACTATCTTCACCACTCCCCTGCCATTGAAATCTACTCTCTATGGCGTGCTCAGATCGTCAAGCTATTCACCGCAAATGAGTTCCTTGGCCACATAGATGGCTTTGATCCTGTTTCAAACCGATTCATCCACAATGTCCGCGGATCCACCGTACCCAATCCTTCTTACCGCAGATGGTTGTTGACGGATCAAAATCTCATCGCTGCCCTGTTCTGGCTAATCTCGAAAAGCATTATTTTCATCCGCAAATCTCTATAACTGAAATACAAACTGAAATGACACGTTTTTGCATTTCTTTTACAATTATATATATATATATATATATATATATATATATATATATATATATATATATATATCCACACCAAATTAGTTATCTAATATATGTTATTCATATTATATTTCTATCGTTTAGGATTTCAACCCTTCGCAATTTAAAAATTCACATTCTACTGAAAACGTATTTGTTTTATTAATATATAATCATGCATGTTGTATGAATGATGCATGATGTAAGATGATTACATATAGCCACAAGTGGCTCGTGACATTATGATGGAAGAGAGGGTGCAATTTTGAGCTCTTCATAAGCTAAGAGTTCAAATCCACAAACCACATATTTAACATATATATATGATGTATGATACAAAATAGTGCTATATACGCTGTGATGCATGCATAAGCTGTCTTTTTGAATACCCTCATATCCACTGTACTGCAAAAGAATGTGCAAGATGAATCGTGTCGGTCACGAGCGGCGAGAGATACATCACGATGCTGGAGAAGGTGCAGAAGATGCTGACGACGAAGGAGCAGCTTTCATGCGTCCAGAAGAAGAGCAAGGCGACGGCGGCGACGGAGGCTACAAAAGCCAACTCTACTGAGAAGAGGAGGAGAGCCCTGAGCCAGTTTCTGAGAAGACGAGGCAAAGGGGCGACGTCAACGAGCTCAAACTAAGATTCTAGGCCGGCAGCGCGTACAGAAGCCACAGCATGCACTTCAGAAGCGCAGCATTTTAAGGAGCGATTGAGAATTCCTCCACTGACATTATCTTCCATATGCGGTAAAATGTCGGCCTGAAAACCATCCACAAATAACATTGTGAAGGGATCGATCAGTGCAAATTATTAGACTTTGTACTTTTGGAAATTGAGAGATTTGCTTTGGGGATAGTAAGAGTCCGACTGAAATGACGTTTCCCAGAATTCATACGCAGGAGACCATCTCCAATGCTGCCTTGAAGAGAGAGGCAGTGGTTTAGGTGATGACGAGAATGGCCGATTTTATTCCACTGAAATGACACGCCCGCAAATTTGATGCGCTCGAATTATGTTTGAATTTGTAACCACACAACTTTTGGTCGGGTTGACTTCCTGAAATTAGACGGCTGTTTGACAGGACTTAATATTGTCAAATAATTATTCTTGAATGCTTTTGGTTTTGTTTAAGAATAAATCTTTAAATTCATTAAATTCTCAATAATCATTTACATTTTCAATGAGTAGTTTATAATTTAAGAAATACTATAAAGATTAAAGCTTTTTGCTTCTAAAATTTTGATTAATCACATAATAATTAAATTTATCTAAACTAGTCTTCAAATATTAAATGAATTTTATTTTCTTATTAAATGCCCATATTTTTCACCTACTCTTATTCATTGCTAATGTGACACTCAAAAAAATCAAATAATGAGATGTGAGCATTATTGTATTATATATTTATTAAATATTTACTTTATTAGATGTTTATCTTGATGTGACACTCAATGCTGATATTTTCCTTATTATTATTATTAGGCTACTTTTAGCACTACCGGAGTTGTATCCATAAAGAGGAAAGCTAAGGTTACTAATTCACACAAAAACACATGGTAAAATGGTAGGTATGCTCCTAAATTTATCTCGTAGTACTATGCACACACCCAATAATTATGATCCTTAAATTTAAACTCTTGATTCATTAACATCATATTTAAGACCCACATAAGTTAAATGACAATATTTTCCCCTATAAAAATGCCATTCTAAGGGTTAATCTAAGTATGATTATGAAGATGATTGCTAGGGTTAGGGTTAGATCATAGTTTTAGAGGTGTGAAAGAGAAAAAATTAAGAAAAATAAATAAATGTATATAAAATTAAGTTAGAGGCATTCTTTATAATAATTCTTAAATTCAAGTTTGCTTTCAATTCTCTCATGAATCAATACAAAAGTTTCATTTAAATAATAGGAAAATGCTACAATAACTTCTCTAATACCTCTTCAAAATTTGGATGATTTGGAACTTTCAGTCCACGATCAAACAAAACCTATCTTAATCGCACATGAACCCTAAAATCTCATTGACTTGAAAACCAAAACCGCCTGAACCCTTCTTCACCTCCTCTCTTCCCCGCCGTTGCCGACTGTGAGCAACTATTTGAGCGATTTTGTCTGCCACGATTGCATTTGGGGTTCCATTCCCCTTCTTCAAGTTCTTGATGATGACTCATTTGTGATCAGGTCTCTCTAATCCTCCTCTGAGTGCTTTGTGGTTGAAGCCCATGACGAAAGAAGACGCACAACTTATCGTCGTTCATCTACGGTCATCTCTCTTCTCCCCCATCTAATTTTTTTGAACTCCTGAATAAATATAATCGGCAAGCATTAAATATTTCCGCTTTGAACATTTCGGTTCCTTCTAATTTTGAATTATTTGGAGGATATTTAAGAACTGTGTATTAAAACTCTTTCGTGCAGATTAATAAAAGCAAACATTTCCCTTTCTTAGCAACAACTAGTCAATATTGTATCAATAATATATCAGACAAAATATATTAAAATGAAATAAAAAATTGAAATTTTCTATGCTGAGCATAAACCTGTACAAAAGACAAATTTTATAAGGAGAAGCAACATACTGCAAAACTATAACAATGGTCAAAATATACATGCTTGCAAAATATAGGCGAGAACAGAGATGAGAACAATGAACTCCCAACTTCTAAAAAGCCTAAAATATTCACAGCCAAATAAAAGTTCCAACTGTCCAGTTCTCTATAGCAACAACTAACTAAAGCTCCACTCAGGCCTTCATGCATTACCTTTCAACACCTTAATGTTTCCCAATGCTCTAAGAAATGAGCTTCAGAGCAGCTTGCAGCATCATGTGCATCATACTGTAGGCAAACCTTGCGCCAAATGCCAGCTTATAAGGTCTTCTTTGCATGTGCACCATTTCAAGCACAGCTTTTTCAGCCAAAAAGAGTACAAGAGGAGGATGCCAACCAACGTTTGTGGTTGCTTCCAACTTCATTGTTTCAGCTTCTTCGCATCCTCACTTGGATAGATGTATATCTTCTTCACCATATCACAAAACTCCCTAAGAGTTCCAAAAAATGTTCTTAGTGAATTTGATATAAATATAAAGCAACAAAGGAGACAATCTTTTAATTTATCATGAGCTTACATCCATGGATCATCACCAACCAGCATCGTATCTCCCTCATCATCTGTGAATACCACCTCCCATTTATCCCTTTGGCAAAGCTCCCCTCTGATCTCAAACATCTTTTCTAGCTCCAAAATAAGCGCATCATAACCACTCAGATTCATGAGATCAACTGCTCGGCCAACGGCCATTCCGTGCATATGAACCTTGCCAATTAGATCAATCAAAGCATCATGCATTCAAAACATTTTATTAAGAAACTCACTGAAGATGTTTTATAATCAAAAGGCTTCTTTTTCTTTTTACCTTAACGCGGCTTCGTGTTGAACTCGGCCTGCCATGAGTCAGCTTCAGCGTTTTACCTGACATCCTTAGCGGTTCGAAGTTTTTACCGGGTAAGTTCATGGGTGCAACGTGAACCCAATGTTTCTCGGCCATCTCACCTTCAGTCTTGTGAGAAGGAGATGTATAAATGGAGGGATTGACTAGATTAATACCGAACAATCTATAAGTGCTTCCGGTCTCGACCTTCTTCCAATCATCTTTAGTTGTAATGGCCTTCGTTTCAGTATCAACAATGCAGCCACGAATAGTTTGCTGGTTTGGAGGGAGAGCCATATTCTCTCGATTCACATCTTGATATTTCATAAGAGAAATGCCGCTGTCCAGAGATTTTGAATTCATTGTAGATGGCTTGTGATCCAAGAAACCATCAAGCACTCCTCTACTCTGAAAGATTGGGCGGCCTTTGCTAGAAATAATTCCACTAGCTTCATTTGTTTTAGGCGACCACACGACTTGGGGGGTTTCAGACTTCTGAAGATTGCATAAATCATGTGCATTTGCTGCACCGCAATACCAGAATGAAGAAGCAATTTCTACGAAGATCCAACTTGATAAGAATTTCGAATCTCCCTAGTATACATAGATAGGAAAGAAATAAACAAATGAGTTGCATTATCAGTACCTAAATTTTTGTGATCTGAGAGGTCCATCAACTGCCTTGGCCTTTTGTTACTGGTAAACAAGGGCAGGGGAGCATTGACAGCAGGAGCTGAAGAGCTACATGACTCAACTTCCCATGGAGACACTCTATCAGGCCGTTGAAAATTCGTCGGCTCATCCCATTGAACCTGAAAGGGAGAAAACATAAGTATCTGCAAAGATATGAATTTCATGGTTTAACGGAGAAATAAAAGTTTATGAACCTTGATTTGTTTCCACCTAGAACCTTCCCACTGAGAAGATAGATCTCCAACACCGACTATAGTTCCAGTGTATCTGATAATCAATAAAAAGGCAACAGCCAAATTTCCATATCAAGGCATACAATTTTAAGAACAATAAAACACATCACAAATTCTAGAAATAATCGCATGAACAATCAGATAAAATGTTCAAACATCAATATGCTACCTTTTCTCAGCAACATCTTCTCCTTCAAATCTCATCTTGAACCGCATCCCGATAGAAAAACTATGATTTACAGCTTCCAAGTACTTATTGGCAACAATAATGAATTGGCTTGTTCTGTTTCGCAAAAAAGAAATAGAAATCTTTATCCTCAACAATAGCGCATGCCTACTATATCAGGCAAAAAAGTTAAATCTTTTCGGACCTTGGTTTGTAGCAAACAGTGAAGAATGTTTGGGTTGTCACAGCATGGGATGCAGTAGCAAGCACCCCAAGACGCATGCTTCGGCTTGAGATCACAGATGATGGAATCGTGCTCTTATGCTGTGCAAGTCGCTTAACCCCGACTCGCAATTCTCCATTCTCACCCCTACAGCAAAAATAATTCCAGCATAATCAGAGTCTATAAACATACGTCATTCAATGATGGAAAACAAAAGCAGAAATAAAAAACTATCTTAAAGCCACATGGGCATCAATTTGTATAAAAGCACTTTGCAAAGGTTGAGCAACAATCATTCTGTCTTTCTAAGAAGATTATCACCTAAGAAAAACAAAAGCATCGCCAGAAACTAATCTCTTGGAAGTAACAAAGGTGCTCCAACCAGTTGTGAGCAGATGCCTCCTGGGTTGACCTGAGATTATTAATAAATGGTGAGATGAAAGCAAAAAAACATTCATCTTCTAAATAAAATTCCTAAGTTACTAAGTCAATACCTCTATAGATGTGTTTGAATCTCCATTCAAAGCCATGGAGGTCCTTGGCAGACAGCTCCTGGGTTGGAGTTGGCTGTGTCATATCCTGAATATAAAAAAAAAAAAAAAAAAAAAAAAATTAGTATGGAATTCAAGTGATAAAGGGGGAGAGAAAAGAGGAAGCAGTAACCAACCAGAGGGGGAAGGCATTCATTAGCATGACGGCGAAGAACTGAGAATCCTCCATGAGTGCTCGTATCAGAAGCAGTCAAAGACTTGCAAAATGAGTGAGCCGCAGGTCTCTTCGGCTCCGGTAGACACTGATCTGGAGTTGTGAGCTCGGTTTGCTATCAAAATTTAGGCAAACAAAAACAGTCTTTGAATTGTCACAGAAAACAAAATTTGCCTTATGGCAAAATTCAGTCCTTCGCTTACATCAGCCTCTGGAAGCAAGGTAATCTGCGCGTAAACCTCATCTGTTTCAGCCTCAGCCTGTACATATATCATCCCAGTGAAAGGTCTCACCTTTACATCTAATTTTTCATAGCAGGCGGTGAAAAATGAAAGCCCGAGATGAGGAGAAAGAGAGTTTACCCTGAGCTCTACGTTTAAAACGCGGCAGAGAATTTTGGAAGGAAGATTGAAGTGGGGAATCTTCTGATCCAACTCCGGATTCGTTGATGCCTCTAACTATACATCCCCAATATAAGAAAAAAATAAGCCTCTTTTGCATTAGAATTCAAGGAAAAACAAAAAACTAGTCACCTGCTCCATGTGACCCTGAGGGAAATAATAAACCCTGTCACCAACGCGCGGAATCTCCACCAGCGGCCCAGCGCAAACCCTCCATAGTTCCTCGTACAAATCATTTCCATCCATCCTTCAATCAACAGAGCTTGAAACCCCTCAAGCTCCAACCAAAGATCCCTCTATAAGAAACCCCAAGAAAATTTCCTTGAACAGCTCCTCTCACTGAATCCCTCTGTTTCCGCTTCCTGCTGCTCCCCTCTTCTTTAATCCCTCCTTCCTCTCTTATCTCCTCAATTAATTCCTACTTTCGCTTCTTAAAATTCAAACCGATTCCGTTTCCTCTCCAGGTGAAACCGCCCGACGTCTCCTGAGCTCCCAATACATCAAAGTTCCAATATTTTCACTGAAAGCAGCTTCAAAATTCCACCTTTGGACTCAACAAGCCGAAACGCCGCTGCCAAAGCCCCCAAAAGCGTTTTAATGCAACCGACTGTGCCCATCAGGTAACACGCCAATGCAACACGCGGTAAAGTTAGCTTGTGCGTCATGAGGTGACCGCACCGTTACTTCTCCCTGCGTTTCAGGGCCATCGTAACGGCGCATGTGGTCGCCATTAAAGGGGGTCGCTGTGAGGCGTTTATTCCGTAACGATAACTGTTAACTGTGCGACGGCGTCAGCGGCCGTGTCTGCCACTTGGCCGGCAAGCGTGGAGGCTACTGCTCGCTCCAGGAAACCCCGGCAACATACGGGTTATCTATGGGCAGGATACTGAAAATGACATTCCAGCATTTTTTTTAATCGGAAAATTAAAAATAAAAAAAGTTTGGGATATCCTAGCTGTTCTATCCAGACCATGTTCTCCCATTGCCCCTTTTTTATTTTTCGAGGCCCTTAAAAATGAAAAATCCCTGCATCTTAAATTTATTTTTTGACAATTTTAAATTTTTTTCAAAATTTAACGACGCTGGAGATTAGGAGGCGCTTCCTTGTCTTCACCTGCTCTTTATTTTGCCATGATTCGGTGCCAATTCAGTTTCTTGTTTAATAACATTAATTTTTTTTTCTTACCTGTTTTGATTAGGAATTATGAAAAGATTATGAGGCCCACCAATTGCAATTTTGAGGTGCTTATTTTACAATTGTTTTATAATTTGTGGTTTGTGCTTTTTTTTTTTTTAATTAATTAAACTAAAATCTTACTAAACTATGTTAAAATATCATTCTTTTTTCTACTATTTTATGACTTTTAGTTTTTTTTCACCAAAGTTGATAAAGTGGATAAATTAAGTTGTTAAGGTATTCATGAATAACTATGCTAAGTAGATATAAGCAAGGTTTAAAAATCGGACCGGACCGGCCGGTTCGACAGGTTCAACCGCAAATCGGCTGGATTACCGATTCAAAGTGGCCGGCTTAACCGGTTTACGCCAAGCAGTGGAAAAACCGGCGTTAGCGATCGTCCTTTACGGCTTTTCATTATTGGTTCTTTTAGATCGGACGCGAGTCGTGCGATTAAGCGAGGACGGTGCGACTTGATGATTTACATTTGATCGCCTTTTCATTATCTAGCATTAGCGATCATCTTTTACGGCTTTAATCTTTTTCGGCTTTTTCCTTTTCGTCGTTTTCGATTGCCTCTCAATTTCTGGCTTGTCGTCTAGGGTTTCTGCCTTCCGGCTTCGTCGCTTGCTTGCTTGATTCGTTCTTCATTCTCTGTCAGTAAAAGTAAAATAGTAATTTTTCATTTTATCTATAGAGACTGTTATTTTCATCTCTAAATATCGATTATTAGTTTATCATCATTGCTTATCATCATTGCATCATATTTATTATATGAGATTATGAAAAGTAAAATAATTATTTTACAAATTATTTTTTTATTTTCAAAAAATATCTATAAATGTTATTGTTTTCATTTGTAAATATTCATTATTAATTAGACTTCATGTTCATTATATGAAATTACGAGACGCAAAATAGAAGTTTAACAAGTTATTGATTGATTTTATATCTAAATATTATTATTTTTATTTCTAAATATCGATTATTAGTTTATCACCATACTCATTAGATGAGATTATGAGAATCAAAATAACGATTTAACAAATTATTGATTAATTTTCAGAATGCATCTCTAAATATCATTATTTTCAATTCTAAAGATCAATTGTTAATTTACTATCATCTATCATGTTCATTATATGAGATTATGCGAAATAAAATAGTAGTTTTATAAATTAATTTTTAATTTTTAAAAATCATATCTAAATGTTATTATTTTCATCTCTAAATGTCGATTATTAGTTCATCATCATATTCATTATATGAGATTATGAGAAGAAAAAAAATATTAATTTTACAAATTATTATTTGATTTTCAGAAAATATTTCTAAATGTCATTCTTTTCATCTTCAAAGATTAATTATTAGTTTACCATCATGTTCATTAAATAAGATTATGATAAGCAATACAACATTTTAACAAATTATTATTCAATTTTAAAAAGCCACCATGTTCATTAAATAAGATTATGATAAGCAATGCATTTTAATAATTTATTATTTAATTTTCAAAAGCATCTCTAAATATCATTATTTTCACTTTTCATTTTATCTCTAAAGACTATCATTTTCATATGTAAATATCAATTGTTAGTTTACCATTATGTTCGTTTAATGAGATTGTGAGAAGCAAACAAGTAGTTTAACAAATTATTGTTTAATTTTAAAAAGCATCTATAAATATTATTATTTTCATTTTATCTCTAAAATCTAATATTTTCATCTCTAAAAATTGATTATTAGTTTACCATCATGTTAATCAAATAAGATTATGATAAGCAAATCAATAGTTTAGCAAAATATTGTTTGATTTACAAAAAAAATCTCTAAAAACTATTTTTTTCATTTTATATTTTTATCTCTAAATTATAAAGGCCAATTGTTAATTTAATATTTTAATATTTACCATTATGCTTATTCGATGAGATTATGAGAAGCAAAATAGTAGTTTAAAAAAATTATTGTTTTATTTTCAAATATTATCTATAAATGTCGTTATTTTCATTTTATCTATAATGATTATTGTTTTCATAACTAAAGATCGATTATTAGTTTAAAATCATGCCATTTAATGAGATTATAAGAAACCAAATAGCAGTATTACAAATTATTATTTAATTTTCAGAAAGAATATATAAATGTCATAATTTTTATTTTATTTTTAAATTCTGATATTTTCATCTCTAAAGATTAATTGTTAGTTTATAATTATATTCATTATATGAGATTATAAGAAGCAATACAACAGTTTAACAAACTATTATTTAATTTTCGTAAAGCATCTTTAAATGCCATTATTTTCATTTTATCTCTAAAGCTGTTATTTTTAATTATGGGGTCAATTGTTAGTTTATCATTATATTCATTAGATGAGATTAGGAGAGCAAAACAGCAGTTTAGCAAATTATTGTTTGATTTTCAAAAAATATATATGAATGTTATTATTTTTATTTTATCTCTAAAATATGTTATTTTTATCTCTAAAGGTTGATTATTAATTTATCATCATAATTATCAGATGAGATTATGAAAAGCAAAATAATAATTTTATAAATTATTATTTGATTTTTAGAATGCATCTCTAAATATCAATTGTTAGTTTACCATTATATTCATTAGATTAGATTATGAGAAATAAAATATCAATTTTATAAATTATTATTTTGATTTTCAGAAAGCTTCTCTAAATGCCAATATTTTCATCTCCAAAAGTTGATTGTTAGTTTACCATTTTATTCATTAAATGAGATTATGAAAGCAAAATAACTGTTTAACAAATTATTGTTGATTTTTTAAAAAAAAATCTCTAAATGTCATTGTTTTTATTTTATCTATAAAGACTATTATTTTTATCTCTAAAGGTCGATTGTTAGTTTATCATCAAGTTTATTAGATGAGATATTGTGAAGCAAAACAATAGTCTTACAAATTATTATTTGATTTTCAAAAAGCATATCTAAATGTCATTTTTTAATCTCTAAAGGTCGATTGTCAGTTTATCATCATGTTCATTAGATGAGATTATGAGAAATAAAATAATAGTTTAATAAATTATTATTTTATTTTCAAAAAATATCTTTAAATGTCATTATTTTGATTTTATCTCCATAGATTGTTATTTTTATCTCTAATGGTTGATTGTGACTTTGTTAGTTTATCATAATGTATCTTTTTAGTGATAAACTATTATTTGTTGGTTAATAATTATTCTATTTTTCTATAATTATTTTTACTCTCTTGTTGCTTGAGTGTTAGAATAAGCAAATGCAAGAAAATATCTCATAGAGATTCAATATATTGGTATTTGGAAGTAATTAATCATATTAAATTTTAAATTCTCTTATAAGCATTTTTATGATTATATTTATATTAAATTGTAAGTTTATAGATATTTTACATTTTCTTTTATTGAACATTCATTGCATGCAATCCTTATATTTAAATTGTATTAGAACTTAGAAATTTGAATTTTATATAAAATAATAACATATTTGTTTTATAATAGTGTGATGTCTCCCAATCCTGGTCCCCAACGAGGGCGCAAGTGCAACAACTCTAATATTGTTATCCATCAATTAGTGGTCTAATTGACTTTAAACCTCTCTCATTACTCTTATAATAGTGTTAGTAGTCTATACCTCAAATTTTGTGCAATTTAGAAACCATTTGACAGTTTCCAATATTTCCTGATTTTTTGATAATTCTGAAAATGCCTAATATATTTGGACCTCAGAATAAAAAAGGAGTCTGTCATTGGACTCACCACACCCAATTTAGCTAGGGGTGGTATTTTGAAAGTGTATGGGAGTCGTCAAATTTTTCGTTAATATTTTAATAATATTTAAATGCCTAGAAAATTAAGTAAATTAAACATACCTTTGATCAAAAATATGATCACATTTTTGAGTTTCTTACCTCTCAATTAGGTAAGAGTGAAATTTTAGGAATTTTCGGAGTGCGTATGAGTAATTAAATTAAATAAGAAGGGAATAATATAATATTTAATTATTGCTTTATAAATAATTATATAATAATAATACGGCTGAATAATTAAAATAGCAGACCGTTTTAATTGGAGCCGTTCATTATTAGGTTTTGATCCAATGGTCAAGAGTTAATGAAGGAAAAGAGTCGCTAGATCAAAGAATGAATGATCGAACGACCCTCATAATCTCCACTCCTTCTGTACACCTTCTTCCCCTCTTTTCACACGATCGCTGAAAAGGAGAGGAATGGGCGTATGAATTCCTCACAGCTAGCCTCCTACGGCCCTTATCCTCCTTCGAGTCTCCCAGTCATAGATTTTTCTCACTATTCTAAGGTTAAGGGGACTGTTGAAGTTGCTAAGGGGAAAACGAAGAGAGGTGATTTTGCCCTGTAAGGGTCGACCACCATTAAACCCTAGTTTTCAAAGATGAAGGGCTTGAAGAAATACTTGGAGCTTGAGGTATATTCCTTAATCCTTCTTTTTATCATCAGCAGCCTTATAAACGCTTTTTATATTAAGTAATAGATAACTTTGCGCAAGTTTAAGCCGATCAAATTGGAGATCTATACGAACCAGAATAGATTTCCATACTATATTTCTTTCAGAAATTGTAATCTAAGGTGCAAATACTTAGACTCGCATTTATAAATTCATCAGGATGCAGTATTTCGACTTTTCTCTTAATGATATCAAAACGATATGTAAGAACTGATCTAATTTTATATTGTATTTTGAATCATACAGATTGAATTTTAAGATGCTCATAGTATATTAGATCGTGAACTTTCCTTGTTTTTGTATTATTAGTTGTGGATCTTGTCGAAAGGGTCACTATAAGTAGCAATGATAAGCCTTAACGTTCATTTTACCTTTCACTACATCTATTATTGCGTTAATGCTGGCTAAGAAGGGACGTCCAATTATAAGCATGGAATTTTCATTCCAAGTGTCTCATTTGCAAATTATAAAGTCTGCTAGGACAACAAATCCTCATAATCCCACTAGCACATCTCTCGCAATCCTAAGGGGTGTCAAGAAATCCAAATTTACAAATTCTAAAATTATGGTGGTTGCCTCCATACCTCCTAGCTTAAGATGCTTGAAGGTATGATAAGGCATGATGTTAACTGAGGCTCCTAGATCACACAATGGATCTATGAAAACCTCACCCCTTATCACACAAGGAATGCTCAGTCTTCCCAGATCCTCACACTTTATCTCCACTAATATATCAGTTTCAATGTGTTCAAATTCCCTCTCCTTCTTTAACTCAGTCGTGTTAATTTTTGTTTGAATGTTCAGGGTGCTATTATAAATTATGTCACAGTGAACAACACTCACCGTCTCCTTAGGATTTATTTCAGTGGAACTGGGCAACGCACCGTGCTGACTTGTGACCAGCTATTTTGAAATTTGCCCAAGCTGCACTTTAATATTTCTAAGGGATGCATCATGACGATGAATTGTCACTTCAGTTCTTTTCATGAATTAAATTGTATCACCCTTAAATGCATTAAATGCTTCTTCTAGATTTAAGGGTTGGTTTTGATAATTATTTCCTGAGTTGTATTCTTTGTTTATTCTTTGCATTACCCCCATTATAATTTCCAAAATTGTTATTATTGTTATTGTTTCTCCATGAGAAGTTGGGGTGGTTCTTTCAACTGAGATTGTAAGTATTTGAATAAGGGTTGTTCATAGAATTATTCTAGGCTGCATTTTTATTTCTCAAGAAATTGATTTGCTCAGTTTGTGAGGGTGCAAAAAGGTTGTTAAAATTATAATTTTCACTCATGTGACCCCCTCCACAAAGCTCACACTGAAATTCTTGAACATTACTGTAGCGCCTCGCCCCGTCGCCACGTGCAAAAGAGACAGTTATAATCAATTTCGGCGGCGAAGCGGTGCGCCACTCGGGGAGGAATATCCCGTCTCCCCGAATAGCTGAAAACTAAGCCCATCTGAAGGGCTGCTGACTCAACCTCAAGGAGGGTTGAGAGCTAATACTTAAGATAAGAGTAGTATCCTTATCCTATGTATTAGACAAATATATACATTGGATTTATAATATAATAGGAATCCAATATATGTATAAAATATCAGCATTTCCATTATACTGATCACATCACAATACTAAATATAAATAATATATATAGAGTACAGAAGCTTAAAGCAAACATCCAGAAATATTCATCACAAAAGCTGTATGAAAACATTTATCTCAGAAAAGAAAAAAAAATACATCCAAAATTATTACAAATAATTACTTAATTATAGATATAAAGCTAAGTACTGAACTGAAATAAACTAAGCAGAAAGGTAGTAAATCTAGAGAAGAGTCCACTAGTGCTCCACGAGCTCCTCTTGAATCTCCTGGGTGTCCTCCTAACCTGACTCAATATAATGCTCAAGATCTAGCAAATTGTCAGATACCAAAAGTACCTCATGTTAGACTTAGACTATAAGTCTAACACATCGAAACTAGTCTAAATAGTTCTAGTTATTTATTTAACATTTACATAATGTGATTAAATATGCAAAAATATTGTAAAGATAACTGAAAGTATAAAATTGTATAAATTAAAGTAACGCTGAACTATAAATTGAATACTAAAAATAAACTGTAGCGGTACTGAATCTGAAACTGAGTAATTATATGTGAAGATATGTTGTATGTCACTAAAACTATGTATCTGAATATGCCACGATACTGTATGCTACTGATATGCAACCAAAATATCACTGAACTGCTATGAGTAGTACGATCCAATATATACATACATCCAAATAGGAATAATGTATACTGTAATGCTGATGCATCCTGAAATGCCCCATTAAATGTATATAACATTCCGTAACTCATAAATCATCATTGATACTCATACATTATTTTGATACTCACATATCTTGCTTATGCTCATGCTCATGCATCTAACTGCATGAGATAAATCTAAAAATATATAAAAAATGCTTTGAAATCCGATAATGAATTCGATGCCTTCATTGTGCAGAATCCTACTAAAAGGATTCTATCTCCTAAATTCTAACCCTATAATTGGTTAAAGTTGAGAGTTTACTTAAAATCATTAGCTAGGATGAATGTATACACATATTTAGTATGTTTGCAAGAAAGATGGATTTAACCCTTAACTTGTTTAAACTGCACTTATCGAAGCGCACTACGATAGGAGGCAGAATCCAGTCACAGTTTATATTTCAAACTAAGCCGTTAAATATCCTAATTATAAGCATACTTAGTGTCTTATGCATAGTGATTTGAGATACTTAATTTGCTTAAATTGCACTTATCAAAGCGCAATACCATAGGAGACAGAACCCGATCGCAGTTTATATCTCAAACTAAGGATCTTGTTCACTAATTGTAACACTCTTAATTTTGGAAGATTTATTCTAACTGGACTGTATTCGTGTAATCCCTCAGGATAGCGCCTGGTCATAAGTCCACATTGGAGTGAATCAACCAATCCTGAATATTACTGAAATAATTCAGTACTATTGGTATACCTTACTATACCCAACCAATAATCTGGGTTCATAAGATTCTATTTAATAAACAAGGATTTATTAAAGCTATTAACTCTTATTCTAAATAAGTGTGTCCTACACAAGGCTCCAAGGATGTGATCAATGGATCACTCAATGTAAGTTGTTACCATAAGGAATAAGTCCCATTTTAAGTACTTTAGGTGATTTCTACCACAAAGTATCAAGTTCAACTTCTAAAATTATAAAGGATCATCTAAGTTTCTACCTCAAAAGGTTACAAAAGCTCTTCCTACCTCAAGGTATCAATAATTAAGGTCTTTAAATATTTCAAGAATGATCCTAAAGCTAGACCCTTAAGATCTCATTTTTTTACTTCTTAAATTAACATTCAAGTGATCAGATTAGATGATCAAAATTCATCCAATCCTTTTTTATTCTACAATTATGGGATAATTTTAAAGATCTTAATAGAGTTAGATCATTTCATAAATAATTACAATTTTGTTATCCATCTTATGCTAATAGTCTTATATAAGAGAAAATTAAAGATATAAAGTTTAGATTCAGATGATTCAATCATACATATTCAATATTATCTATAGTGATCAGATTAATTCATTAACTAAACCATTGTTCTCTATGCACACAAACAAAATCGAAAAGAAAAGTTTTCTAAGATCTTAGATTAGCGTAGATCGGCCTAAATAAAGGCTTTAAACTGCCAAAACAACAATTAAATTATGATTAGGTTGAAATCTGTTTGACAACCTTTGCATTAAATCTTGAAGCCATTTCTATCTCCTTAATCCTAATGAGGAGCGACGAACAAAACGTGCAGTTTTAATTAACATAAATAGATTCGATCTTTATTGATTAAATAACTTCCTTAAAAGTAGAAGTAAGCTAATCAAATCATTGAGTAAATTTATGGAGTAAGGAGGACTAATGGAGGGTCGTACCTTGTCAGATTGTTGAGAAGGACTTGCTAGGGTTTTCTTACCTTTCTATCAATCCTCCTTACGAGAGAATGAATGATCGTTGATAAGGAGTAGAGGCGGCATGGGTTCGAGCCTTCCCATTGGAGTGACCAACGGCGCGATCCACGCGTCGGGGCGAAGAAGGAATCGTGTGCGTATGGAGATAGGGTCTGTCGAAGGATTTAGGGCTTACGGATCGAAATGAGGAAAAGAGGGAGTATTTTTTAAGTATATTTGGATATATATATATATATATATATATTGATTTATTTGATTAATTTGGAAGTTTTATTTAATTAAAAATTTTATGATAGTATATTTCCAAATTAATTTTTAAAAAATTGTTTTTTAGCTAAATTGAGTGTCACGAACTCAAAAATGAAGTCAAAATTTAATTTGGAAGCCATCTTAATTATTTTAATTACCGAATTATGAAAATGTAATAAAATAATCAAGAAATTTTGACTTTCTCCAAAACTCACCAAAATTTCACCCCAAGCTAATTTGGGCGTGAGGAATGCAATTGCGAAGTTCATTTTTGATTCTGAAGTCTATTTAAATTAGGTACTTTCAGAATTATCAGAAAACCAGGAAACGTTGGAAATCGACAAATGATCTCCAATTCACATGAAAATTGAGGTGGAGACTTTTAACTCTATTATAAGAGTAATGAAAGAGATTTAGTCATTTAGATTCACTAATTGGCATGTAACAACTTCTGGGTTATTATAGACTCCCCCCCTTAAAAAGTGTGTTGCCCTCGACATGCAATTATTAAACTACATACTTGCAAATACTAAAAAGAATTTTATTTAAAATTTAATTGAAAATGGAAAACTTTAATTACCTGATTAATTGAAGAATTCTGGAAATTTATTTCGCATTTCTTCCTCTTTCTCCCAAGTGGCTTCTTTTTAGAATGATTCTGCCATTGGATTTTTATCATAGGAATACTGCGATTTCTTAATTTTTTAAGATCTCTTCTCAGAATAACTGTAGGCTTAACAATGAATGTCAGATTGGGTTGCAGCTCTATTACTGGTATCTAAACATGCTGGCTAGGATCTAACAGGCACTTCCTTAGTGATGATATATGAAACACATTATGTACAGCCGAGAAGTCATCTAAAAACTCTAACCTGTATGCTGATGTTCTAATTTTCTCAATCACTTTAAAGGGTCCTAAGTACCTTGGACTCAGTTTTCCAGTTATACCAAATCTCTGCATACCCTTCATTGGACTTACCTTAAGATAAGCTCTATCACCTATTTTGAATTCCAATTGACGATGACGGGCATCATGATATTTCTTTTGCCTATCCTGAGCTGTCATCATATTTCGTTTAATTAATTGAACTTTCTTAGTGGTTTCTTCAATTAGTTCAGAACCATAAAGTTGTGAGTCTCCTACTTCAGTCCATGCAAGTGGAGTTGAACATCTCCTTCCATAAAGGGCTTCATAAGGAGCCATTCCTATGCTGGATTGATAACTGTTATTGTAGGCGAACTCAACCAATGCTAGGTGATCTTCCCATGATCCACCGAAGTCAATAATACAAAGATGTAGGAGGTCTTCCAAGATCTGATTAACACGTTCAGTCTAACCATCAGTCTGAGGATGAAAAGCAGTACTTAATGATAAATTTGTCCCCATGTCTTGCTGAACAGCGGACCAAAATCTGGAAGTGAATCTACTGTCTTTATCAAAAACTATACAGTTCGGTGTACCATGAAGGTGGATGATCTCTTTAAGATAGAGTTTAGCTAATTTCTCAACTGGATCGGTCTGACGAATAGCTAGAAAATGAGCCGATTTGGTGAGTCTATCGACAATCACCCAAATAGAGTCAGAACCTGATTTACTCTTAAGCAAACATATAATGAAGTCCATAGAGATATCAGACCATTTCCATTCAGGAATGTCTAAGGGTTTGAGAAGACCACTAGGCTTCTAGTGTTTGGCCTTAACTAATGAACAGGGATGGCACTTGGAATTAAAAATGGCTATATCTTGTTTCATGCTGGACCACCAGAATGATTGCTTGAGATCCTGATACATTTTACAATTACCGGGGTGTGCGGTATAACCAGAGTTATGAGCTTCAGATAATACTTGCAACTGTAAGCTTTTAGAAACCCATAACCTAGATTTTTGGAAAATCACACCTTCAGCATCGAGACATAATTCAAATCTCTTACCATTTTTAATATCTGTAACTAATTGAGAATAAGAATGATCTTCTTTCTGTGCTTCAATTATTCTTGATTGAAGAGGTGACTCAGATTGAATAGCACATAAGAAATTGCATAGATTAGCAGATTTGATTAGCTCTATATTCAATCGTTCGAAGTCCCTGATCAAAGCATTATTGTTACAGAATGAAGACAAAACTGTCTTACGACTTAGAGCATCAGCTACTAGATTAGCTTTACCTGGATGATAGATTATATCTAAGTTGTAATCACTGATCAGTTCTAACCGCCTACGCTGATGGCAGTTAAGTTCTTTTTGAGTGAAGATATACTTCAAACTACGATGATCGGTGAACATTTCACACTTAACTCCATACAGGCAGTGTCTCCAAATTTTAAGAGCGAATACTACACCTGCAAGTTCTAAATCGTGTACAGGATAATTCCACTCATTTGGTTTTAATTGCCTTGAAGCGTAAGCTATAACATGTCTATCTTGCATTAAGACACAACCCAGCCCTACTTTAGAGGCATCAGTATATACTTGAAAATCCTTGCCATCTTGAGGTAACGTTAGGACTGGTGCAGAAGTTAACAATTGCTTCAACTTTTGGAATGCTTCTTCACAAGCAGGATTCCATATGAAGGAAACTCCTTTACAGCTCAACTGAGTTAACGAAGATACTATTAAGGAAAATCCAGGAACAAATCTTCTGTAATATCCAGCAAGTCCTAGAAAACTACAGATTTCAGTTATAGATTTGGGTTGAACCCATTCTTGTATAGCTTGGATCTTCCTTTGATCAACTTTAATGCCTTCAGCATCTATTACATGGCCTAAGAATGCCACTGAGTTGAGCCAAAATTTACACTTCGAAAATTTAGCATACAATTTATATTCTCTTAAAAGAACTAGGACAGCACAGAGATGTTCTTTGTGCTCAGCAACTAACTTGGAATAAATCAGGATGTCGTCAATGAAGACTATTACAAACTGATTGAGGTAAGGCTTCATAATGCGCTGCATTAGGTCCATGAAAATAGAAGGAGCATTAGTTAGTCCAAAAGACATGACAAGAAATTCATATTGCCCATAACGGGTCCTAAATGCAGTCTTAGGAATATCTTTATTCTCAACTCGAATTTGGTAATATCCTGTTCTCAAGTCAATTTTGGAAAAGAATTTTGCTCCAGCTAATTGATCAAACAAGTCATCGATCCTTGGAAGAGGATACTTATTCTTAACTGTCACCTTATTAAGTTCACGATAATCTATACACAATCGCATGGATCCATCCTTTTTCTTAACAAAAAGGACCGGGGCTCCCCAAGGCGACATGCTAGGGCGTATAAAGCCTTTTTCTAACAGTTCATTCAACTGTTCACGAAGTTCTTGAAGTTCCTTTGGTGCCATCCTATATGGAGCTTTAGATTTAGGTTGAGTTCCTGGAAGTAGCTCTATAGAGAACTCTACCTCTCTTGTTGGAGGTAGTCTGAGCAATTTATTTGGAAACACATCTAGAAATTCTTGTACAATGGGGGTATCTTTTAAATCACTTTCTTCTTTCTCTTCACCCATTAAAGTTACTAACACAGCATAGCAACCTTTATTAATTAGGCGCTTAGCTTCATGTGCATTTATCAACGATGTCAGTAGGCCAAGTTTGCCTATGAAGACTTCTAGTTTCTTTCCTATTTGAAGAGAAACTTTCTTTTTATTACAATCTATTATTGCATTGAATTTCTCCAGCCAATCAATTCCTAATATTATGTCAAAGTTGGTAATTGGCACAATAATGAGTTTGGAGGGAAATAATTGATCGCTGATTGGAATGTCAACTAAACAGAAGTATTTTGCTAGTATTTCAACATTTGATGGCATTTGTACTCACAACGTATTATTTAAGTTGAGTCGCTGAAAATTCAAGGAAGAAATACTATCTTCTGATATGAAAGAGTGACTAGCACTCGTATCAAAGAGTGCAATACACAATTGATTCTTAATTATTAATGTTCCTATAATATGAATGAAAGGGAAAAATCTTAATTACTGCTCACAAAATTAACTGCAAGAAATCTGTGAAGATACTTATATTTGAAATTGAGAAGCAACAATTGAAAAATTTTAATATAAAACGTACCAGTTACCACATCGCTTTCTTCCTTTACAAAGGAGGCAGAAAGAGCGTAGACTCTTGGTACTGGTGGAGATTGCACAATAGCCTTGCCCTTATCGGCACGACTACTTTGCCCTTGCCTCTGAGTATGCGAAGATGAACCCTTTTTATTTTTATTGGAAGGAGGAGGCATAATGGCCTGATGAGGTGCCTTGGCATTAAAGGGAGTAGGGTTCTGGACTATTGGCTAACGGTTGATCTTTACTTTGTCAATCATCCAGTTAGCATAACAATTTTGATGTTTGTGGTTAGTTCTTCCACAAATGTAACATTTGTTCCCAGTATGGTAACATTTGCCATATGGGTATGGCTTGTTACTTTTATTCAATTGACTTCCTCTTTGCTCTTTATTTGCAGCTAATTGAAAAACCTTTGGGCCTTGAGGACGGTTCCTTTTAAAAGTCCTTTGTTTAGAGGGAGGGGATGAGGTCGTTTATGCGACTCAAATTGAGCCTGGTGATGCTCAATCATCTTAGCCCCCTCTAATAGCTTTAGAAAATCTTCATGATGTAAAGACATTAAGTAGCTTTTAATAGGGTTATTAAGACCCTTCAAAAATCTGCTGCATCTAGCCGTTTCAGTACGAACTAGATCTGGTGCAAAACGGGAGTATTTTCTGAATTCCATTTTATAATCATGCACGGAACGATTATCCTGCCTTAATTGCATGAAATCGTCCTCAATTATTATTTGAGCAGATGGGGGGATAAATTCAGCTCGGAAGACCTGTTCAAACTCTTCCCAAGGAATATCTTCCATATCGATATCTGGATAGCGGGCCTTTAGCTCACTGTCCCACCAGAATTCTGCCTCAGCTTTGAATAAGTGGGAAGCCAGACGAATACATTCACTTTCAGGGCATTTTATATTTGATAAGAGCTTTTCTATTTCTTGAAACCAATTGGCTACTTCCATAGGAGAAGCAGAACCATTAAAATGTGAAGGGTTCAGCCTAAGAAAGGCCATTAAAAAGGGGTTCACTATAGGACCTGAAGAGTGTGGAGTTAAAATTATCATTGCTTTAGAATTTGGGGTAGAAGCTTCTGGTATCATTGGAACAGAGGGAAGTGGGAGTTGAGAAATTTGAGGTAGCATTGGAGATGAAAAAGGTGAAGCTGAAGATGGGTGAGAGGGGTTGCTAGTAGCAGACATCTTTTTTGCTGCTCTCGTCTGAGCTTCAATCATAGCTTTAAACATTCCCATAATTTGTCTCATCTCTTCTTAAAGAGATGGATTACTGGATTCAGCATCCTTTGAGGAAGAAGGATATGCATGATCTGGATTCATTCTTTAAATAAAGAAAGAATGAAAAATTAGAGCATGCAAAAAAGAAATACTCTTTATTAAAATTCAAAATTTGTGATACAATAAGAAAGTATATAAGATAGTTGAAAAAGGACAACTATAAACTGCCTTGAAAGTTTCTTTAAAAGAAAACTAATCATTTATTTACAAAATTTATTATAAAACATAAATTCAAAGTCAGTATAAAGGGGTGCATGATGAAGACGTTTTCTTGTTCGAATAAGGTTGTCATGGGCATAATCCCACCAACCTTGTGCATAATTATCAAAGAACTCATATAACATTTGGAGGCGTATATGGTCAGGGCATTCTATGGCTATAAAAGTATCAGAGACCCTTGAAAGCCACTCCCTTGCTAATTGAGGGATGCAATCTTTCCTAAACACACAGTATTTTAACATTTTATCAAGTACTTCACCTCCATCATTAAATACTTCTAAGTAGAGACATCCATATATCGAGCTAAAGTTGTATTCATCATCCCAATACTGATAAAATGCTCTAGTGTAGCATCTTAACTCTGACTCAGGATTCTCCATCTGAGAGTCAGTCAAATTAAATATAAATGAAAGAGAAATAAAATTGTTTGGAAATAAAAACTTACAAGTCATAAATGACTTTGACAAGAATAAAATCATATTCTAGTTCAAACCCTAGATTATTTTCTCTTAGAATCACTTTCTTAGTTCAAATAAAGTTTTATCAATTTTTGAATTTGATGTGCGTGCACTTTCCTAAGGTGGCATTCTTTAAGTACTTTTACCTTCCTGTGTTGTTGACTTGGATGAGTGGATAGCTCTCTTTTAACTTAACGTTCTCAACCTTGGCTCTGATACCAACTGTAACAGCCCTAATTATTAGATAGAAGATTAATCCAGATATTGGGGTGTTACCTTAGCACCCAACACTTGATTAGAAGAAAACAAATCAAGTGTTAGTACTAAGTGGCCAAGTCACTTGTTGAGCATGTGTTATGTTAAATGAATGAAAATGGAGATATAAGTAAATACGATGTTACAAGTATTTACAATACTAAAAATTGATTAATCCACACAATCATCCCAAGCAGTTTTAAATATAGAAGATACAACACAGATTAACAAATAAAAGTAAAGGTAACTTAAGCAATCTAATTATTACAAGCCTTCTTAAAAGTAAAAATATGGCAAATAAAAGAAAATACAAATGAACTATATATGATTAAGTGGAAACAGATTTCTTTAAAAGATCTTCAAGTACTTGGACCCACATCACCTGAATAAAAGAACTATTGATCTATCATATTTTGGTATTTAAATATGATAGGACAAGGCCAAGAAAAGAAAAATATAGTTAGACTAAACAGTCTAAGCACATTTTAAAATTGCTTATGTTTTTAGATTAACAAGATATCACAATTATGATTTACAATTTAAGTATGCAGCAGTGCTATAAAAGCTGTAAAGTATGCTGAAATGAATGAGCATAGCTATAAGGAAAACAGTATGAAAATTGTTGAGTAAAAATACTCACTTTTTATTAAATTTCTAGCCTATTACTGAAAATTAGTAAGGGAATGCATTTTAAAGGTTAGAAACTAATATGTGCATGAAATGAAAACAATATATATAATCAATTGGAAAATATGCTAAGTAAGCAATTGACATACATTGAAGCATTAATTGAAGTTAAGCAACATATACTGTATTCAAATTAAACTGAAGTAAGCAATACAATATTGAAAATAGAGAGTGTAAAACTAAATAAAATGAGGAAATATCTTAGATTCTCAATCTAAGATAATCATAATCAAGGATTATGATATAAAAGTATAACTAAACAGTTATGAAGAGATCTTACAATTTGTAAGAAAATCTCTTATATCTTTAGTTAAAGTTATATTTAGAAATACCTCATTCTGTAGGAGTACACAATAGAATGGGAGAGGAGTTAAGCACGTCTGTTTAACCAGATACAGTGGGGAAGTTGAACATCACATTTACCCTCTCTAAAATATGAAGTCCTAATATAAGCGCTTTCTTTTGTACTTAATTTGCCATAAGGCATTCCCCTTTAAAATTTTAAGAAAATCTTTATTTATGCACAAGGATCTTGAATACATGTTCAAAGAAATGAGGCTTAAAGCTATGTAAGTATTCAACAGATTACAAAAATTGTAAAATATATGATATCTTCTTGTTATATAAACTTTTAATAATTTACTCTATGATTGGAGTTAATTAAACTCCAAATTGACTTATAGATATTTGATCTTAAGTTAATTCTAAATAAAAGTAGATTGAATGTAAATTTATTTTCATGAAAGTTTGAAATTTGGAAAAAGATTAATTAAACTCAATTTGAAACTTATCTAAAGCTTAAAAAAAAAGAGACCATTATTTACAATTATGTTGATTGAGAATTAAGGTTCAAAATGATTCATTGAAATGGATATTTTGAATTGAGTATTTAAAATTTCTGAAAAATTCTAAGTCTTAAAATTTTTAGAAATTTCGGCAGTCTCCTTTGTTTTTGCTCAAATAAACAATTTTCACAATCAAGTATAAGACTATTTCCAGTTCTAAAATAGAGTTCAATCCTTTTTATAGGATTGCTCATTTCTAATTTTATAATAGAGTTCAACCCTTTTCACAGGATTGCTCATTTCCAATTCTAAAATAGAGTTTAATCCTTTTTATAAGATTGCTCATTTCCAGTTCTACAATATAGTTCAACCCTTTTTACATGATTGCTCATTTCTAATTCTACATTAATTTCAAATACATAAAATTAAACTAAGCATTTTAATATCTACTTCCTGTATTAAACATTAAATAAAAAGAGATGCTGACTAAATCAGTAATATGTGACTTTTTGCACATAGCGTCTAATTTAGCATGCCTGTATTATTTGTATTACTCAACCTGCAAGGAATAATATCATTTAAAGTTAGTTTTAAATATAAAACCAAATTCATTTGATTTCAACGGCAGCATATGATCTCTTAAATATATGACAACATTTATAATGTAACAGCCCTTACAAGCACTACTGAAAGCATTTGAACTTATAAGATAGTAGCATTTTGATTTATTGAAGTTAAATGATAACAATTTAGATCTCATTAAAATAATTGCAGCATTAAACATTTGTTCTCATGGTAACTTATGTTTCTAATGAACGAAAATGATAGCATTCATAATCTAAATTCAACATATAATAAATATAACAGCATGTAATCTTAAAGGATAAATGGCCGCATTTGACTCTTATTATTAAACATTAGTAAATGAAACATTAAAGTTTAAGCTCGACACATATTATGCAGCCTAAGTAAAGCATTTGATTTCCATATGATATAAATGATTCAATCTTATAAATAATAGCAACATATATTTTATCTTAAAGGAGATGGCAGCATATAAAAAATAATGATAACATTTAGATCCCTTAAAGTATATTACAACATAAGTATTTACTGAGATAATTGGCAACATTTAGATCTCCTAAATTACATAGCATAATTGATCATTTGAACCTTGTAAAATAAATAATAGCATCAATTGATCATTTGACTTTATAAAATGGCAGTTGCAACATATATTTTTATTTGATTTCTTATGAAATGATAACAGCAAAAGATAATAATATTATTGCAAATATATGGCAGCATTTGTAATGTAAGAGCCCCTAATTGTAAATGAACTTAAAATGAAAGCATTTGAATTTATAAGATAGCAGCATCTTGATTTTAAATATTACATGTCGGAATTTATAATTTAAATAAATAGATAACAGCATTTGGGTTTCTTGCAAACTAGATGACAATCATTAAATTTTATATGATTCTAAAAGAAAAATGGCAGCTCTTCTTTTATGGTAACATTTGATTCATGTTGAATCTAATTAACAGCACATATTCTCTTTTGATAGCAATATTGAAACACTTGATGTCACATTGATTCTTCTCATCTATACAATTGACCTCATATGATTACATTTGAACTTTCATAAGAACAAGAGATTTGCAGTATATGATAAAAATAATAACAACTTCTATACTCATATGTATTCCACATTTATTTGATGAAAAGATATGATTCTAGTATATATGTATAGCAGCATTTGATAACATGAATGAGACTAATTACATTTGATCACTCTTGATTTATAAACTTAAAGGTAGTAGCATATGAGAACAAAAATAAATGGCAGCAGTTGACTCATTTATCCTCATTTTAAAATGAAAGGCAATATATGATTCTAATAATGATAGAGAGCAGCATTTAATCACTTAAACTAACTAATAGTACTTGCTCGTTTGGATTTAACTAATAGTACTTAATTCAAATAGATCAATTGCTAGTAGCTAATGGAAACATTACAATATTTATATGGCAGCAAAGTGATTTACAAGAGAAATGGCAATATTTATCCTCATATAATCCATGGGCCATCATTTGGATCTTATAATACAATCATCAACATGTAGTTTTAATGACAGAATTGATAACATCCATCCTTATAAAAGGAAACAATTATATTCATTGATATAGCACACTTATTCTTAAACAGTAGATATTCTAATATGATATCAAGCAACATGTGGATCACTTTTAATTTCATATTACAATTAAGGGCAATATTTGAATCAGCATTTTAAAAGATAGCTGAAATTTAAAATAGCATTTAAGGAATATCAACATATAATGAAACACACATCCAATATTACACCTAAAACTACAGCATAGGTATCAATATTCTGCATTAGATATAGAATGAGCCTTTAGCATTTATTCAATAACTAAAATGTAGAAATCAATATTAACATCTAAAACTACTGCATAGTCATCAAACCTTCCTTGTATCAGTTTATACAATATAGAAAACCTGAGCACAACTGAATAAGCTTGAAATTTCAGATTTCTTAGATTTGGACTTCAAGTATTAAAAGGATTCAGTTTAAGAAAGCTTTCAATTGAAATTCCACAAAGTTTAACACAAAACCTTCATTAGCAAAAATTGTAATGATAAGATAACTGTAGTGAAATTTGTAAATAAATTATTGTGAACTAGCTGAAAATATATAGAGTTATAATTATTGTGACTATTTATAAGTATGATTTCATCATCAAATATAAATTCATGCTTATGATTTTGAAAATGTACTTGACCTGAATCTCAGTATATTTATTTGAGTGATAGGATTAAATAAAGTGTTCTTCTCTTTTGTATTGAATTAAATTTCAAAATGACTTGAGGGTTAACTTATAAAAAGAAGCACGGTGCTAAACAATTAAAGCATAATTGTAGACAACTCAAATTCTTACCAAATACATAAACAAAGCAACTGATTTTAGCAAAAGATATAATAAATGGATTGCTGAACTTATTTAATATATATGACTAGTGTAAGAAGATACCTCTATAGATCACATGATCTTGAGTAAAATAAAAATACAGTAAGTACTAATAACTTGCAATAGAAATATTAAAATGTTAAAGCTATCTTTCTATTTATATATTTGAATACAAAATAATAGAATACCTAAAAGAATTTAAAGTTTAAAGAGCTTGCATGAACTATAAGTAAATATTAACATAATATAAAGAGTTTTATTGACATCTTTCAAACTCAATAACATCTTCAATAGAAGGTCCCAGCATCAAGAAATAATTGTTGATATTATTGAAGATATAGCAGATTAATTCATTAACTAAACCATTGTTCTCTATGCACACAAACAAAATCGAAAAGAAAAGTTTCCTAAGATCTTAGGTTAACGTAGATCGGCCTAAAGAAAGGCTTTAAACTGCCAAAATAATAATTGAATTATGATTAGGTTGAAATCTGTTTGACAACCTTTGCATTAAATCTTGAAGCCATTTCTATCTCCTTAATCCTAATGAGGAGCGACGAACAAAACGTGCAGTTTTAATTAACATAAACAGATTCGATCTTTATTGATTAAATAACTTCCTTAAAAGTAGAAGTAAGCTAATCAAAATCATTGAGTAAATTTATGGAGTAAGGAGGATAAATGGAGGGTCGTACCTTGTCGGATTGTTGAGAAGGAGTTGCTAGGGTTTTCTTACCTTTCTATCAATCCTCCTTACGAGAGAATGAATGATCGTTGATAAGGAGTAGAGGCGGCATGGGTTCGAGCCTTCCCATTGGAGCGACCAACGGTGCGATCCACGCGTCGGGACGAAGAAGGAATCGCGTGCGTATGGAGATAGGGTCGGCCAAAGAATTTAGGGCTTGCCGATTGAAATGAGGATAAGAGGGAGTGTTTTTTAAGTATATTTGGATATATATATATATATATATATATATATATATATATTATTTATTTATTTATTGATTTATTTGATTAATTTGAAAGTTTTATTTAATTAAAAATTTCATGATAATATACTTCCAAATTAATTTTTGAAAAATTGCTTGTTAGCTAAATTGAGGGTCACTGACTCAAAAATGAAGTCGAAATTTAATTTGGAAGCCATCTTAATTATTTTAATTACCGAATTATGAAAATGTAATAGAATAATCAAGAAATTTTAACTTTCTCCAAAACTCGCCAAAATTTCACCCCAAGCTAATTTGGGCGTGAGGAATGCAATGGCGAAGTCCATTTTTTATTATGAAGTCTATTTAAATTAGGTATTTTCAGAATTATCTGAAAACTAGGAAATGCTGAAAATCGACAAACGATCTCCAATTCGCACGAAAATTGAGGTGGAGTCTTTTAACTCTATTATAAGAGTAATGAAAGAGATTTAGAGTCATTAAGATTCACTAATTGACATGTAACAATTTCTGGGTTGTTATAGACTATTTCTCGCTTGCAAAAATGGCTCGGTTGAGAATTGGAATAACTAATTTCAGCCAATTTGAGGGGAAAACTTTGTATGACAGCTGGGAAAGATTTAAGGAGTGCCTGAGGCGATGCCCACATAATGGGTTTTCTGAATGGATGCAGGTTCAAACATTTTACAATAGTTTGAATGCACTAATGAGGACACTCATTGGTGAAGCTGCCGGAAGGTCACTCAGTAGCAAGACCCAGGAAGAAGCCTTTGATCTCTTAGAAGAGATGGACAGTAATACTTACCAATGGCCCACTGAGAGAATTAATCCTAGGAAGGCAGAGGCAAATCAACATAATAAAACACATCAGATTCAGGAGCTACAAAATGAAATTAATGCATTAAATTAAAGAATAGAAAATATGACAATGTGTAATTGTAACAACCCAAGGTTGTTACCCAGCTTAATTTTAGCTTAATTGTATTGTAATTATCATTCAATTAAGTTCAACTAGTCATTAGAACCAAACTCTGAAGGTTTGGAGCAATTCGGAGCTCAATGATTATTTTGGAATATTTTAATATCTATTTAATTAGAAAATTAAGGTATTTATTTTGACCTCAAAATCAAAATCCAACTTTACCATTGTGATCATCACCCCCAAATTAGCTAGGGGTGATGTTTTAGAAGCATTTGGAAGTCGTAGGATTTTCGAGAATATTTTAATATAATTGAATGTGTCAAAAAATAAAATAATTAAATAGTCGTCGGAATCAAAATCTAACTTTGCCGTTGAATTCCTCACCCCCAAATTAGCTATGGGTGAATTTTTAGGAATTTTCAGAATGCATTTCAAAAATCTAAATTTTTAAATAATCAAAGAAAATAAATAAGGGATTATCGAGTCCTTAATTTGCAATTTCTCCCCCCTCTCTCCTAGCTGGCACCAAATTCGGTGCCCCTCCCTCCATGGCATGCAAGAGATGGCTGAGAGCCATCTCTTCTTCCCTCACCCCATGCCCTTAGGCTCCTTCATGATGGCTCCCTACTCCTCCCTCTCCCTAGGCTCATCATTTCTCCTTCTCCTTTAAGAAGGAGCTCAAGCTCCTTCTTCATTCTCATTTGGCAAAAGCTATAGCTATCTCTTCCTCTATTGATGCCCTTGTGTTGAAGAAGAAGAAGTTCAGCTCATCTCCAAGCTTGAAGAAAATTGAGGTTCCTTCTTCTTCCTTTAAAGCTAAGGTACCCATTTGCTCACTCTCCTTGTACCCATTTGCTCCTCTCCTTTGTCTTTTTTATACTGCTACTATACTTATTTATAGCTCTAGAAACTCATGATAGAGTAAAAAAGCCATTAAGGCTCATTGAAGCTTCTCATTTCTGTGAAAAATGCATCATCTGTTTTCGTCCATTTTATATACCTTATCTTTTATCCATAATTTTCATATAGCTAGGATACTTCGTTTATGTCAATTTTACTATTGATGGAAAGGTATCAGAAAGACCTTTCCATTAATATATGGCACCGCTTATGAAATACTCTAGATTGGGAGTATTTGAGCTCGAAATTAAGCCTTACAGGTTTCGTCCTAGCGAAATCGCCGTCTGGCGCTGCAGTGCCCAATGTTGCAAAATGGGCCGCTGCAGCGTGTATGTACGCTGCAGCGGGTTGCAGTGGTAATTCGGCAGAAACCATATAAAATTAATTATTAAACAGTAAATCGCAAGTTGGACCGCTACAGCGCACCATAGTGCGTTGTAGCGGGCTGTCGCAGAATTTTGGGAAAACTTTAGGAAATGTCAAAAATAAATTAATTAAATAATTATTTTACAAGTTGGTCCACTGTAGCACGCCACAATGGACCGCAGCGAGCCGCAGCGCTGAGAGCGCTACCGCGTGCCGCAGCACTGAGAGCGCTACCACGTGTCGCAGTGCTCAAAGAGCCACAGCGCGTTGCAACGTCAGAAGCGCCACAGCGCGCTACAGTGCTAGAAGTGCTGCACCGCACTATAGTGTGCTGTAGCGCCCAAAATTGCAAAAACAGCCCAGATTTTTATAAAACTGCCCAGAATTGGCTGAAATGGCCAAAACCTCTCCGTTTTCGCATTTTAAGGTCCCTAGGACCCTAGTGGGTCTGAATTATATCAAATTTTAAGATTTGCATAAAATTATAATTGAAATATCAACTTTGAAAAATTGCCCCTTATAACATGTGCAGAAACCTACTATGTGCCTTAAGCATTTTTATGTCAAATGCTAAATAGTAGAACCCTTGAATGCTTGTGTTGAACAGATATGTCTTAAAAACTAAATGGCATGAAACTTAGATTTGTAATCAAGTGCTAATCCCTTTGGTTTGATTTAGAATATGATTAGCATTAATTACATTCGATTTTATGTCATCTTTACATTTATATATTTTCATGATCTTAAGATGTATATCAAAGAACTTTAATATTTTTCTTGGACACTTAAATGTATTTAGTTGATATTAAATTATAATTGAGCATAAGAATCTTGATAATTTATTTAAGTAGATGATACTTAATCTAAACCTAAAATTGTCATTAATAATATACTAATAATACATTGATTTGTCATTGACCTTTAAATTAATCTTTGGTCTTAATGGTAAAAAAGTTAGGGGTTAAACCCTAACTTATCTTAATTAAGATCTAAACTTTAATCACTTAATCAACTAACTTAATTGCAAAATAATTTAATTGACATTATTCCAATAATGCATCTAATTTAGTATTGATCTTAAATTATTAAATTAAAAGTGTTAAGGTTAATATTAAATCTGTGTGATTGAACTATCTTAATCTAAACTTTAGATCTTTAATTTTCTCTTATATAAGACTATTAGTATGTGGATAATAAAATTATAATGATTTATGAAATAATCTAACTCTAATAAGATCTTTGATTTCATCCCATAATTGTAGAATAAAAAAGGATTGGATGAATTTTGATCATCTAATATGATCACTTGAATGTTAACTTAAGAAGTAGAAAAATGAGATCTTAAGGGTCTAGCTTTAGGATCATTCTTGAAATGTTTAAAGACCTTAATTATTGATACCTTGAGATAGGAAGAGCTTTTGTAACCTTTTGAGGTAGAAACTTAGATGATCCTTTATAATTTTAGAAGTTGAACTTGATACTTTGTGGTAGGAATCACCTAAAGTACTTAAAATAGGACTTATTTTTTATGGTAACAACCTACATTGAGTGATCCATTGATCACATCCTTGGAGCCTTGTGTAGGACACACTTATTTAGAATAAGAGTTAATAGCTTTAATAAATCTTTGTTTATTAAATAGAATCTTATGAACCCAGATTATTGGTTGGGTATAGTAAGGTATACCCATAGTACTGAATTATTTCAGTAATATTCATGATTGGTTGATTCACTCTAATGTGGACTTATGACCAGGTGCTATCCTAAGGGATTACACGAATACAGTTCAGTTAGAATAAATCTTCCAAGATTAAGAGTGTTACAATTAGTGAATAAGATCCTTAGTTTGAGATATAAACTGCGATCGGGTTCTATCTCCTATCGTATTGCGCTTCGATAAGTGCAATTTAAGCAAATTAAGTATCTCAAATCACTATGCATAAGACACTAAGTATGCTTATAATTAGGATATTTAACAGCTTAGCTTGAAATATAAACTGTGACTAGGTTCTGCCTCCTATCGTAGTGCGCTTCGATAAGTGCAGTTTAAATAAGCTAAGGGTTAAATCCATCTATCTTGTAAACAAGCTAAATATGTGTATACAATCATCCCAGCTAATGATTTTCAAGTAAACTCTTAACTTTAACCAATTTTCGAAGTTAGAATTTTAGGAGTCAAAATCCTTTTAGCAGCATTCTGCACAATGGAGACATTGAATTCATTATCAGATTTTAAAGCATTTTTTGGATTTATCGCATGTAGTTTAGAAGCATGAGCATGAGCATAAGCATGATGTGTGAGTATCAGAATGACGTACATGTATTAGTAATAATTTATGAGTTACGGAATATTGCATACATTGACTGAGAAATTTCAGAATGCATCGGCATCATCAGTAAATGGTATTCTCAACTGGATGTATGTATACATTGGACCGTACTACTCATAGCAATTCAGTGATATTGAATTATATATTAGTGGCATACAGTGTTGTGGACATATTCAGATGCATAGTTTTAGTGACATACAGCATAGTTTTACAGATCACTACTCAGTTTCAGATCCATTATGTTTTTGGTTTACTTTTAGTATTCAGTTTACAGTTCAGTTTTACTTTACTTCACCTTACTTTAGTTTTATACAGTTTTATGCTTTCAGTTGCCTTTATAATATTTCTGCAGATTTAATTACATTATGTAAATGTTAAATAAATAACTAGAACTGTTTAGATTAGTTACGATATGTTAGACTTATTGTCTAACAACACTGAGTACTTTTGGGATACGGCAATTTGCTAGATCATGAGCATTATATTGAGCTAGGCCAGGAGGACACCTAGGAGATTCAGGAAGAGCCCGTGGAGCACTAGTGGACTCTCCTCCAGTTTTACTATCTGTTTGCTTAGTTTATTTCAGTTCCGTACTTAGCTCTATGCCTTTTATTCAGTAAATATTTATAATAATTCTTGATGTATTTTCTTTCTTTTCTAAGATGAATATTTTCATACAACTTTTGTGATGAACATTTTGGATGTTTGCTTTATGCTTTCGTACTCTATTATATACTACTTATACTTAGTATTGTGATGTGATCAGCATACTGGAAATACTGATATCTTATACATATATTAGATTTCTATTGTATTCTAAATTCAATGTATGTATTTATCTAATATTTGGATAAGGATACTATTCTTATCTTAAGTATTAGCTCTCAACCCTCATTGAGGTTGAGTCAGTAGCCCTTCAGATGGGGTTTTGGTATTTTTAGCTATTTTGGGGAGACAGGTCATTCCTCTCCGAGTGGCGTACTGGTTTGTCGCCGAACTTAATTATGACCATTTCATTTGTGCATGAAGATGGGTGGGGGTGCTTCATATGGAAACCTTAGACAGTAAGCAATAATAAATTGATAGAAAATTTAGATTTCATTAGGCCAAATTATCAAAATGCTCCTATGAGTCAAATTCATTAATTTGATTTAATGGAGCTTAATAGTTACCCAAAATTAATATAATTACTATCGAATCTTATATTAAACAGTAAGAAGCACTTTTACATTGAAAATTTTTGATTTAGAATCCTATATCAAAATTTGATCTTTTAGACCCTTAAGTAGGGGCAAAATAGTCATTTTGCCCAAATTTAAGGTTTAGCATTTTAAGGCCCTAGAATCATATGCTAAATAATATAAACAGTAAGAATAATGTCTTAGATCATAATTTATGTGATTATAAAACTTAGTATGAACTTTGATTAAAATCTCATTTTAAGTCCTTACGAAAATCCTAAGTAAAATCATAAGCTTTCTTTTCTCCCTTAACTTCTTAGATCTTTCCATAGGTCTTAATAACATTAGTTAGGATGTGTGTTTGAGAGATATTCTTAGTAATTAAGAGCCTTAATTCTTAGGATTAGGGATAGATCTTAGGTTAGAGTTCATCTATTGAGTAAATTGGGTTACTCAATAGGTGAAGCCTTGAGTTTACTAGTTTATAGATTTTTCTTAGTTTATTTAATGATTATTAGATCTTTAAATCTTATAATTAAGGATAGAGATCTATCCTAATGAGTTGATTAATTATTAGGATTTGCCTTAATCTAATCTGTGAGACTTGGGTTCTAAACCTTAGACACTTAGATATATCTTTGGATTGAGTGATTAAATCCCAATATTTGAAGTTTAATCTTTAATTATTTCATCTTGATTTGGTTAATCAAGATAGGTTTGGGATTCTTAAAATTATCAAAATAGGTCAATTAATTTATTATTTAACTTATATAGTCGACCTCGATTTATTTATAATTATGACCTAGCTAGTCCTAATTATTTTCAACTTATAATATCATGAATCTGAGTTACACTCGATAGTAGGACTTGGAGATTTTGAACTTGTGTAACTTAGAGTAGATAGAATGAATAAATTATATAACAATAAATATCACATGTGTTCTAGTTGAGTATCTTACTCACATTGACTCTGATGCTTTGCTTACCTTGTAACTGAGCTTTATACCTTGAACATATATTGTGTACATATAATACTTGATGAGTATCCCAATGTCAATTTTGAAAAAATGTATAAGTAGCATTTGCTCTTTTACTCATATTTTTAGTAGAATGTAGCTTAATTAGTATACCTCTTCACTTCTTCCATTTGGGATTAGCTAGACCATAGAGTTAGTCCGATAGTCTATACCATACCTAGTCTGCGGGATATGATGGATTGTAGTAGACTCTTGCCCTACTGACTGATTAGTCAGGATTTGATATGGTAATACTAGTTTAATTACACTTCTACTTGATGTTTTTGTTTAGCCTATCAGACTAAGTGATTTCAGTAATATTCAGTTCAATATTTCTGCCTTAGCCTATCAGGCTAAGTAATTTCAATACAACAATTCAGAGATTATGTCTTAGACCATCAGGCTAAGTAAGACTATGTTTATTTCTAGTTTGAGTGATTTGAGTAGCCAAGATAGTTTTTAGTTTTGGATTTATTATTTTACTTTACTCTTTTTCTGTATTTTAGCACTACTTTTACTTATAGTCTTTATTTCATTTTCTAGCTTTGTTTACATGTAGGGTGCTAGTCTTACTTACTGCTTATACATCTATAGGATGTTAGTCTTACTTGTTGTTTACACATGTATAGGATGTTAGTTTTGCTTTCAGTTTTATAATGTTTTATATGTTCATTTACTTTTATGTCAAATAACATAATTATATATTGATCATAAGCATATCTAGGATGTATTTTCTTTATAGTCAATTGCTTTAGTCTTTCTTACTTACCTGACCTTGTTGCAGTCATTATGGAGGAGGTATGTGCTTACTTCCTAGTTGTTTAAGTTATAAACTAGTTGTTTATAGTTTTACCTATTTCTTTCTTATGCATTCTGCTCATAATTTTTTATGCTTTTGTGCTTACTCGTTTATGGTGATATCTAATGAACATAATAAATCGATTACTCTAAAATGTACTTAGACATTTTGTCTAAGTAAAATTTTTCTTTTATTGGCTGAGGCCCTATCATTATGAAACTAATAATAATAGGGTCAGAGTTGTTCAAAGTAGTTGATCCAGTGGAGGACTCACCATTGGAGGAGGAGCACGCATTTGAAGAGCCTTAGACTTAGTCTATCTTTATTTATCGCATTGTGAGGCCGAGTGTTCATTTCCTTTCTTATAAATTGTTTAAATGATGTAATAATACAGGTTAAATCTTTATTTTCTGCACTTTACTTATTCTGAGATGTTGTATTTATATATAATAGATGGGTGTTTATATTTATGCTTCCGCACTCTGCTCTCCTTGTATTTAAATTTAGTGATGATTTCTTTGAAGAAATGGTAAAGTATTTAATTATAACGGGTTAGTATTAGTCACTAACCTAATCATAAGCAAGAACCTTATGTGGCATCCCACCCCTTAACCTACAAGGATTAAGCTAAGGGTGGAGTGTCACTCTGGTTAACCCCTTACTTATCATTAGATTTGGATAAAATTCACAAGCCACCTGATTAGGGAAGGAATAACACAGAATCAATTAACAGTCACTGTCTATTAAATCATACAGAGTGCAAAAGCAAATTAAAAAAATGAATGACATCCAAGCATCACAATATAGTA
Source organism: Gastrodia elata (assembly GCA_016760335.1). NCBI lineage: Eukaryota > Viridiplantae > Streptophyta > Magnoliopsida > Asparagales > Orchidaceae > Gastrodia > Gastrodia elata. Next base: position 129,722,036 of record CM028669.1, read on the forward strand.
TAAGTGTAAAATATACTCAGCATATAAGCATATAATAATCCAACACACAGTCATAAGTACCTGTACTATTACAGCATTTAAAGTTTAAACAAATAAAGAGAAAATACGCTCATCCTCACAGGTAAAATAAACAACTAAATATCATCAGGTCCAAGCTGCTGCTCCTCCTCCAAGTAGGGCTCCCCCTTAGGTACTGTAACCTCAATCTACTCTAAACCTAACATTGTCAGTTTCACAATGTAGGGTCTCAGCCAAAAAAAGAAAATCTTATGTTAGACAATTGTCTAAGTATATTTTAGGCTGATACATTTTATGTGTTTTATAATATCACTACTTTACATTTTCTAAGCAACAATACATAAAAATAGGAACGACCAGTAATACAATAAGAAATGGAAAAGCTATAAATAACAATTTATAACTTAAGCAATAAGGAGGCTAAGATATGCCTCAAAAGCAAGGTAAATAAGGTAAGGTATATAAATATAAATAACTAAATAGGTGCTGAAAAAAAATACTACATCCTAAATATGCTGGTGATCAAAAGAAATATATAAGTTAAATAAGTAAACTCAATAATGATATATATAATATCAATAAAATTCTAACATCCTACTGTATATAAGCTGAACAAAAGAATAGTT